>JAVIAB010000139.1:39515607-39635366 GCA_032433765.1 Megaustenia siamemsis
CTTAAATGACGTTAAATTGGCGTAGATGCGCTTTGCTGTCGTTTACAACAAACTGTCATATCTTACGCCTTTCGGTCCCACAATTTATACTTTGGCAAGGTGTTTTTAGGTACTCTATATCGCTTTCCACTTTGATTTCTGCTCGTTTGACCAGACTCGTTAGTCACTAATCAAACCCGCACGTGAAGATGTAGTAGAGATTATTTGATTTCTTCTTCTGATTCTCATTATTTGATTTTTTCTTCTGATTCTCATTATTTGATTTCTTCTTTTGATTCTCATTTTTTGATTTCTTCTTCTGATTCTCGTTATTTGATTCAATTCACTGATCTTGACTCAAGCAGACAAATATGAATCACTAACAACTATCTGAAGCCGTTGGCATCTTGGACTCTGTTATAAATCGATCTCAACAATCTTTGCTTGGGATCCTGAAGAAAATGCTTTATCAAACGATTACTTTTACGCGTGTCATGTCTTTCCATTTAATTAAAAATTTGTCTGACAAGACTATAAAGTATAGCAGTTATTGTTATACAGGAGGTATCACTAACAACGGAGCCCGCATTTACTCAATAATTACTATCATGAATGGACGGAGATTGTGGTCACTCCCAGCATATGTTATGATGTCGTCTCATTTCTTACCAGATGGATTAAGTCCACTACAAATTTAATTGTAAGATCGTCGTTAGGAGTAAAATCTTCAAAAAATAACACTTCCAGGTAGATACTCTTCAGTTTCCGATAAGAAGAGTTGAAAGATTAGTTTAAATATAGTGTTGTGAGTAGAAACTGTTCTAAATCTCAATGAAAAGAATGCCGGAGATTGTATACGATTATCAGTAGTAAGACCAGAAAAATGGTTACAACTGCATCATTATCACATTCAGATAACGTGCCTCTAGCGAAGGCCATCTTTGTCTGTCCAACGGGTGTTTATCATTTCTGCTGCTGAGTTTCTTTTAAAACAAGCTGCACTGGATGGGAACAAACACTTCAGAGCTCATAGTGACCACATCAGTCATGCACGAACCCTACCACTAATGCCCTCGATGGGAACAAACACTTCAGAGCTCATAGTGACCACATCAGTCATGCACGAACCCTACCACTAATGCCCTCGATGACAGCACTCTGGAGGTCATAGTGACCTCATCAGCCATATATGACCCTCCCACTAATACCCTCCATGACAACACTTCAGAGCACGCATTGACCTCGGCACATACGTTCATCAGGCACATACGTTCCTCCTACTAATACCCTCCATGACAACACTTCAGAGATCGCATTGACCTCATCAGCTATATATGACCCTCCCACTAATACCCTCCATGACAACACTTCAGAGATCGCATTGACCTCATCAGCCATATATGACCCTCCCACTAATACCCTCCATGACAACACTTCAGAGCACGCATTGCCCTCGGCACATACGTTCCTCCTACTAATACCCTCCATGACAACACTTCAGAGATCGCATTGACCTCATCAGCTATATATGACCCTCCCACTAATACCCTCCATGACAACACTCCAGAGCACGCATTGACCTCATCAACTATATATGACCCTCCCACTAATACCCTCCATGACAACACTCCAGAGCACGCATTGCCCTCGGCACATACGTTCATCAGGCACATACGTTCCTCCCACTAATACCCTCCATGACAACACTCCAGAGCACGCATTGACCTCATCAGCCATAAACCAACCAACTTCTATTAAAAAAAAGAGATGACAATGTTATCTTCCCAACACCGACGACAACAACATTGAAGATTCGCTTGCTAACCGGCCTTTCTATATTTCCGTGTACATGACGCGTAATGTTGGAGAAAGGAACATCAATGTTAAAACCAAGCTTAAAATGTTGCTAATCAAAGCTGCAGTCATAACACACAACGTCGATTACGACAATATATCAATAGTATCAGCTCTAATAAATAAATAGATTATTTTATTTATAAGTTGGGATGTTTCTGTGTAAGAAGAAAAATGTTTTTCATTAATTAAATAAAAAAGATGTACCATAGCGTTTAAAAAGAAATAAAGTTGAACACTTCATCGTTCTGAGCAATATAATTTGGATTTGAGGGAGACAGTCACATTCTCGCTGTTGTCATTCAAACTCAGTTAGTCATGTACCTATTTTTTCTGATAGTTCAACTGGAGAGTATTTAGGCTGAGATTCAACCTCCCTTCGTTTTACCGCAAAGAAAACGCTCTAACCACAACGCTGCTACATCTCCGGGTTATTCATTTTGTGAATGATGAAGCACTTCCTTTGATGGAGTGAAGATCTCATCTGTCGTTATTTTGAAACGAGCCATCAATCATTTCACAATTTTGCAATTCATGAGTTTCCATCTTGGCCCCTCTTTCATGAGTTCACTCATAGTTTGAATAAAGTGAGTGATTGCTTTATATTCGCTGTTTTTTTTTTTTTTTGGGGGGGGGGGGGCGTACTGGGTAGTTTAGAGATCAGATGTCGGCTTTGAGCATGCAGGTCCCGGGTTCCATTCCCGTCATAGTGGGTTGGAGTTTTTCAAAAATCGAATCCTTTGTTCCGAATCATAGCTTGGAGTCGAAGGCGTGACTCACTGCACTAGAGCTGGAAGTTGTCAAGCGACCCACAGCTGATGGATTGCGCCAGGATTGGTGAACGAGAACCATCCAGACCGTGCTCCACCTCTCCGCGGTGCCTCCAGTAACAGATTAACATGTCTAGTCTGGCCAAGCGAGTAGGGATCGAATAGGGAAGATAACCCGGTACTAAAAAATGTCGTGCTGAAGTCGGATGTATTGGACCGAAAGGCGCAAATATCACAGTTTTACTGCAAACCACAACACAACGCAGATACACCCACTTAACATCCTTATAAGGGCGGATGATGAAGAGGAATTCTATAGTCTACGAATACTCTATACGTTAGTCATCGGGCGAACGCAAGCAAGCGAATCATGGATTTACCCTCCCCTGGTTTCTAGGTGGCGAGATATTATGTCTCCGGGCTATCCCCAAAGTTTATTTTTAAGTTAAGCCCTTAACTTACCGCAGATTTAGCAAGTCGGTAAAAACGTAAAGGTACCCCTCCACGCCTTGCTAGGCGTATGGGGAATATGGTGTTAGTGACCATATTTTCTATGACCACGGAACATTTTTAGGTGATGTGGACGGTATCACATCAGACCGCTTTAACTTCCCAGAAAATCTCTGATACCCATTTTTAGAGGCTGGGTGAACCCCGGAGCCTTGTCAGTCTTTGTTGTAAACTAGCGATACAAAGCATCCACGTCCACTTAACGGATCATTCCCCTTTATGTTTCTTCAGTATAGGAAGTTATTTATAAGAGCTCTCTCGGAATGTAAGTAAAAAGTACTCGTGATAACGCTGATGATAAACAACTGACGCATTGCAGCAGTCTCAAGAAAATGCTGAAATTGAAGACGAATGCACTGCGCCTCAAGTTGAAAAAGACAACTCAGTGCTACTTGCTAACCACAAAAATGGGTTCAACAATGTCTAAATAAGCGCATGTTCTGTCTGTGGTCCCAGAAGAGCTGGCATTCTTGTTGAGTATGCAGTCTGGTGGCTGATATTTGAAGTACAAGAGTTGAACCTCGCTTTCAAGTCGCGACATTTACACATTTTTTGTAGAAACCAATTTTCTAACTTTCTGCGAGCACCTCGCACCTCCGACTTCTGTTGTACTTTTTAATTCAGGTTTGCATTCATTGTCTTTACAAGCATTGTCCACATTAGCAGATAATCGTGTTGGAGGTTTCTTTCTTTGAGGTAGGATGTCTTTTTTGTGTTCAAAAACTTTTTTTTTATATACAGTCTATATCAGTAATAGCGACATTTCTGTGCTTGGTTATTTTGACAGATTAAGAATGGATTGATATTGTATATTATTTGTGAATGAAAGAAACATATTATTTAATGAATTAAATGGATTGTTGTATCCTTATATGTCAGTAAGGCAGGTAATATTTTATTTCAACGAATTTTGAATGAAGTGTTGACCGGTTGTCCAAGATGGCGGTTTGTTTTAAAATATGACCATAAAAAAATGTATAGTTCAACCGTAAAAGATCGCATGTGGCACCTTGTGATCTAGCACATGGGAGACAATTCCAGACTATCCGTAAAGTGTGTTTTAAAGTTAAGCCCTTAAGTAACGACAGATTTAACAGTCCATATAGGATAAACATCGTATGCTCAAAGAAATCACAGAAAAATGGAGATAGACCACACATATAAAAAAAAGCAACCGTCAATATATGTGGAATAAAAAAAAAAGAAGTTGAACTTACAGAAAGAATGACAAAAAGGAAAATTAAAATACTAGTATTAGTAAACACCATAGTAAAAGAACAACAGATAAAGAAAACACACATGAACTACACGATGATATTATCAGGAAGTGACAACACAGAAAGAGCAAAACACATAGTGGGTTTTATGGTCGCCCCAGAACACACAAAGAATATTCTAGAAATAAAATACCACTCAGAAAGAATAATCACAACCAGACTACTAGAAAACGGCCGAAAAACAACTTACATACAGATTTATGCACCATGTAACAACAATGAAAAAGACAGCGAAAGACAGCGATATAACACACTAAATGAAACTGTCACAAGACTGATAAAAGGGACGACATGTAAGTGATGGGAGATTTTAATAGAAGGCTTGGGAAACTCAACAGCGAGAACAGAGATATCTGTGGACCCTTTGACGAAAAAAAAAACTGAAATAAATGAAAATGGAAGCAGACTGCAGGAATTATGTAATCAAAATGATTTGTTTATCAACACATTCTTCAAACACAGAGAGTCTCAAATATACACCTGGTGCAAGTGGAATAACACAACATGTAGAAGCCAGATAGATTTTATAATAACAAAGAAACAGAACAAAAGAAACTAACCTGCAAAATTCCGACAAAATATGAGCAAGGACTTCAAGACAGCCACTAGAGACTTCTACCAAGTCGGTTAAAGCAACATCAGCGAGAAAATAAAATCACAATCCTAAAGCGCTTATAAATGACAAAGAGAGACAGTCAACATCAAATAACCAACACATACAACAGAAATGGAAAAAAGTATTTTGAAGACCTATTAAACATGGCACCAACTATTAATGACACAACAAAAACCACGCAAGAATACACAAACCCTGAACCCAATATCATGAAAAAGGAAATCGGAGAAGCAATCAAATGTGCACTAAGAAATACAGCCCATGGTATAGATAACACAATATTAGAAAAAATAGCAGTAGTAGGAGAAACAGGAGTGACATGGCTGCATAGAATATTCAATGTAGCATGGCTCCAATAAAAAGTCACAGAAGACTGGCAACAGGCAATCATCGTACCAGTGTGGAAAAAAGTTAGCAAGAGACTGCAATCAATATAGAGGTTTATCACTTCTCAGCTATTTAGGAAAGCTATACTCCAAAATTGGGAATAAAAATCTGAGACCAATAATAGAACTAGAGTTAAACAATTCTCAAATGGATTTCTCAAAAAAAAAAAATCAGAGGATGTACTGACGTTCTATTCACTTTAAAACAGCTGGCAGAAAAGAAGACAGAACACAATCACAATGTGTACATAGCTTTTATTGAACAGGAAAAAGCATTCGACAGAGTAACAGAGAACAACTGTGAGAGATACTAACAACAGACGCAGTAAGCCTAGATTTAACCAAAATAATTAAAAGTCTCTACATCAACGATAGCTCAGTCAGAACAGAAGCAGACTACACTGACTATTTCGAAGTTAGATCAGGAATAAGACAGGGGTGCGTACTATCACTCCTTTTGTTTATTACCTGCATAGGCTATTTATGCAAGTTAGCCAACCCATCAGAGACAGAGGAGATCACGAGCTTCTATTTGCAGATAATACGCTAAACAAAAATAAGACATAAAAGAAAACTTAAATAGGCTCAACAGCATAGGCACAACATTCAACATGAAAATCTACATCAACAAAACAGAAGTCATGAATATCACACAAGAGAAACAGAACATCGACATTGCTATAGACAGTAGACAACTAAAAAATGTAGAGGAATTCAAATATTTAGGAAGTCTAGTGACAAACGACAATTCACAAACATCAAAAATAGACCCAAGGTGCAACAAAGCTTGTCAAATCATCGGACAGCTATCATCACTATTGTCTATCAAGGAAATAACTCTAGAGGGCATTCCAAAATACAATCTTTGTCCCAACGTTATGCTACCAATGTCAGCCCTGTACCCTCGAAGCAATAAAATTAACCTCTACCAAGATGAAATATTTTAGATGAATGACAGGAAACAGCCTAAGAGATAAGATCAGAAATGAAGAACTGAGAAAAAATTTTCGAATAATCCCCGCCATAGAATATATAAAGAAATAACAGATAAAATAGTTTGGTCACGTGATAAGCAGAAAGATAAAAACACAATATATCGAGCCTTTAACAAATGTCGCGAGTACACCAGACCCAAGGACCGACCACGGAAATGATGTTTGGACGGAATATTAGAAAAACTAGGAAACATAGCAGCAGGGACAAACAGAAGAGCAAAAGACCGCAAATTATATCTCCTCTCGACGCTGAAAGGCAAATGCGGAAGGAAATAAGAAGAAAAATGACGTGTTATGACTCATTATTCAAGTAGTGAAGAAATATTTTTTACCTTAACCAATTAAAAATGGACCGTTAATGTTACATTAAGTAGAGGTAAGAGAGTTTTGGTTATTTAACTATTGCTGATCGTAGTCGGCAATCATCATCATCATCATCATCATCATTATCATCATCATCATCGAGTGCCGTCTCCGCAACGATGGTTGGCTACCATGGATCGCCATTCCACTCTGTTTCTTGCTTTGTTGGTGCAGGTTGTCATAGATTGACTTGTCCATCTTTTGATGTTACTCGTCCATGTTAGTCTTGGTCTGCCTCTGCCTCTTTTACCTTGTATTTTCCCTTCCAATATTACTTTTAGTAGGCTGTTGTTTTTTTTAACGTGCACCAAAAATTTAATTTGTCTTGTCTTAACTGTATTTAGTAGTTCTCTTTTTATTTTAGTTGTTTTAAAACTTCATCGTTTGTTTTCTTTTCCCTCCAAAAAATTCCACCTATTCTTCTATAAAGCCACATTTCAAAGGCTTCAATTTTCTGTTCTGTTTTCTTGTCTAATGTCCATGTTTCTGCACCATACAGGAACATTGAGAAGATGTAACATTTTGCTATTCTTAGTTTCATCCCTACTGTTATTTGTTTTATTGTTAGTATATTTTTCATGGCATTAAAATTACTTTTTGCCATACCTATTCTTTTGTTTATTTCAATTTTCCATTTTTCATCATTGGTTATAGTATGTCCAAGTCGGCAATATTACTCGCAATTGCCGTTGGCTCAAAATGTATATTTGCTCTTTTTGCAATAACAGCATAAAAACTGTGAAGCTACTTTAAAAAGTATAGTACCCCTGTCACGCCAAGTGGCGTATAGGGAATATGGTGTTAGTGACCATAGATTTTACAGACCTTCGGCACATGGTTTTTGGGGTAATGTGGTCGGTGTTACGCCCGTGCCGCTTCACTTTCCCTGAAAAAAATCAGGTACCCATTAAAATTTGGGTGAACCCGGAAGCCGTCGGTTGGGATCGACCCTACCTCTTGTCCTTTGTAGTCCAGTTCACTAACCACTGAGCTATCGCGGCTCCCGTCAAGCTACTTTGCTGGTTGGTAATTTGTTGTACTATTTTGAAAGAAAGTGACGAGTTAGATAGATGATTTCAGGTTGAGTTAATTGTACAGGGTGTCTCATTGACTACCAAAGCGTACATTTCCTCAATAATTCAAACACCATCGAAGACATTGTATCTATATTTAAACAGGGGACATTCATTGTGAGGTGAATGGAAAAGAAATGACTGTAGTGTGCGTGTTTGGCGCCTAATTGTTGTGACATGCCTACCTGACGCGCCTCTCTGCCGATCACTGTCATTTCACTGAGAGTGCGTCCACAATACTGTTGCTATTCGTGACTGTTAGTGTTCAGGACTCCCTGTGAGTTTAAACAAGACAGCTGGAAAATGTGTTGGTAACTTAGTGTGCGTATGTGAAGACTTATCAACCAACACAGAACTGTCAGACGTTGGACACTGTGGGGCTTGCTGAAGAGGGGATCTGAGCACATATGGACATGTTCGGAGTGCAATGATGATGACCCACAAATATCTCCATGTGTTGGTATACACTGGAGCGAGTGTTTAGCGGTGAAATCAATCAAAAATGTATAATTCGGTGAGTTAACTCATTCAGAAATGTCTAATTCGGTGAGTTAAATAATTCAGAAATGACTATTAATAAAAGAATGAGAATGAAACCAGTTTTGAACTACATACAAGGACAAGAAATATGATAGGTTACCTAAATGAAACAAATGTCTGCGATTTCTTACCATTTAATACATGTTTGGTCTCGAGACAAGACGCCGGCCTCGAGACAGAGAGGTTATGGGTTCAAATCCCGGCTACACCGGTTGGGATTTTTATTAATGATTTCTCTCTGCGGCAACCACCCTGGTCTCAGCAGAGAGGCCCGGCTTGACACGTCAATTACTCATGGACGGAAAAAAAAACATGATTATCTCCGAAGTCGGAGTTATCTGCCTGTAAGGCCAGGGACCCCTGTGCACACGGCTGCCAGGGAAAAATGGATTAACATTTCAAAATGAACATTAAAATTTAAGATTCCTAGTCTCTAGGGACTTCGTCAGAGGTCAAAGCTGGCGAACGAAAAAAAAAATACATGTTTAAGAAGAATGAGTATTGTGAAGGTGCTAAGAGCAACACATGCAAATTCAGGTGTAGTGTGAGTTATTGAGTTATTAGAGGGGCATCATCATTGCACTCCGAACATGTCCATAGGTGCGCAGATCCCCTCCTCAGAAAGTCTCGCCGTTTCCAGCGACTGACGACTCCAGTTCTGTGTTGGTTGATAAGTCTTCACATACGCCCACTAAGTTTATCGTTTCTGCTGTGCCTATCTTAACTCCCTTTTCTTTCATCCGAAGGAGTGACAAAACAGAAACGATACCAGTACTTACATGGGTAACAAATATAAATCAGAAGGAGTTGTAGTGTGAACATCAAGGAAACACTGTACATGATCAAGTGTTTGAAGTCACCAGAAGAGCTAAAGCTAGAGTGTTGCTTCTCCTTCGACACCCGCAACAATCTAATGTTAAGTAACAAAGAAATGATGATAGAAAACTATTTGGCAAATTTTGGTTTCAGATATATATTTCATAAATGTTGGTTCTAACCAATATTTCATATTGAACTTTAAATATCCATTAAGTAGAAGGTTTGTATCTTTGCTGGTAGGGTCAAGACAAAGAAAAGCACATAAATGCACCAAAATGCGAAGCTGCAGTGAAGCTAATTGTGAGGAGAAATTTCAAATGATTAGAAATTTTGCAAAGTGAATTATTATATTTGTATCTTTGCTACTTGTCGACTTGATAGAACATTCATCGAACATACACGGTTAAAACAAAACTTCCAAAAACGCAATGCAAACAATATAGTTGTATCAGTTTCCTGTGGGCGTGTTAGTACTCTAAGAAAACCGTTTGCTGTTTTTGGTTCGCGACACACTGGTCTGGACTTTACGCAATTAATCTCCTTGTTATTCTTGTCAAACAAAGCGTAAACACGAGCACCGTCTAGTTTGATTGGTTCTAGTCTTTGCGCATTGATTTGGAATTATTTCATAAAAAGGAGGCCATGAAATATCGTAACAATGGATTTCATCAAATATTTTCATCACTTTTCAACACGACCGGCTGAGGGTACTGAAGATATATTTTTAGCGTGTTCGTTAGTTCATGTTTGAAGAGTAATAGCCACGTCTTTCAGTGTGTGGATAAACAGCATAACCTGACATCTGTGTTAAGCGTCAGTCGATCGATTATGAGTAAAAATTTGTGGCCATGTTATAAGAAGGAAACAGTTGGAATATATTGTGACAAAAGGAAAAACTGAGGGAAAAAGAGATAGAGAGAAGCAGAGATAAAAAGTAAAAGACAATTTAAGAAGTGGTAGAGGAAATCAACAACAGAAGTAATAAACAACCGAAGCGATAGAAAGGTACGAAAAGACATGATAACCTACTCCAGCAGGCGCGGTTCTTGATGGTCAGAATTATGCCAGGTCGGTCTACTTCAGTCAGAGAAAGTCTGTCCTATAAATTTTCTAAACATAGAGAACGATTCTACATAGACAAAAATGGCCACCAGACGCGGGGAAACAGCCCATACCACACTGTATGTAATCTCCATAAATAAACATGCGCCGTGTCTATATACGTGAACGTGTGTGTGTGCGCGCATGAATCTATCAGGGGGGAAATATAGTGACGAGAATGAAAGAATAATGTACATGTACTGAAATAAGTAAGAAAATTATTAATGACCGATGTAAAGACATTCAATACATAACAAAAAATGAAGATTGCACTTTTGTTGAATGATTTAGTATGGACGAACAAGTAGTGCAGTGGCTAGCGCGGTGACTTGTTGATAAGATGAACACATGTTAAAACAATGATGTAATAAGCGATGTTTTTTAAAAGGAACTGTACAAAGGTATCAACAGCGTCAATTATTCATTGGATGCCGTCTCCATATTGAAGGATGGGTACCATAAAGCGTCAATCTCTACCCTGTCTCTTTGTCGTAATCGGGCATAATACCGACCGCATTTCCCCAAAAATCATATGCTGAAGGTCTATAAAAATTATGGTCACTAATACTACATTCCCTATACGCCACTTGGCGTGACGGGGCTCTTTACTTACGTCTTGTACTTTTGTCTTAATAATGCACATCGTCATATGTTCGCCTGTCCATCTTTTGATGTGATCAGTCAAC
This sequence comes from Megaustenia siamemsis, assembly GCA_032433765.1. NCBI lineage: Eukaryota > Metazoa > Mollusca > Gastropoda > Stylommatophora > Ariophantidae > Megaustenia > Megaustenia siamemsis. Next base: position 39,526,577 of record JAVIAB010000139.1, read on the forward strand.
TTTAGTCTTCGTCTGTTCGTCCACCTTGTATCTACCCATCCAAGATAACATTTTATGTTTGTTCACATCTCCCACAAATTTCAATTGTCTTTCTCGAGTTGTGTTAAGTTGTTCTTTTTTCATTCTCATCTGATTCGAACCTCATTGTTTGTCTTATTTTCCTTCCACCCAATTCTCTCCATTTTCTATAGATTTACTTTTCAAATGCTTAACGTTTTTGCTCAGTTTTCTTATTAAATGTTATGTTTCTGCACTACACAGGAATGTTGAGTGGATATAACATTTTACAATTCTTAGTTTAATTCTTATGTGTCGATCAACAGCGCCAGACAAACACAACATATTTTAATGAAGGTATATCATTCAATAAACTTGACCCGTGCTGAAGACCATGCACTGTTCACAGCCGACTTGTGTAAGAATTAATGCATAACAACATATCCAAATTGTATTCATGGACTGGAAATAGATTAACAAGTCTCGTCAAGGGAGTGAGTGTCGAGAGGGAAGGCAACCTGGAGCCTAAAAAATATTATTTTGAAGTCGAATATGTTGGGCCGAAAGATGCATATACCTTAGCTTGCTCTAAATAGAAATAATCCGCTCCTACCCCAGTTTGACGCCATTTTCAGGGCGGAAGAGGTCGACTAGCAATCATCTGGCAAAAAAATAAATAAATATTCTGAATGTCAAACCTTATATATGTCTTGTACATCTTTTTTTCAAATTTCTTTGAAAGAATCCTGATGGATATTTTAGAAGACGATGAAAGTACTGTCAGTGTTGGATGCAAAATAATTAACAACCTACGGTTTGTTGATGACACCGATGGTTTAGCAACAGCAGAATAAGAACTAACAGATCTGATATAATGACTAGGTCAAATATCTCTTGGACATCAATGTTGAAAAAGCAAAATTGCTGACGTATAATCATGGGAGCATTGTTGTTATATTCGAAATAAACGAACACGAACTTGAAACAACTGACACATTAATCACTTAGGATCAATGGTCAATGATGAGGGCTCGAAATCTGAAATATCGGCTAGAACAGAGAAAATTATAACAGTACTTACATGGGTAAAAAACCTTGCCTCTCAGTCAGGCTGTAGTGCACCCTTGTTCTACTAATTTTTTTTATACGCTTATGAAACAGGGAGCTTTACAGCAAAGCTACAAAAGAAAATACAAGCTATGGAGATGAAATGTTATCGTCTGGTTAGAGATATATTTTATTTAAATCGTATCACGAATTAAAAGGTCCCCAAAAGGATACATCAAGCAATTGAGGTATAAGATGATCTTTCGACTATTCTATCCGAAAAAAAAGCAAAATGAAATGGTTTGGCCACGTATTCACATCATCTGGTCTGACAAAGACCATTCTGCAAGGAAGCGTGAAAGGATGGAGAAGAAAAAGTAGAGAGAGAAATATATGGGAAGATAACATCAAAGAATGAACAAACCTCGACTTGGCAGAGTCCCATAGAATGACTAAAGATAAAGATATATGGCGACGAAGGGCAACTCTGCCTGTAGTTCCACAAGGCCCCCAGAGTTATGGCACTAAGTAAGAAGGGGAGAACATTAAAACACGGAATATGAGATAACAAGGGCACAAATTGCTGAAGCAATGGATAAAATGCTGGTAAGTGATTCTCTTTATGCAGAAATACGCCATACATGCCAACATAATTGATGTTATAAATAAAGTTTGCAAATATATACCGATTTAAAAGAAAAAAAAAATCTAAATTGGACTTGAAATGAGAATAATAATTCATTAGTGTTGCGATTGACTGGTAGGGCTGCAATTTCTTTAGGTTTGTTCCCTGAATGCTTTTATTTTTTAAACGGATTGCACAAAATTATTCAAGAAATTCGTTCGTTCAGCAGCTTTATATTCAACAGCTGACTTCCCTGGGGATAGTAATACAGACATTGCTTCAATTTGAAACGAATTTTGAATTCGTGAAATTGGTAAAATATTGTGCCACGGTTATTTTAAAAGGGACATTAATATTACCAAAGTTAAATGGAGTGTCGTAGAATTTAAGAGTGAATTTAATGAGCAATCTTATCAAACAATTAAGGTAGTGTTTTTTTTCCTGGGAAAAGAACAAACACTTAAATAACAGATTTACAAAGTCATGTATTAGAAGAGACGTAAAAAAGAGAGTGAGTGAGAAAATAGAAATATGAAAATAAAAACACTGAAATGATAAACATATGAATCTTCTTTCTTCTTCTATCCTTCCATTGCCGTTGGCGTCGAGGGGAGATACAATCTGCGATTCTTTGCTCTTCTGTTGGCCTCTTCTGGTGTTATCCCTCCTAGTGACTCTAGTATTCCCTTTATCCATCTCTTTCTCGGTCTTCCTCTTAATCTGGCGTTTTCGTAGTGTTTGTTTATGGCTCTTTGAGTCATTGTTAGTTCTTTTTATCTTGTTATGTGATCGAACCATTTTATCTGTTGTTTAACATATGAATAATAAGCGAAATACGGAACAAGAAATAGAGGAGAAATTATGCGCTAGAAAAATGTGAACATTTTGCGAGATATGCAGTGAACGCCTCAAGAACGATAATAACAAATAATCACAGGCGAAATTAAATGTGCTAGACCCATGCTAGGAATCAGCCTCTGGAAAAATGATGAGAAATTAGGAATTAAAAAAAGGTATAAGATTATGTACGTATTTGATTACATAAAGAAACAGATGAAGTGATTTCTCCACGTGATAGGACAGAAAGAAAAAAAAAATACGGCCGAGCGAGTCAGGAAAAAAAATGATTTGAGAACATCAGATCAAAGGGAAGACCACGATAAAAACACAGTCGATGGGAGAATTCAAATACTCATCTTCATCATCATAATCATCATCATAATCATCATCATCATCATCATCATCATCATCATCATCATCATCATCATCATCATCATCATCATCATTATGTGCCATACCGGTTGGCGTAGGCGACCATGTCCTTCCACAATCCTCTATCTACAGTGCATTGTATCAGTTCTGTTGTTGACTGTTTTCCATGCCATGATACCAAGCTATCCAGTATTTTCTCTCTTTGTCGTCCGCGATCTCTCTTTCTTTTTATTTTGCCAGTTGTAACCAAGTATTCCAACTTTCCTCTTCTCATGATGTGCTCGAAAAATGTTGATTGTTTCTTTCTGATGTTTTTTAGGAGCTCTCTTTTTGTATTGTCATCTTTGATAATTACCTCATTGGTCTGTTTAGCTGTCCAGGGAACTTTCATAATTCTTCTGAGAAATCCCATCTCTCTGGCTTTAATCATCTTTTCATTTGTTTGTCTCCTGTTCATGATTTGCTTCCATAGGTCAGAATTGGTTCTATATAGCACTGATGAACTCTCTTTCTCACTTCTATTGACATAGATTTGTTGCATAAACTATATTTTATTTCCTGAAATATATTTTGTCCTGAGCATTTCTGCTTTTTATTTCTGTGTGCTATCTTCCATCTGATGTTATTATTGTGCCCAAGAATTTGAAACGTTGCACTTGTTTCAGATTTGTCCTGTTTATTTTTATGCTGCATGATGGTGATGATTGTTTCTTCGATATGACCATTACTTCTATTTTCTTACTATTCAGACTGAGACCTTTCTTGTTGCATTCTTTTACTATTATATCTATCATTTCTTGTAGTTCGTTCTCTGTCTCTGCTATTAAGAATGTGCCATTCGCATATCGCAAATTATTTATGTTGTGACCGTTGACTTCAATTCCTTTTTTGTCTACTTTTGATCTCATAATATGTTCGCTGTAAAGTGAAAACAAATCCGGCGACAGAACACAACCTTGTCTGACTCATTGTTTTATATATTGGAATTGTCCTGTTTAATTGCTAATTCGTACAGCTGTGGTTTGTTGCCAGTACATGTTTTTTTTTTATTAATCGCAGATCTTTGCCATCAATGTTTAATTTCTCCATATATAGATTACTCAAATACTGGGATATATACAAGCAGGAAAGGCTAACAGAATAACAAATGACAGCAATCTTTATCACCCCTAGACACTAAAATGAAAATGGGGAGGGAAGTAGAAGAGGAGAAGAAGAAAGATAAGGCATCATTATATAATCATTGAAGAGATAACATTGGGTTAATGCTGAGGGCGTTAGAACATCATTGATATAGATGAAATAATTAATATTACAAAGTGGACAACAGTGCTATAATTAGTAGAAAATATAGGTATCACAATGTGGACAGCAGTACTAGATATAGTAAAGTAGTTGGCATCACAAAGTTGATATTAGTATGTGAATAAAATAGTTAATTTCATGAACTGACAGAAATGCTGTTTATAGTAAGCAAACCCCGCAGAGTACAACACAACAGTACTACGGATGAAAAATTATCATAAAAACTTGCAAGCAACAAGTAGAAAATACAATCATAGCAAGAATTTTAAAAAAAAATATTGAGACCGTGCAGTGAAACGTACAATTCAGTGAATTCACCGAATCAAGCAGTAACACTAAATCAAGATGTCTGCTGTATATTAGTGAACAAAGATCAAACATAAAAAACAATGAACATTTTTATGTCTATTTTAAATTTGATAATTGGGAGTTGAATGTAATTATTGACATGACAAAAACACAAACCCTCTAAAGCTGGTAATAGAGCTTCGATGCGAAAGTGGTTAGCGTGCTCGCTTCGTGATCAAAATTGTCCGAGTTCATTTCAGGAAGTTGCAATTTTGTTTTTCCGGACAGACAAGACTCCGGGATTCACCCAGCCCTTAAACATGGTACCAGCGTTTTTTTTTTTTTTTTTTGGTAAGTGAAGGCGGCCTCGCGTGATACCGACCATATCATCCAAAAATGTGCCGCTGCCATGAAAAAAATATGGTCATTTACAGATTATCCCCTTTACACCCAGCAAGACAAGGGAGGGAATCTTTATTTTGCTGAAAGCTGGTAACATTCAGGGAGCCGCGATAGCTCAGTGGTTAGTGAACTGAACTACAAAGGACAAGAGATAGGGTTCGATCTCAACCGACGGCTACGGGTTCACCCAGCCTTTAATGGGTACCGATTTTTTGTGTGGGAATGTAAAGCGGCAAGGGCGTAATAATACTGACCACATTACCCCAAAAATCATATGGTGGAGGTCTGTAAAATTTATGGTCACTAACACCATATTCTCTATAAGCCACATGGCGTGACGGGGGCTCTTTACTATCTTTACTTTATTGGTAACATTCAGCTTAGAATGTATGCTAATGTGAATGTAATGCCTTGGAAATATTTCAATCTACAAACAAGAACTCTAGCATTTCAGTTTTTCAACAAAGACACAAAGAAAACTTAGTGTAAAATTGAGAACAAAACCGTCAGCAGAAATGCAGTTTCCACAAGCAAGACAGCAAATTACTATTTTGTAGAACAAGACGATATTTTTGGACCCTGTTTGATAAAAGCAGACAATGATTGTGGTTCATTTTATTTCCAGCCAAGAAGGCTCATTTGATGACCAAAAAAAGTTATGTCAGTTCAGAAATAGCTCGATTCAGACATGACTGTTTGACCAAACGCCGTTAACAATTAACGTCTGGAATCGTAGAATTTGCCGACAATTTCACATTTTATATGAAGTGACGGCGCGATGGCTTAGTTGGTAAGTTTACAGTTTAGGATGTTCAAAGTTTTTTTGTTTTCAGGCTGACATGGTTTTTTTTTCAGGTTGACGTGGTTTTTTTTCGGTTGACATGGTTTTTTCGGTTGACATGGTTTTTTCAGGTTGACATGGTTTTTTCGATTCATCCTGTCACTTGAAGTAAGTAAAAGAAAATAGTAATGTTTCTTCAACGCCTTCATAGGTGTATGTGATGTATGGTGGTAGAGATAAAATATTTTACCATGACCAAGGGGAAATTGTGTGGGTGATATACAACACGAACATTGCCTGTTATAAGAGAAGGTTGACGCCATAGGAGAACTGAATTTGGAATAAATAAATAATAATTCAGCTTTTTAATGACATCAATACAAGCAGTTGTAGACTTTCGGTCATCTTGACTTACTCAACAAAGCATGTTTTACCGGATTGACAAAAACACACTCCGCAGGGAATGGGTGCGCCTACTTGACATGTCTCATATTAGCAGCTTAACTTTGATGTATTGCCCAGGACACGCGAGAGTTCCTGGCAATGAATGGCCGACAGGTTGGCGGGGCCTGATTTTGCGCAAGAAACCTTAAAAAAGGAGGGTTTTAAAAGAACACCTATCACAAGATGGGGATAAGAAAGCTGGGGAAAAACCACATGTCAAAGGAATGTAATTCCTTACATACGTAACGACGTCACGACAGGTGAAAGCAGAAAAAAAGCATCTGCAGTAGAAAAGAACGCAACACCATCAATCAATGTAAGACAGAAACAATCAGTAGACGAACACTTCGATGGTTGCTGCAACGGGCGGCAGAGCGGATATAGGAATATACAGACTGCAGCGATGCCAGATCGATATAAATACTAAAGTTATACTGAGTGATGTACTACAAGTTGTATTCATCGCTCTGCCAAAGAAAACCGATGCCAGGCAATGTAAAGCTCACAGCACAATAAGTAGTATGTGTCACATGATTAAGATATTACTAAGAATCCGTTATCCAAAGGTGAGAAACAAAACCAAACCGGAAATCAGTTATGAATAGTGTGGATTTGTTAGAAGTGAAGGTACGGATAACGCTATATACACCGTAAGATTATTAGCAGAAAGTCGTAGAAGTGAAAACAGATCTATACTTATGTTTTATAGATTATTCTCCTATACCAACGAGCTGGTCCTATCTATGATTCAGAATGTACTGGCGATCCTGACACTCAGCATTACGCAAATGAAACGACTGGAAAATTCATAATTTATTATACAAAAGATGCTGATTGCACGACGATGCTTTACTTTCTTAAGTTTTTCACCATGGCAGACAGAAAAGTACCGATCACGTGCCTACCTGCCAATCACAACATCCACTACCCCGTAAATTTTACGAGTACAAAAGACCGTCATTTAAAAAGCGGACAGTCATGGATGGGTCATGCTGTGGCTATTGTTCATTGGATGTGTTCAATCGGAGACATAGAGCCCGGTGAAGAATGGAAACAAGTGTCGTCTGTGTGCAGTACACCCTTTCCTGTGGTCATCACTCAGAACAAAGAATGCAGACAACAAACCTCATGGTTGTCAAGGCATACGTGAAGCTCTTGTTTGTCGTGAACGCTTCTGAGACACATTTATTGACATAGATGGGTATGTTAATCGGCACCCACGGAGCTCGTGGGCATCCACGGCTCAGGTTGGAGGTAGAACTGTAAAAGAAGACAGTGGTGATTTCAAATTGATTACAGGTACTTTGACTTTGGAATTTATGGTCGCCAGTAGAGCATTGGCATGTCTTGAGACACAGACTCATACTTATATATGTATTTTCTCTGTGACTCAATGAGTACATTCAGGAAGATTGCTATTGATTGCGTCAACGACAGTGGTTAGAACTCCTGAAAAGGTCTAGTCTCACAAAAGTCTGCTTTATTTTCGTGCCAGGGCACGCTGGTGTATAAGTTAATGAGGGAGCTAAGAGGCTTGCCAGTTTTTGCTGCTTTGGAGTGCGGACGAGCAATGGACTGCAAAACATTATGAATGCCCTTAGGGACGATCGTCGATTTACAGACTCAAACAAATCATTATAACTCAGCAACACAATGAACAAATCGCACGAATATTATGTCAAGGTGGAAGATGCTAGACTGGAGGGCATAAACTAACGAAGGCTTGTAAACCAACACAGCACTGATGGTGTTAGTCGCTGCACGCTGATGGATATACTTAAAGGGATATCTGAGCACTTAATGTCTTGTCGTATGTGCATTGGGGATGATCTGTCGACTAAACTAAACCTTATACATTACATCAAAACATTTGACGAAGAAAAATCATCAAGAAATAATCGCAATTTTAGAGCCTAAATATTGACAGTTAATATTTCAGAATGATAAAGAACATTATTGATAACAGTATCGATATTGAAAACCAAGCATATGAACTGGAAAACATCTGGGAAAGTTTCAACAAATAAAACAAGATCTTAGGTAAAGGTGTGTGCTATCGCCAGTTTTATTTAATATGTATAGTGAAACTATACAAATGTCCGTAAATGAAATACACAGAAGTTGATGATCATAATATAAACAACACGAGTCATGCTCATGAGACAGTCTTAATCGTTAGCAGTGAATAAGAGATACAAAAGTGATTGACATTGTAGTGATGGGTAGTAAAAATAAAATCATAAGCTTTTAACAAAAAAGACATAAATAGTGGTTGGAAGAAATATAAAAATAGATCATAGATGCGCAATTAAAGTAGATGGAACAGTATTACAACAGTTCAATAAATTTAAATCCTAGAGAATGATGACCGTTGTTGGAATTCCTTGACGCAAGTTATTTACATGTTACTCATTAATGTGAAATGCTTCGTCAGCCGCAGTTTTATCTCTTTAGGGAATTTGCAATGTGTTCTGTTCGTCGTAGGCTACATTCACTAGAGTAATCAAGACTCTAAAGGGCGCGTCATTGCTGTGCTTGCGCCATTGTTATGTGTGCTACGTCATCGTAATGGCTCATCGTAAATCCCTAGACCTGCGTTACGCTAAACTTACGGTCTGTTGTTTGATGTGCGACGGGATAATCTGACGACTAACTGTGTGCTTATATGTTCGGAATTGGAGTCAACAACGATGGCCTAACATCATCATGCGCTTTACATAAAACAAAAAATATGATGATCATCATTTTCAGGAGGACGTGAACTTCGTGGTATATGGTGGATATGCGGCAGGAACCATTGAAGGCTATGCATGAAAGTGTTCCTTGTTGCAAGTTTCCTCATATTCCCAGTCTATGGGGGACTTGTTGGTCTCGAGGCAAGACGCCGGCCTCGAGATAGAGGTTGTAGTTTCAAATCTCGGCTACACCGGTTGGGATTTTTATTTATAATTTCTCTCTGCGGCAACCACCCCGGGTCTCAGCATCGAGACCCGGCTTGAAACGTCAATTACTCATCGACGGAAAAAAAAACATGAGTACCTCCGAAGTCGGAGTTATCTGTCTGTGCGGCGAGGGACCCATGTGCACACGGCTGCAAGGGAAAATGGATTAACACGCAAAATTCAGTTCCTAGTCTTTAGGGACTTCGTCAGAGATGAAAGCTGACGAACGCAACAACAACAGCAACAACAAGAACAAATACTAGAGAATGAAGTTAACTTCAGATGGTATATGTACAAAGACGGCTACTTTCATTTTCTAGTTTTGGTGACCTCCTCGAGCAAGATGGAGTACCAGATTAACTCCTCGATCAGGGTTACCTGAAGCTTTGAAAACAGGTGAGGAATGGTGTGTGGGAGTAGCCGACAAGTAGTGCCGATTATGAAGGCAGGTAGTGCATTTCGTTTGCAGAGACAATAGCTTCGATCACCGAGTAGTGCACTCACTGTCGTGTTGGAGAGGGCCAGGATACCTTCCCCTAGTATTACAACAGTTCAATGAATTACCTTCCCCTAGTATTACAACAGTTCAATGAATTACCTTCCCCTAGTATTACAACAGTTCAATGAATTACCTTCTCCTAGTATTACAACAGTTCAATGAATTTAACAACTTGAGAATGAAGTTAACTTCTGATGGTAAATGTACAACTGAGATAAGGTGCAGAATAGTTCTGGTAAAAGTAGCTTTCCTAAGTCTGAGAAAGATCATATGTAATCTATTTTTTGTCAGTGGAAATAAGAAAAGTGTTCTTCATAGTTATATGGAGCTTGTTTAGACGTATGGATGTGAATACCGTGCAATAGGACAATAAACATGAAAATCGTGGAAGATCACACAAATGTAGTTTTACAGAAGAATGTTGTGGATTCCAAAGAAAGTTAAAAAGAGTAATGAGTATTTCCTGAAAGAGACCAAAGTAAAATGAACATCAGGAGAAAAAACAGTCATGATTTTTTGGGATTGTGTTATGGGAAAGTAACAATTGGGGGAAAAATAAGGGCAGAAGAAATAGGGAGTAACAGAGAGAAGAGATACGCAGCCGTTTAAACGAAAAGTTTAATAAGAAGTCTACAACAAAACTCACAAACAGCTGTAAAGATAGAATGTTGTGGAGAGACATCGTGGCCTACGCCAGCAGGCACTGTACTTGATGATCATGACATGTTCAAACTCCCTGAGCAATTAGCAGCGTCCATCATTCACCGCAATTCTATCAACTCTGTTTATACTGACTGATGTAATAGTAGGAAAGTTAGCTGTCTTCCAACTCAGTAAAGTGAAACTTACAAAGCAAGGGGAAAAAAACAAAAACCAGGAAAATGTTTATCGTTCCCTTCGAGCCACGTAAACGGATATAGTTTCATATCCACTTGGCTAAGTGGTGGCGTCGACTCTTTCGGGTAAATTACGTAACGTACATCGCCCATTAATGTACCCATCGTCAGGGAAAAAATATGGGCACTAACATAATAATCTCTATGCACGGCGTGGTATTTAATATACTTTTTACATATGTTATTGCGCAACACAAGCTTTAGCAGAATAGTTAAAGGAATTGCACTTTCTAAAGTCGTGTCAGAACTGTTGGTGCTTTGTTTCTCTTCCCTTGTGCTTTTATACTGATGAGTACGGTAGCTCCCTGTTTATTTATTTTTCTGTCGTCTTCAGCTGATTTTCATTGTATGTATTTTGTTATAAATAAGATAAACATTAAAACGAGGCCAGGGTAGACCAGACGAGGCACCATAAATAATTGTATTCTTTCTACGGTCAGATCTGTCTATACAATTGTGGCAGATTCAGCCACGAGAGAAGCTGTTCAGTAAAACCGCATGCAGCGGTTTTCCCATTAAAAAATTCAGTACCCATTTAAGGCTGGGTGAACCCGGAAGTTGTCGATCAGGATCGAACCCGACCTCTTGTCCTTTGTAGCGGAGACAAATAATAATAAATGAATATGATTATAGAGGGAAACTTCCGAGGTGATAATCAGTGAATCAATTCAGAGGAAGAGGTATGTTTACAGCACTCGGAAAAATGACAAATAATAATAAATGAATATGATTATAGAGGGAAACTTCCGAGGTGATAATCAGCGAATCAATTCAGAGGAAGAGTTATGTTTACAGCACTCGGAAAAATGACAAATAATAATAAATGAATATGATTATAGAGGGAAACTTCCGAGGTGATAATCAGTGAATCAATTCAGAGGAAGAGGTATGTTTACAGCACTCGGAAAAATGACAAATAATAATAAATGAATATGATTATAGAGGGAAACTTCCGAGGCGATAATCAGCGAATCAATTCAGAGGAAGAGGTATGTTTACAGCACTCGGAAAAATGACAAATAATAATAAATGAATATGATTATAGAGGGAAACTTCCGAGGTGATAATCAGTGAATCAATTCAGAGGAAGAGGTATGTTTACAGCACTCGGAAAAATGACAAATAATAATAAATGAATATGATTATAGAGGGAAACTTCCGAGGCGATAATCAGCGAATCAATTCAGAGGAAGAGGTATGTTTACAGCACTCGGAAAAATGACAAATAATAATAAATGAATATGATTATAGAGGGAAACTTCCGAGGTGATAATCAGTGAATCAATTCAGAGGAAGAGGTATGTTTACAGCACTCGGAAAAATGACAAATAATAATAAATGAATATGATTATAGAGGGAAACTTCCGAGGTGATAATCAGTGAATCAATTCAGAGGAAGAGGTATGTTTACAGCACTCGGAAAAATGACAAATAATAATAAATGAATATGATTATAGAGGGAAACTTCCGAGGTGATAATCAGCGAATCAATTCAGAGGAAGAGGTATGTTTACAGCACTCGGAAAAATGACAAATAATAATAAATGAATATGATTATAGAGGGAAACTTCCGAGGTGATAATCAGTGAATCAATTCAGAGGAAGAGGTATGTTTACAGCACTCGGAAAAAAATTACAAATAATAATAAATGAATATTCTTATAGAGGGAAACTTCCGAGGTGATAATCAGCGAATCAATTCAGAGGAAGAGGTATGTTTACAGCACTCGGAAAAAAATTACAAATAATAATAAATGAATATGATTATAGAGGGAAACTTCCGAGGTGATAATCAGCAAATCAATTCAGAGGAAGAGGCATGTTAACAGCACTCGGAAAAATTACAAATAATAATAAATGAATATTCTTATAGAGGGAAACTTCCGAGGTGATAATCAGCGAATCAATTCAGAGGAAGAGGTATGTTTACAGCACTCGGAAAAATGACAAATAATAATAAATGAATATTATTATAGAGGGAAACTTCCGAGGTGATAATCAGCGAATCAATTCAGAGGAAGAGGTATGTTTACAGCACTCGGAAAAAAATTACAAATAATCAACAACAGAGAAAAAAACAAAGAGCAATATATGTTCCTAAGCAGGATCGAACCCAAATTGTCCTTTCTAGTCCAGTACATTAACCACTGAGGTATCAAGGCTGCCCGAGCTATCTTGGAACATTTCTTAAACATAGAAACAGAACTTTTGTTTGTATTATTTTATCTTTGTTTTTAGTATTGTTTTCCTTCAAGTAGGGTTCGGAATGCCGCTCTGGCTCGTTTCACTAAAGAGATAAAAAAAAATAGATAAAAAAAATAGATAAATAAATAGATAACAAAAATTGATAAATAAATATATATAATTTTTAAGAGCAACAGAAGAACAAAAGACTGCAAGTTATATATCACCCCCCCCCCCCCCCCCTTTTTCCCACGACGCTGAAAGGCAAATGAGTAAGGAAAGAAGGAGATATAATAATACTAATTAAATACGAAAAAATTAAATGATCACTAATACGGAAACAATGGAGAACAATTAAACTGACAATCATGAAGATACAGACTTTCATTAATGGATGTTTACGCAGAATAAAAGGATGGAAATGGCAGGACAAAATCACTAACATAGAATTATGGAAATGTACCGGTCAAATACCAGTGGATAAAGAGATACAGTGAAGACGATGGCGCTGGATAGGACACACACTACGGAAGCCAACTGAGAGTATTACACAACAGGTCCTTTTTTGGAATCCCCAGGGAAAAGATAAAGAGGAAGACCAAGGAATTCTTAGAGAATACAGATAGAAGCAGAGATGAAGATGATGGGGAAGACATGGAATGATTTTAAACGAATGGCAAAAAAACAGAACGACTTGGAAAGTGTTTGTTGAAGACCTATGCTCCACTGGGAGCTAAAAAGGTAGAAGAAGAGGAAGAATACGGAAACAAATAAGATGAATTTCATGCATTTATTCATATATCTCGCTAGGGCACTTTAGTTTAGACAAATGATGATTTGAGCATAACATGGTAACCTGCAGAAGTAGAGACACCAGCCAACAGATATTTAATTATTGTATTTTTAACGTGAATACTTCATAATTACTATGTTCATCTTTCCCATACTGTCCCTATGGATTTTAGATCCAATTCACGGTTGAGTGTGGTTTACATTTTGAGCGAAAGTCTAACTCTGTTCCAGGAATCCACTTCTGTTCATTTTAATTGCAATGTTAATTTACTGCAATTTTGAATACCTTGTTTATCATTCAATTTTTGCTGGCGAGGAGTGGACACCTGTGCGTACGTCATTCAGGGGAACATTCTCGTGTGTTGTCACACTCGGCAGAAATGTAGGGAACAGAACTCAGTCGTGGTCAATGGTTTCATCTGGGATAACAGCGATAAGAAATATGCAGTGATTTTGACAGACGGGTCTGTAATACGACACCAAAGGAGTGCATGGGCATTTACAGCACGCTCGGCAGGCGGAATAGTCAAGGAGGACAGTGGTGTATATGTTATGACCACGAGTAGTATGACGATGGAGGTGATGGTAGTGACCAAAGCATTCGTCTGGTTAGAGTCACAAGACTATATCCACGCCTGTATACTAAGTGATTCGATGAGCAAGATAAGAAAAGTGGAGGCGGTCTCTGCACGCATGCAATGGGTAGGGTCAATGTAGAAGTAAGAAATACGTAGAGTCACGTTTGTCTACGTCCAAGGACATGCGGGTGTACGGGGAAATGAAAGAGCGGACAGGTTGGCTAGCTGCGCTGTCGTTGAATAGAAGTAAATCAATGGATCGGGCGGACATCATCAATGCCCTCGGAGATGTGGGAAGGGCAAGGAACTTCAACAACTGTGAGTCCACGTCACTCCTTCGGATTAAAGAGATGGGAGTTAAGATGGGCACAGCCAGAAACGAGAAACTTAGTGGACGTGTAAGAAGACTTATCAACCAACACAGAACTGGAGTCGTCAGTCGCTGGACACTGCGGGACCTTCTGAGGAGGGGATCTGAGCACCTATGGACATGTTCGGAGTGCAATGATGATGACCCGCAAATAACTCAATTGTTGCTTTAACTCGCGCCTTTTAAAATTTGAATTCCATAACCGATGTCTTGCATTCTTTCTATGTCTTGGCCAGTCGTTTCATTGTTCAACATTTATCCTGATTAATGTTATAATTATTTTAATGACTTTTTCTTGTAATATCTATTAATTTATTTATTTGACTACGGTAACAACCGTCTCATCGATGGAATCGGAAGTAATGATCAACAGACAATGGGTCACATAGAAGATCTTAATAAAGCATCTACACAATTTGGAATTAGAGATCGATAAAGCTGATATAAACTCGACAAACGACTGAAGCTTAGGAAAAAAAAAATTTAAACCGGAATTAACATCCATCTACAGAATCGGGTTGGAGCCGCGATAGCTCAGTGGTTAGTGAACTGAACTACAAAGGACAAGAGGTAGGGTTCGATTCCAACCGACGGCTTCCGGGTTCACCCAGCCTTAAATGGATATTGAATTTTTTCTCGGAAAGTAAAGCGGCACGGGCGTAATACGGCCCACATTACCCCAAAAATAATATGCTGAAGGTCTGTACAATTTATGGTCACTAACACCATATTCCCTATACACCATTTGGCGTGACGGGTACTTTACTCTTTTACTTACTACAGAATTGGTTAAAAATTAGAAAATTTTGTTTCTGTGTGTCTGATAACGGTTGCAAACCTCATAAAATAGCATGAATTACTCAAACTACAGAAGCCCTGGTGAAACTAAAACCAATCTGACAAGATAAGAACGTCCCTATCAGATTTAAAATTAGATTTATGCGATACCTCGTTACGTCCATCTTCTTATTACTGTTGCGGAACATGGACCTTAAAAGCAGAATTAACTAAAAGAGTTAGGTGAGATGCCTTCATGAGATTTTGGAATTTCATGCTTAGACCACATTACACGTATGCTCTTTTTCTTAAAAGGTTACTTATTGCCTGAACAGCCGAGCTCTTAATTTTTCTTTCTCGTTAGTTGTAATAAATCGAATACATAAATAAACAACATAGAAAATGGTTTGGTCACGTGATGAGACAGATAAATCAAAACACAGTACAAGGAACCTTTAATAACGTTGTGAGTGCACCAAACTCATGGGTCGACTACGAAAAAGATGGATTGATGGAATATTAAAGCAATAAGGAAAAAACAGTAGAAGAAGCTAGCAGAAATCAAACGATGGATTAATGGAATATTAGTAACTATAGGAAAAAAATAGTAAGAGAAGTCAGCAGAAAAGCAAGCGATGGACTTATGGAATATTAGAAACTATAGGAAAAACAAAAAAAAACAGTAGAAGTCATCAGAAAAGCAAAAGTTGGATTGATGGTGTACTGGACACAGTAGGGAAAAAAACAGTAGGAGAAGCCACAGAAGAGCAAACGATGGATTGATTGAATATTAGAAACTATAGGGAGGAAAACAGTAGGAGAAATCAGCAGAAGAGCAAGCGATGGATTGATGGAATATTAGAAACTATAGGAAAAAAAAACAGTAGGAGAAGTCAGCAGAAGAGCAAACGATGGATTGATGGAATATTAGAAACTATAGGAAAAACAAAAAAACAGTAGAAGTCAGCAGAATAGCAAAAGAATTAACATAGTATCTCCATTTGACGCCAAAATACAAATGATGAAGGAACGATGTTTTTTTTTAGGATGACTTCAAGTTATCTTTTTTTATCTTTCCAGCTGCTCCAAAGAACTTTGCTTTTTACTACATCACATTATTAGACGGACTGTCCATCGAACGGACTTTCCTTTTGACCGACTGGCCATTAGACGGACTGTCCTTTAGACGGACTGTCCCTTTGACCGACTGGCCATTAGACGGACTGTCTCTTAGACGGACTGGCTACTAACTATTTGTTGGTCTGCGACAAAGGAACAAGAAAGTAGAAAATTTGTTACTCCAATTATTTTTTTTAGCTTATCCCAACCTCACATACAGACTGACCAAAAACAGCTGATCGCCAACCTCTTCACCATTATTATCATCAGAAGAGGCAATATTATCAACAACAACATCGTCACCTTTACTATAGCATATCTCGGCTCACTGATTTCCAATTTCATAATTTGCCGAAGATCTTAAAAATGAGTTATTACAAAAAAAATATGGATCGCCAACGATTTCTTGTTAAACTCTCATGGATGACCTTTTAGTTGTGTCTGGTATTGATAAATGTTGTCATTCTGTTTGCTTCTACAACTTGACATTAGTCATCCGATTACAATATTACAACTCTTTATTGTGTTACAATATTACAACTCTTTATACGGTTACAAATTACAGCTATATATTCATTTACTATATTACAGTTATTTATTCAGTTACAATATTACAGTTATTTATTCAGTTACCACATTACAGTTATTATTCAGTTACTACATTACAGTTATTTATTCAGTTACTACATTACAGTTATTTATTCAGTGACAATATTACAACTCTTTATTCAGATTCAATATTCATCATCATCATCAAGTACCGGGCCTGCTGACGTAGGTGATCATGTCTCTCCACAACTTTTGATCTCGGCAGCTATTTATCATTTCTGTTGTTGACCTTCTGCCAAGCCATTCTCTTAAGCTGTCTGTTATTTTTTCTCTTTGTTTCCCTCTATCCCTTCGTCCCTCAATTTTTCCAGTTTTACAATATATTCCAGTTGTTCTCTTCTCATTACATGGCCAAAAAATGATGATTGTTTCTTCCTAATATTGGAAATTAGCTCTCCTTTGCTTTGACTTCTCTCAGAACATCTTCATTACTCTTCTTAGCTGTCCATGGTATCTCAACATTCTTCTGTAAAACCACATTTCTACAGACTCCAGTGATTTTCTTGTCTGTTGTCCTATTGTCCATGATTCGCATCCATATGTTAAGACTGGCTCTACGCAACATTTAAGAACTCTTTTCTTGTTTCTATTGTCAAAAATGGATTGCATAGTATCTTCCTTATTTTTTTGGAAAGCTGCTTTTGCCTGACCATTCTTCATCTCACCTCTTTTGTACATCTTCCGTCTGAGATTCAATATTACAATTATATATTCGATCACTATATTATAGTTATTTATTCAGTTACTATATTACAATTATTTTTTTTTAAATTACTGTCATATACGGATTCAATATTACAGTTATATATTCTGTTACAATATTACAGTTGTATTTTCGGTTACAATGTTACAGATATATATTAGGTTACAATACTACAATTCTTATTCGGTTACAATCAAGGTAGCTGCAGTCCCCATCATAGCAGTTTCAGCACACGCCAAAAGACATAAAGCAAAACTGCACAAAAGTGAACACAGCCATACGTTCCCCGTCAAACGATATCATCATTCATCGTAAGCAATCGGAATATCGAAAAAGAATTAATACGGATGAAACGCACAGCTCACGGTGTGCACTCACAGAACACATAACTCAATAGCTCCGGCAACAAGCCGGACTTAAATGTAAGGAAAACTGCAACCAGGAACCTTTGTCAGACACAGCCTTTAACGGTTCCTGCCGCCTATCCGCCATATTGACCTCGTGTAGGAAGGCCTGGCCAGTCTTGGTTTCAGTCCCTGGTGACTGTTAAGCCCCATCCCTACGACAAGCAGCTTCCCTTGATGCGGTTTTTTTCGGTTACTATATTAAAGTTATTTATTAGGTCATAATATTATAATTCTTTATTGGGTTACTACATTACAATTCTTTATTCGGTTACAATATTACAAATCCTTATTCGGTTACAATATTCCAATTCTTTATTCGGTTATAATACTATAATTCTTTATTCGGTTACTATATTATAATTCTTTATTCGGTTACTATATTTCAATTCTTTATTCGGTTACTATATTTCAATTCTTTATTCGGTTACAATATTACAATTCTTTATTCGGTTACTATATTTCAATTCTTTATTCATTTGCAATATTATACATCTTTATTACATGACAATTCCTTTTTTCTGTTACAGTGTTACAATTATTGACCTAGCTACAGTTTAAATTGTTTCCACTCCTAATGAACGATGACAACAACGAAGGCCGATAACTATACTTCCTGTTTCACCCTGTCATACGTCATTAAACCACGTTGACACTGCAGAACCTCAGACTACTAGGCTTTACTACTTTCCTTCTTTTTTTTTTTTATAATGTCACTCGCGTATTTGACTTATCATTATCTAGTTAGTCTGATAATATTTTGTGTCGTTTATATTTTATGACACGTCACGAATGTTGTCAAGTTGTTTTAATGTGGTGACTTAATTTGCCGTTAACAATCACGTAATGGTGAAGTAAACAAATATCTACGATAAACATTACTGACTATAAAGGAAAATGAGCCTCTCTTTCTTTACTTTGTTCAAATTGTTGAAAGAAAGAAGGACAATCGGCGTCACATAACGAGGCGTACTTGGAACATACTGTTGATGTCCATATTTTATTTTCGACAATCGACAGCTTTTATTTATTATGTGGTTATTATTAAGCCAGTACTTTTCTGGGAAAGTAAGGAGGTCTGGTATAGAATTGGAAATGTCGTCAATAAATTTTCTGTTTCTCATATACTTTTTACTTTTAAAGATGAGCTATCGGGTTCGATCCTCCTGATTGACGGCTTTCGGGTTCACCCAGCCCTAAATAGGTACCTGATTTTTTCTGTGCAAGCAGAGCGGCATGGTCGTAATACCACATTATCTCACAAAATCATATACCGAAGGTCTGTACCAATTATGGTCACTAATACAATATTCCTTTATCAACCTCTTGGCCTCACGTTGCTCTTAATTTTTTCTTTTTTGTTTCTTACTTTACTGTCTTTTCCCTCCCAGAAAAACGCGGTACACATTTTTAAAGCCGGGTGAAGCAAGAAGCAGTCAAATGGAATCAAACCCGATCTCACTAACCACAGCTCTTTCGAGAAACCGTTATGGTTGTTACGATCATAATCATAGCACTCCAGACACATCCACAGGTGTTCGGATTTGTTCAAAATACTGAGAACTCCGTGGAGAACCCTGTTGGTTTTAACTCCTAACTACGGTGCATTTTTACAACCCACCAGTTAAAGAAAATTGGCAACACAGTTTTCTGATAACGTAGGAAGCCCTGGTTTAGCATTGACAATATATCGCCAAAAAAAATTTATGTTGCTCGTAGAAACATTTTTTTTTTTTGACAAGAGCTCTTCCCATAGGAGCCGCGATAGCTCAGTGGTTAGTGAACTGGACTACAAAGGGCAAGAAGTCGGGTTCGATCCCAACCGACGACTTCCGGGTTCACCCAGCCTTAAATGGGTACCGGATTTTTTCGGGGAAAATAATGCGTCACGGGCGTAATACCGACCACATTACCCCAAAAATCGTTTCAGAAGGTCCGTAAAATGTATGGTCACTAACACTATATTCCCTATACGCCACTTGGCGTGACGGGGCTCTTTACTTACTTACTTACCATCTTCCCGTACATGACACGCTTTGACAAGATCTATATCGTGCTGTTTCAACCTACGAAATCGATATAGACAGATATGGGGTTTCAATTCTTTTCAAACGTACCGTAGACTGATAATTCCAGTAGCGTGGCTTGTTACATCAATTAAATCCATGGTCCCAGATGATTGTCTCGCACGCTGAGGTTCAGGTTAAAATTTTGTGATTTTAGGATTGTTCAAATTACAAGGACAATACGAATACAGTCGCATGAGGGAAAACATAAATGTTATCTCCATTGTGTTGCTATGCAGGAGGAATACGGTTTAGTAATAACATTTGTTCATGATCAACAGCACAATATTGGTGATGTGGTCGGATTAACGCCAGGTCGCCTTTACTTGCCAGAAACAATATTTGTTACCTATTTTTAAAGGCTGGGTGAACCTCAGAGCCTTGTTGGTCTGAAACGAATACGCCACGTCTGGTATTTGAAACACGTTCTTCTTGCTGAAAGCGAATGCTCTAACCACTCAGCCAACGAGGCATAACGTGGGCTGGCAAACAAAATAATGAACATCAACTGGGAGGATAAAGTAATCAACTCAGCATTCTAAGCTTCCATGCATTATGACAACACTCAGTTTGAAGCCTCTAATCTCTGTCCCTTATGAAAGCATGTTGTCCGTAATGTTTGTCTTAAAATAGGAGCCAGTAGTGGGGTGTGATAAACACTCCAAGGTATGGTGACAGCTTTACAAGGAAGGAACACAACACAAAACTGACGTTTCGGCCAATGGCCTTCTTCAGAATACAAGGACAACGACAACAAACGGTGAAGTACAATTATCTATAACTACATGTCGGATGATCAAGTAAAAGGAGAGGGGGACAGAAAGAGAGAGATGTCAGATGGTAAGATAAGAAAAGAGAGAGAGAGAGAGAGAGAGAGAGAGATATGTACTACATGAGGGGAGGTAGGATGGGTGTAGAGATATATAAATAATAAGATTAGAAAATGAGGAGGAGCTCGAAACTAAAGATTGAAACATAAATTTAAAAAAAAGTAAATAATGTCCTTGTCAATACAAATATCCTAACTATGTAGAGCCTACTTTTTGAAAAAAAAATATATTCTCATCATTATTTGAATTATATTCACTAACTGTGGTTTAAACGTCTGTAAGACGACACCAAAGAAGTGCATGGCCAATTACAGCACGCTCGGCAGGTAGAATAGTCAAAGAAGACAGTGATGAATACGTCATGACCACGAGTAGCATGACAATGGAGGTGATGGCAGTGACCAGGGCACTCAAATGGTTAGAGTCACAAGACTACACCCACGCATGTATACTGAGTGATTCGATGAGCATGATAAAAAAAGTGGAGGCAGGCTCTGTACGCATGCAATGGGTAGAGTCGTTGCAGAAATCCAAAATACGTAAGGTCACCTTTGTCTATGTCCCTGGACATGCGGGAGTACGGGGAATGAAAGAGCGGACAGGTTGGCTAGCTGCGCTGTCGTTGAGGACGGGCAACCAATGGATCGGGCGGACATCATCAATGCCCTCCAAGATGTGGGAAAAGCACATGACTTCGACAAACACAGATCCACGTCACTTCTTTAGATGATGGAAATGGGAGTTAAGATGGGCACAGCCAGAAATGAGAAACTTGGTGGCCGTGTAAGAAGACTTATCAACCAACATAGAACTGGAGTCGTCAGTCGCTGGACACTGAGGGAATTGCTGAGGAGGGGATCTGAGCACCTATGGACATGTTCGGAGTGCAATGATGATGATCTGCAAATAACTCAATAACTCAATAAGTTCTATTGTTGACTGTTTTCCATGCCATGACACCAAGCTATCCAGTATTTTCTCTCTTTGTCGTCCGCGATCTCTCTTTCCTTTTATTTTGCCTGTTGTAACCAAGTATTCCAACTTTCCTCTTCTCACGAAGTGCTCGAAAAATGTTGATTGTTTTTTTCTGATGTTTTTTATGAGCTGCCTTTTTTGTTGGCCGCTTTGAGAACTTCCTCATTGGTCTTTTTAGCTGTCCAGGGAACGTTTTTGGGTCATGGCCAACAGTGACCACAGTGCGCGGGCACGCACTGGTAGCATAAACAACAGCCCTTACTCTGCGACAGAACTAGCACAGCGGCAGAGGACAATGTAACATACACACAACAGTGCTCAGAGCCAAAATAATGGAGCAACACGAAATTGAACCATCCATCGAATACATAAAGAAACAACAGATAAATTGGTTTCGGCCACATAACAAGACAAAAAGAACTAACAATGACTTAAAGAGCCTTAAATAAACGCTACGAAAACGCCAGATTAAGAGGAAGACCGAGAAAGAGATGGATAAAGGGAATATAGAGTCACTAGGAGGAATAACATCAGAAGAGGCCAACAGAAGAGCAAAGAACCGCAGATTGTTTCTCCCCTCGACGCCAACGGCAGCAGAGGAAGGATAGAAGAGGAAGAAGAAGAAGAAGGAACTTTCAACATTTTTCTGAGAAATCCCATCTCTGACCATCATAGAGAAGTCAAATATTATAAAATGGTGGCAATATATCATTAGGTTATAGAAGCACGCAGAAGGTAAATATCAGCCAGGAAGTGCTCTTACATTGACTATAAATGCTGCGGCCTTGTAAAGTGAATATTAATACGTCACTCCTCTTCGATAGTAAAATATGTAACGGAACCTCTCTAGTTTGTTACCTTACGACATCTTAATAAATGAATGGATCCCTATTGCCTTTTACCGTACGATATTTTAATATATGCCGGGACCCCTTTACATTTTTTACTGTACGATAGTGCATTATGTCACGGAATCCCTTTAACTTTTTACCGTACGGTCTTGTAAAATTTCACGGGACCCCCTTTAGCTCTATACCTTAAGATATTAAATATGTCACTGGACCTCTTTTTACCGTACGATTTATCATGGACCCCTTTGACCTTTTAACCCCTTTACCAAATTAACTAAAATGGACATTTTGAATCAGAAAAAGAAGATACTGTTCTCATACTTGTTTTCTTCGTCGCAGTTTGTATTTATTTTATTGACATTTTACACAGCTAATCTTATAATAAGTACATAATAATGTCTACCCGTCTTTCATTTAGATACATGAAGACTATGGAGTTAAAACACACGTTTAATTCACTATAAATTCAGTTAAGACTGATATGGTCAGCATAAAGTCAAGCCGCTTTACTATTTCACGGAAAATATCCGATACTCATTTTCAAATACTGGGCTTAAAATGAATCCTTCTTGGTGGAAAACAAATTCGACATATTTAATTACTGAATCGGGATCATCTAGTCAGTGATCTTTAAATCCAGAAGCAGACAATATACTGAACACTCTGAGAATAGTCTCTGACTTTAGCGAGTGAAATAGACAGAAATGCATTATTTTAATAAGCTGTAGGGGTATGTATATAAAATAGCTGCAGACCGCAATCTTTAGAAACACTCTAAAGCTCCAACTCAAACAAGAAGCTGACAGATTCATGGAAAAAGAGAATACGTGTTGAAAAGTAAAGAAACAATGACATTTCTATTGGCGGTGAAAAGTCCATAGTCAACTATGACTGATGGAGGCTACTACTAAAGGGGTATGTGTATAAAATAGCTGCAGACCGCAATCTTTAGAAACACTCTAATGCTCCAACTCAAATAAGAAGTGGACAGATTCATGGAAAAAAAAGAATACTCGGCGAAAGTAAGGAAAAAATGGTATTTCTAGGGCGCTGAAAAGTCCATAGTCAACTATGACTGACGGAGGCTACTACTAAAGGGGTATGCATATTTATTAAAGAACAACAAATTACGGAAGATTGCGAAAATTAAATAAAAAATAGGTATGCTTAATAAACGTTTCTACGAAGTATGCAATTAATTTTATGAAACTCGTAGTTTCTATTTGTTTTAGTTGCCTTGTTAAATTATGCGTTGTGTGCTTGTACTATTAGCAGCTGTTTGATTTTTATTATTATAATTGTAAACAGCCGGCAAGATAAATGAGATAAGGGGAATAGCTGAAAATCTAACATTTTTACATCAAATTGATGGATACAAGAAATGTGAAAATTACAAACGAAATAATTACAGATGAGGATAGCTGCATGGTAATTGTAATTATTGTACTTGTTATAAGTTAATATTTTTGAGAAGTACACGTCATGTTTCAGTGACATGATTTTAGGGGGTAAGGGAAGAGTTATCAGCAAAGAGAAATGTAAATATGGAAAAATAATATGGAAAAATAATATGGAAAAATAATATGGAAAAACAATATGGAAAAATAATATGGAAAAATAATATGGAAAAATTGTGTGAATTTAAATAAACGAAAAAGTACTAACGAACTGATGCAGTAATAGAAACGTGCAAAAATAGAAACATGAAACGATTTTATATATTTGAGGAAATAAAGAAGATTTGTGTTAATACAGATAAAATAAAATAAACAATGCATGGGATTGTTAAATAGGAGCATTATTTAGCAACTGACAATAAATGCGACACTACATACAAATCCTACGAGAGCGATAATATTGAACAGGAAAAAAATAAAGTAAGAAAAAACATGTCACATCCCCTGTGACAGAGGTAATATGGTTTTAGTTCACTTTTGTTAAAACTAACACATTTGTAGCTAGTATGGTCAGTATTACATTGCCTCTTCTTGTTTTAGAAATGACTGCTAGCCATTTGTTGAATCTAGACCTCCACCTCTTGTTCTCAGTAGTTCAGTACTTTCTAACCACTATCTTACCACAGCTCTAATAGTAGTGAGCCTTACAGTAAAGGCGGTCGACTTCTATAAGACATTAGCTATCTTACCACAGCTCTAATAGTAGTGAGCCTTACTGTAAAGGCGGTCGACTTCTATAAGACAGTAGCTATCTTACCACAGCTCTCAATAGTAGGGAGCCTTACTGTAAAGGCGGTCGACTTCTATAAGACATTAGCTATCTTACCACAGCTCTAATAGTAGTGAGCCCTACTGTAAAGGCGGTCGACTTCTATAAGACAGTAGCTATCTTACCACAGCTCTCAATAGTAGGGAGCCTTACTGTAAAGGCGGTCGACTTCTATAAGACATTAGCTATCTTATCACAGCTCTAATAGTAGTGAGCCTTTCAGTAAAGGCAGTCGACTTCTATAAAACAGTAGCTATCTTACCACAGCTCTCAATAGTAGGGAGCCTTACTGTAAAGGCGGTCGACTTCTATAAGACAGTAGCTATCTTACCACAGCTCTAATAGTAGTGAGCCTTTCAGTAAAGGCGGTCGACTTCTATAAGACAGTAGCTATCTTACCACAGCTCTCAATAGTAGGGAGCCTTACTGTAAAGGCGGTCGACTTCTATAAGACATTAGCTATCTTACCACAGCTCTAATAGTAGGGAGCCTTACTGTAAAGGCGGTCGACTTCTATAAGACAGTAGCTATCTTACCACAGCTCTCAATAGTAGTGAACCTTACTGTAAAGGCGGTCTACTTCTATAAAACAGTAGCTATCTTACCACAGCTCTCAATAGTAGTGAGCCTTTCAGTAAAGGCAGTCGACTTCTATAAAACAGTAGCTATCTTACCACAGCTCTCAATAGTAGTGAGCCTTACTGTAAAGGCGGTCTACTTCTATAAAACAGTAGCTATCTTACCACAGCTCTCAATAGTAGTGAGCCTTACTGTAAAGGCGGTCTACTTCTATAAAACAGTAGCTATCTTACCACAGCTCTCAATAGTAGTGAGCCTTACTGTAAAGGCGGTCTACTTCTATAAAACAGTAGCTATCTTACCACAGCTCTCAATAGTAGTGAGCCTTTCAGTAAAGGCAGTCGATTTCTATAAAACAGTAGCTATCTTACCACAGCTCTCAATAGTAGTGAGCCTTTCAGTAAAGGCAGTCGACTTCTATAAAACAGTAGCTATCTTACCACAGCTCTCAATAGTAGGGAGCCTTACTGTAAAGGCGGTCGACTTCTATAAGACAGTAGCTATCTTACCACAGCTCTAATAGTAGTGAGCCTTTCAGTAAAGGCGGTCGACTTCTATAAGACAGTAGCTATCTTACCACAGCTCTCAATAGTAGTGAGCCTTTCGACTTCTATAAGACAGTAGAAACTATTATGATGTAGATTCGTGCGTCGAAAAATTGCAAAGTGGATAACATGTGTTATAGAGGTGGGAAGGTTGTATGCGACAGGCATGGCACACTACGAGACGGAAAGAATAGTTGCACAAATTCATATTTTTCAGAACTTGTAGCCTGAAAGAGTGTGGGTGGCCGAATTGATAACTCGTCGTACTCAAAACCAAAAGAACGCGGATTCGAATATCGGTAGGGTCAACAGGTTTTTCAATCGGGGTGAAATGAAATTCAGATCTGAACACTTTGCAGCGCCTGCACTGGATAAACAGCCTTTACTCCCAGGTCCTTATAAGTACATCGGCAGACTTAAGTAATGGGAAACTGCCGCAAAGATAGTTTTCTTTTTATAATCGATTGCAAGAAACTATTAGATTTTATAAATGGTAATTTCTTACATAACAAAGTAGTTTCCGCTGTGGTGATCTCTGTTTATTTTAAGAGTCTAGTATTCCAGTACCTCTAGAAATAAGCAGGCCCTCAACATTCACAGGGAACATAGAGAACATTGGGACAACGTCATCAAAGTGAGTCAGCGTTTACGACTGGTGTCGACCCTGAGACTGCTTCAACACAAGATGAAACATTGAGATGAGGAGAAAGAGAACAACTCTCTTCTTGTGGGAATCAAATAATATCCCTTACCATCCCTTCTTGGCTCTCACCAGTTAACTGGTTGTGGATGCGTTGTCTCTCTACATTACGGCAATTCCGCGATATATGTGACTTTCGGCTCGATATATCCGTCTTTGGCATATACAAGTAAAAAAAGTAAAGTACCCCCGTCACGCCAAGTGGCGTATAGGGAAATATGGTGTTAGTGACCCTATATTTTACAGACCTTCAGCACACGATTTTTGGGGTAATGTGGTCAGTATTACGCCCGTGCTGCTTTACTTTCCAGAAAAAAATCCGGTACCCATTTAAGGCTGGGTGAACCCGGAAGCCGTCGGTTGGGATCGAACCCTACCCCTTGTCCGTGGTAGTCCAGTTCACTAACCACTGAGCTATCGCGGCTCCCGTCTTTGGCATATGATGTTACTAAAATCTGGAACAAAAATAATTCAAGTCTACATGCTATTGTCATGCGGCAGCAAGAAATCATTAAAAAAACACACATCGACTTTCCTTCAATGGTATTAACAATTAATTAAAAAGATAGGAGAAGAAATAAGGAAATAGTCGAAAGGGAGACAAACCATCAAGTATCTAATGTCGGAAAGAAACATTCAGAGTTGGATGCACACAAAGAATGGTGAAAAAAGGAAAGTAAAGAAAACAAATGTTGGAAATTCGCTGGCGTCTACCATGGTCTTTATATTCACAGCTCTCCAATGGGAAGCTACTCTAATACCTAACAGATTATTATTCGTTTTATAATATTGCTCAAAATCCACCTCCATTTACGCTTGGTTAAATACGGATGTAGCGGAATAAAAATATGTAAATACGGCTATTGCGCATTCACATACATTCTCTTGATATTATCATGTCATCTTGGATCATTATTCCTCTCTCTATAGAACTATATAGTTCGGCTGTCTTGGATATATACAATTCGAATGCAACAAAAGAGAAGATGGGTTAATTATGTTGGCGCCAATAATTTAACGTTTCCTGTTTCCTCGTGTCTCTTTCTTAATATTGTTGATCAGTAGGCAGGAAAAATAATCAAGTAATCTCTATCGTAGTAATATAAATATGTGAAGATGTGACGAGAGTAAGAAAGAAACAAAATATGAGTGAAAAGGACTTAGAGAGAAATCAAATGAGGGAAATAAATACAGAAAGATTATCTTCTTAGTGCTCATTCATTAAATAGGCGCGAATGCGCGAATGCATTGTGTCCATAGTTGATGGCAATGCCGCTATATCTGCAGCTTTCGGCCCGATATATCTGTCTTTAAATCGGTAGATTTGCTTAACAAATTTTGCAGGGACTGCGGTCATTTTTGGCCTAATCTTTTGGACTTTAAACTGACAAGGATTCCTTAACGTGCGCGCATGCACACAGGACCTCTGCTTTTCGCTGAGAACTAGATATAGGATCTAACTACCAGAGAACAGGGTAAAGCTACCAGGCAACTGTGGATTCAGTTTTTTATTTTTATATTTTCCATCGCCTGTTTTGGGGATCGAGCCCAGACGATTCTATCCAGAGACAGACGTCTTACCTCTGGACCAGCCAGTCTTCATGCAGAGAGACAAATAGGAGCATGTGAGTTAACATGATTCGGAAAGAGTTAAAGAGAGTGAGAGAGAGAGAGAGAGAGAGAGAGAGAGAGAGAGAGAGGCGTGAGAAATAAGGATAAGAGTGAAAGAGAAATAAAGATAATTCCAGAAACTTACCTGAGTACTGGAATAATCGCTGCTAACTCTCCATTTCCAAAGCGTAGCAAACAGAAAAAAAAATCCTTGGCAGTGGTAATATATGCAATAAGGTCCTTGCACATGTAGAACATTCAGGTGTGATATAAGCTACAGAAGCGTTGCCTCCCAGGTGAAAGCTAATTAACATAACCTGTTGGAACATTGTGCAAAGTCTTCCCATTTTAAATGTTAGAGTGTGATTTACTTTCGTGCACAAAATAATAATAATAAAAATAATAATAATAATAATAATAATAATAATAATAATAATAATAATAATCATCATCATCAAAATAATCATCATCATCATGTGCTATAACGGTTGACGCAGGCGATCATGTCCTTCTACAGTTCTCTTTCTTTAGTGCATTGTATCAATTATATTGTTGACTGTTTTACAGTGCCATGACGCAAAACAATCTAGTAACTTCTCTCTTTGTTGTTCACCATCTCTCTTTCAAATTCCGGTAGGGTCAACATTGTTGTTCTTTTATGAGAGGTGAAATAAAAATTCAGATCCGAACATCTCGTGAGACTGCACTGGGCAAGCGGCCTTTATTCCCTCGGCAGACCCCAGAAATGAGATGAGATAATGCCGTCATTAATGCCGTCAAGATAGCTTGATTTTCTTTCCTTGTATTCTGCCAGTGGTAGCCAAGTATTTCAACTTTCCTTTTCTCATGATCTGTCTAAATAATGTCGATCCCCTCTTTTCTTCTGAGCTCTGTTTTTGTATTGGCCTTGATAAGAATAAATACGCTGTCGAATTTCATTTGGTTAATTAGTTGAGTGCTATAGATGGCTGGTTGTTACTGTCACATAGTATTACTAGACAAGTATAGACAATCAGCCACATCTTTGAAACAATATGTGGCTGAGACACAAAATTAGTCAGAACATCTTAGGTTTCCAACTTTCATTTCATTGTGTTGATAATTTAATTTGGATATACCAGAATTGAAATAAAAGTGACAGCATATCAGCACCAGACGGACTTACCTTTCTTGGTCTGGTCCCTGTAGTGTGGATGGGATCTGGGCATCTGTAGATGTGAACTTAAAAAAAATAATGAGCATACGTTAAAAAAAAAAAAAAAGAAATGAGATGGTTTATTAAAACCCAACAGCTTTTTTGAGCCGCGATAGCTCAGTGGTTAGTGAACTGGACTACAAAGGACAAGAGGTAGGGTTCGATACCAACCGACGCCTTCTGGGTTCACCCAGCCTTAAATGGGTACCGGATCTTTTCTGGGAAAGTAAAGCGACACGGGTGTAATACCGACCACATTACCCAAAAATCATGTGCCAACAGTCTGTAAAATTTATGGTCATTAACACCATATTCCCTATACGCCACTTGGCGTGACGGGGGCTTAAAAAAAAAAAAAAGAAAACTGCTTTTTTCCCCTTTCTGTTCACTTTCACTCAAATCCCTTCGAGTGTTGAGGGAGATACAAAGTTATATTCCGTGCTCTGTTGGTAGCCTCGAACATTGTCAAATTATGTAGCGTTTATTGAACACTGTCAGTCCATCTTTACTCTGGACCGAGCATGGGCTCATCTTTGATCTCCTCTTCTAATATACTCTTTGCATGGTTTATAATCTTTTGAGATTCTCTCTAGATGAGCAAAGCAGCTCATTTCTTGTTTCTACAACCCTACTATATGCCAGCTTATTTTCATCCATATTTTTGTCGTTTACAGTTACGTTTCTGCGTATAAGTTAATCATCCTTTACTGTTATGACATGGCTGTAAAATAAGAAGACACGTTTACAACGCATTCCGTTCTATTGCACTAAAATATGTAAGTAAAGTAAAGTACCCCCGTCACGCCAAGTGGCATATAGGGAATTATGGTGTTAGTGACCCTATATTTTACAGACCTTCAGCACATGATTTTTGTGGTAATGTGGTCGGTATTACGCCCGTGCTGATTTACTTTCCTAGAAAAAAATCCGGTACCCATTTAAGGTTGGGTGAACCCGGAAGCCGTCGGTTGGGATCGAACCCTATCCCTTGTCCTTTGTAGCCCAGTTCACTAACCACTGAGCTATCGCCGCTCCCGTACTAAAATCTAGCCACCATATTTTGTTCACAGTCAGATACCGTCCAGATGACAAAAACTAGTGCTCTTTATCCTGAGATCAGCGCTGTTAATTCATGTAAAGTTAATATACAATAACGCGATAGCTCAGTGGTTAGTGAACTGGACTACAAAGGAAAAGAGGTAGGGTTCGATCCTAACCGACGACTTCCTGGTTCACACAGCCTTAAATGGGTATCGTACTTTTTCTGGGAACGTAAAGCGGCACGGGCGTAATACCGACCACATTACCCCAAAATCATGTACTGAAGGTGTGTAAAGTTTATGGTCTTTAACACCATATTCCCTATACGCCACTTGGCGTGACGGGGGCTCTTTACTTTTACTAACATACAATAACCCGTAGAACGCAAGAAGTGAATTATTAATTGTATAATTAACATTAGTAGACCATTAACAACTGAACGTGGAGGAAGCCTTGCATTTCTTTGCTTTTAATGCCTTCATAAAATCTTTGATGTGTGATCACATGTGGTTTTACAGAAGAATGTTGAGAATACCACGGACAGCTAAGAAGAGTTTGAAAACGTTCTGAAAGAGGCCAACGCAGAAAGAGAGCTAATTTCCAATATTAGGAAGAAACAATCATCATTTTTTGGCCATGTAATGAGATGAGAACAACTGGAATATATTGTAACTACTGGGAAAATTGAGGAACGAAGAGATAGAGGAAAGTAAAGAGAAATGATACCAGACAGCTTAAAAGAAAGACATGATAGAAAGTCAACAACAGAAAAGATAAATAACTGTCGAGATCGAAAGTTGTGGAGAGACATGGTCTCCTACGCCAGCAGACCCGGTACTTGATGATGATGATGAAAATCTGTGATCCAGGAACATAGTAATCTTTCATTTTTGGTTTAAACGAAAAGATTGAACCATGATCGTACTATCGCCAAGACCGAGCGCTGGGCATTTGACTGGCCCTAATGTATGTAGAGGGAGCGGCGATAGCTCAATGGTTAGTGAACTGGACTACAAAGTACAAGATCTTGGGTTCGATCATTATCGACGGCTTACTGGTTCACCCAGCCTTAAATGGGTATCGGATTTTTTCTGGGAAAGTAAAGCAGCATGTGCGTAATACCGACCACATTACCCAAAAGAAACATGTGCCGAAGTTCTATAAAAAAAAATATGATCACTAACACCATATTCCCCTATACGCCACTTGGCGTAACGAGATTCTTTACTTTACTTTACTAATATTTGTAGGTCTTTTTGAAACCCGCAGTAGAAAAGTTCATTATAGGAATATTGAGACCAGGAAGACGAGAGAGAGAGAGAGAGAGGAACAAGAAGAAGATGGATGCTAGATCACGCAAACGAGCTGGGACTGACTGTTGCAAACGCTGGCTATCTAGCGAATGATCCATAGAACTTGAGAGTGGCTGATAAGGGAGCCATATTTCAATGCAGATCAGGTGAAAGAAAATGATGGAAGTTCAGCCTTTCCTGATAATATTCAACACTTGGTCTCTCATTCGGTAGCTCTCTGTCTATGTAGTTATCTTATGTCCTCCTGGGTCTCTCATTCGGTAGCTCTCTGTCTATGTAGTTATCTTATGTCCTCCTGGGTCTCTCATTCGGTAGCTCTCTGTCTATGTAGTTATCTTATGTCCTCCTGGGTCTCTCATTCGGTAGCTCTCTGTCTATGTAGTTATCTTATGTCCTCCTGAGACTGTGACGGTTAGTTCTACATTCATTACATTGTACTGGTTTTCTCCACGTCTTCAAACGTATGGAGGCTGTCCTGTGTCCATATTTTTCATGACCTGGGCACGTTTTATGGTTGACATGGTGGGGACCACGCCAGGACGTCCTCCTTTTCTAGAAGAAATATTCGTTACCAGTTTTCACAGACTGGTTGAGAAAGAAGAAACACACCCCCCCCCCCCCCAAAAAAAAAAAAAAAAAAAACAAAAAAAAAAACAAAAAAAAAAAAAAAAAAAAATAGCCACATCTGAAGGTTAGCGCTGATCACATTAACCACTCAGCCATCGCTTATTATTCTTAGTAAATGTCCAGTACAATAGCTGGATTGTCATATTTAACATTTATGTTTTTTCTGGTAAAGGTTTAAATGTATCCTTGATTCGGCCCTTTATGTATCATTCTATCTGATATCTTTCTAGTAAATATTCAACTGTCGTTCAATATCTCACAGTTAATAATTTTTTTTTCACCGAATTAAAAAAAATGTTTTAAAATGACAATTGTATGCCCCAAAACAAGGCATAATACCCAAGGCCTCCCAAACATTCAATAGTCTTAAGTGCATCTGTTCTTAAGGGAGTGAGTTTATCATATAGTTACGATGTCTGATTTGCTACACAACAGGACATTTTTTAAATGGTTTTACCACTAACGAGGATATTGCAAAGAAATTTGAAACGGCCTTACTTTATTTTGTAATAAATTTAATGACATCATAACATATGCTGGATGTGATCACCGTTTGCTTTTAAATAGAACAATAATTATTGAGAAGAACCTGGGTTCCGTTCAGTGAGACACCCTGTATATGACCTATGTATATTGGTGGCCTCAGTAGCCTAGTTGTGGAAACCACCCGACTGGACTACCGAGTTCGGACAACCCGTGTTCGATTCCCGCTGGGAGCAGTGTGAATTGTACTCGTGGTTGAAAAAAAACACCCCCACGATCGGCCCAGCCGTTGGCAGAAATGGGTACCAGGGCATTACCCTGGGAAGGTGAGGAATGTTGCTTCGCATATGAGTTTCGATGCTTGAGGCAACACTATACAGAAGTATCCGAACATTTCTGGATAGGCGGCCGAACACATATGGGTGTAAAATCGCGTGCTGAGACGCCGATTCAAGTCTCGTACTTTACCTTTACCCTATATGTGAGCTCCTGCCGCTTCTTAGTTTATATTTTATGCAACATTTAAACAATCCGTGGTTTGTATACAGTGCATTTAAAGTTCCATCATTTTATGAGGAAAAAACAATTTAACAGTTAAAATTTTTAAAAATACAAATATCAACGTTTTATCACCGAGATCCTGTTAAAATAATAGAAATGAAGATGGCGGATCTAGTCCACGTTCTCTCGATCGCTGCAAAAAGTGCATTCGATGTCTGATTACTTTCAGTTCTCCATCGCACTCCAATGCGTTAAAGTCAAGATAATGATCTACTTATTACATCTGCGCTGATAAAACAATGTCGTACGCCAGCTATATTCCATTTTTAACAAATCAAGTGTTGTGAATGCGACCTTCCATCGTCTAGGCTTGTTCTGCGCCTTACGTCACATTGGTGCTGTTCATGACCGTTGTTGGATTTGCTTGACGCAAGTTATTTCCATGTTACTTATTAATGTGAAATGCTTCGTCAGCCTCAGTTTTATCTCTCTAAGGAATTTGCAACGTGTTCTGTTCGTCGTAGGCTACATTCACTAGAGTAATCAAGAATCTAAACGGTGCGTCATTGATGCGCTTGCACCATTGTTATGCGTGCTACGTCATCGTAATAGCTCATCGTAAATCCCTAGACCGGCGTTGCGCTAAACTTACGGTCTGTTGTTTGATGTGCGACGGGGATAATCTGACGACTAACTGTGTGTTTATATGTTCGAAATTGGAGTCAACAACGATGGCCTAACATCATCAAGCGCCATACATTTTTAAAGAAATATGACGATCATCACTTTAGGGAGGACGTGAACTTCTGGTATATGGTGGATAGGTGGCAATTGAAAGCTATGCATGAAAAGTGTTCCTTGTTGCAGTTTCTTATATTCCAAGTCAATGGGGGACTGGTTGGTCTCGAGGCAGGACGCCGGCCTCGGGACAGAGAGGTTGTGGGTTCAAATCTCGGCTCCACCGGTTGGGATTTTTATTTATGATTTCTCTCTGCGACAACCACCCCTGGTCTCAGCAGCGAGACCCAGCTTGAAACGTCAGTTACTCATCGACGGAAAAAACATGAGTACCTTCGAAGTCTGAGTTATCTACCTATGCGGCGAGGGACCCCTGTGCACACTGCTGCAAGGGAAAAATGGATTATCATTCAAAATTCAGTTCCTAGTCTCTAGGGACTTCGTTAGAGTTGAAAGCTGACGAACGCAACAACAACAAATAATAGATTATAATTGTTGATTAGTAAAATTATTTAAAGCCTCCAACCATTTAGACAAAGCTCATTGACATCACAGCTACTCTACTTCCTCAAAGCTCTGGTCAATGGAACATTTTGTTCGGAACTGCAAGGGAACTCAGAAATACCTGCATATGCCATTACATGGCATTGGGTCGAACAGCGTCAGTTCACAGACTTCTGAATCCATAACAACAACAAAGCTATTTTCCGGTAAACTTTCTGATCTGTACAATGCACGCTATTTTAAGTTGTGAGTAGTTCTGGTCTTTTCGCCAAAGTTACAACTAAAATATACACATTTTATCAGAAACAATCAGCCGAGACATGCTTATTCAATAGATGAGATAAGATTTAATAAAAACATAATAGCTGAAAATGAAAAAAAAGGATGGATTTATTTAAAACATTAGATGTAGGAGTGGGAACATCATCATCGAGTGCCGTCTCCGTATCGATGGTTGGTGACTATGGAACGCCATTCTACTCTGTCTCTTGCTTTGATGGTGGAGGTTGTCATAGGTTGACTAGTCCCTCTTTCTATGTTACTCGAAAGAGGGACTAGTCAACATCCATGTTAGACGTGGTCTTGCTCTGCCTCTTTTACCGTGTATTTTCCCTTCCAATATTACTTTTATTAGGCTGTTGTGTCTTTTAACATGCCACAAAAATTTCATTTGTCTTGTTCTAATTGTGTTTAGTAATTCTATTTTCACTTTTAGCTGTTTTAAAAACATCATCGTTTGTTTGCTTTGGAATGTTACGTGATGAAGCTCCAATCTCATTCACGGTGGTCTGCCATATAGAGCGGGAACACAATACACTAAATTGGTAAATATAACAAAAGAAATGCATTATAAGTAATCAAAAAGTAGACTTTTAAATATTGAAATTAAAACCAGAAAAGTAATAATAGAGATCACTAATATTAATATAAAAAGCAAGGCTATTTAGGAAGATCGGTATTATTACTTTACCAACATAAAGAAATTGATTCTTCATAATCAAAAGTACCAACAAATATTTATGATTAGCATCCGTGCTGGTCACTTTAAAAAAAAAAATCACTGCAGCGCTGATGTTAATGTATTCCAAGCACAATTAGAAGGTAGCTTGTTTCAACTATGGAGCCACGAAAAGTCAGTAGTTAGTGAACTACAAAGGACAAGAAGTCGGGTTCCAGCCTGATCAACGGCTTCCGGGTTCATCCAGCCTTAAATGGGTACCGGATTTATTTTTAAATAAAGTTAAGCAGCACGGGCGTAATATTGATCATATTACGCCAAAAATAAAGTTCTGAGGGTCTATAGCAATTATGGTAACTAACACTATATTCCCTATACGCCACTTGGACTGATGGGACTCTTTAATTATGTTTTTACTTACTGTTTGAATTATATTTTGAGGATTGGACATGTGTCCTAGTGATCTATGATTTAGAATCAGGTTAGGTTGGGCATGTTCCTTAGTGATTAATGACCTACAATAAGGTGGGATTGGGCTTGTGCACTAGTGATCTATGATTTAGAATCAGGTTAGGTTGGGCATGTTCCTTAGTGATTAATGACCTACAATAAGGTGGGATTGGGCATGTGCACTAGTGATCTATGATTTATAATCAGGTTAGGTTGGACATGTTCCGTAGTGATTAATGACCTACAATAAGGTGGGATTGGGCTTGTGCACTAGTGATCTATGATTTAGAATCAGGTTAGGTTGGACATGTTCCTTAGTGATTAATGACCTACAATAAGGTGGGATTGGGCTTGTGCACTAGTGATCTATGATTTATAATCAGGTTAGGTTGGACATGTTCCGTAGTGATTAATGACCTACAATAAGGTGGGATTGGGCTTGTGCACTAGTGATCTATGATTTAGAATCAGGTTAGGTTGGACATGTTCCTTAGTGATTAATGACCTACAATAAGGTGGGATTGGGCTTGTGAACTAGTGATCTATGATTTAGAATCAGGTTAGGTTGGACATGTTCCTTAGTGATTAATGACCTACAATAAGGTGGGATTGGGCTTGTGCACTAGTGATCTATGATTTATAATCAGGTTAGGTTGGACATGTTCCGTAGTGATTAATGACCTACAATAAGGTGGGATTGGGCATGTGTCCTAGTGATCTATGATTTAGAATCAGGTTAGGTTGGACATGTTCCGTAGTGATTAATGACCTAAAATCAGGTGGGATTGGGCATGTGTCCTAGTGATCTATGATTTAGAATCAGGTTAGGTTGGACATGTTCCATAGTGATTAATGACCTAAAATCAGGTGGGATTGGGCATGTGTCCTAGTGATCTATGATTTAGAATCAGGTTAGGTTGGACATGTTCCTTAGTGATTAATGACCTACAATAAGGTGGGATTGGGCATGTGTCCTAGTGATCTATGATTTAGAATCAGATTAGGTTGGACATGTTCCTTAGTGATTAATGACCTACAATAAGGTGGGATTGGGCATGTGTCCTAGTGATCTATGATTTAGAATCAGGTTAGGTTGGACATGTTCCGTAGTGATTAATGACCTCCAATAAGGTGGGATTGGGCATGTGTCCTAGTGATCTATGATTAGAATCAGGTTAGGTTGAACATGTTCCGTAGTGATTAATGACCTCCAATAAGGTGGGATTGGGCATGTGTCCTAGTGATCTATGATTTAGAATCAGGTTAGGTTGGACATGTTCCGTAGTGATTTATGACCTAAAATCAGGTGGGTTTGGGCTTGTGCACTAGTGATCTATGATTTAGAATCAGGTTAGGTTGGACATGTTCCTTAGTGATTAATGACCTAAAATCAGGTGGGATTGGGCTGGTGCACTAGTAAGCTAAGATCATAGATTGCTAGGGAACATGTAAAATGTATGTGAATTTTAGTACCTATCCCTCACGGAGCGGAATCTTAAAATGCGACTCCGCGTTCAATGCGGAATTGATTGTGAATGCGCGGCACATAATGATGATAATACATACAGAAACTGACGATGATATAACTGGTCGTTTGGCCAAGGTTAAACCAAGCAATCAGACGTTAGATATTGGGTTCATTAAAATGGAGACTTGTGGTCGTGTAGTGGAATAAGTGTGATCTCTTAATTGTTAGAGATTTAGAGAAACAGAGGGAAAGAAAGGTGAAGACATTGTAAAGTTTTAAAGCCATTCTTAGACCCACAAATCACGCATTTGTAAATCGTTGGCATGTTTCAAATGAGAAACCAGATTCTTTTAAAATGGATTTCTTCATATTTATAAAAAAAAATTGCCACGTTCATTACTTCAAATAAAAACATGACAATGAAAGAAAACCTTTTCAACAGAGCTCCTAGCACAAATCATCTGCAGCAATTTGATACTCAGAAGTCCTTCGTTGAGCGAGTTTTGTCCTTTTGGTCTATTAATATTCCAAAGAGGGCGAGGAGTGTGAGGGAAAGAAAGGGGGGGGAGGAGGGGGGGGCGTCAGAGTCATGACTTCGACGAACACTCGCGAAACATAACAGCTGCATTCTTTTTCTCAGGTAAAAGTAAACAACAACGTAAATAGGCAACATAAATAGGCAACATAAATAGGCAACATAAAAGTTACAACGCTAAAATAATATGTTGATATACAAGTTAAAACGATAAAGTAACATTATATATTCTTCCTCTGCGATCATGGCTCATTAGTCTAGGACTCCGAACTCTCTTATGAAGGCAGCTGTCTGTTTCAGTGATTTGGTTGTCCCGTATAGTTTCTCTTCCAGGGAGATGGGTGTGTGCCACATTGACCTTCTCAGGTCTGTGTACTGGAGGCAATCCTGTAGAACATGTTTTGTTGTAACGTTATCCAGGGTACAGTGTCATTAGCTGGTATAGTCCGTTCAGAAATTAATAATCACACCTGAATTAGTTTTGCGTGATAACCGCTTGTTATTTTGGTTTCAAATTTTGCATGCAATTTAGAATATTATGACGCAAAGATTTTGGTATTTTTTATTCCACAAACACAACAGATTTTGCACATCAGCGAATTCCTTTGATCTTTTATGATGATATCACACAAGTTGATTGATACATTTAGAGTTTACAGTAATCGTGTTAAATTTTCCAGTTTACTGCAATTCTTGTCAGATGCGTATCTACATAGTGCTTAATTGTGGGTGTTGTTCGTTATGTGTATTTGCAAACATGAATTCAATTGGTTACAATCAGTCTTGTCCTTCGGTCACCATTAGACCCCAGGACGTCCTAACTGCAGCTGGAATTGAATTCATCTTAAATTTAATCATTCCGAATCTGACGATTCCAAAAGGGTGATAATCATTACTGGCTGGACAAATAGTAATCCATCTCGTTTCCAGTACTCATCTTCCACCCGCAGCACATGTTCAACACACTTCTTCCAGAACGGAATGTCTATTTTTGAGAGAGACTCGCGTGTCAGAACTTCAACATCACACATTTTAAACGTCCTGTTCTGTTCTGCAACTTGTCCTTTGACGTGAGCCATACAAGTTCGATTGGATTAAGGTGCGCATGATATGCAGAGAGTCGAAGAGAGGTGTGGCCGTATTTCTCAATGATTTTGTCAACATGGTACACCTTTTTCTTATTCGTATTCTTCACAAGTTGTAACAATTCGGGTTTTAAATATGTGTCGTCAAATTTGACATTTTCATTCGCAAGCCATGTCCTAATTTGCTCTTTTGTATTTGATGCAGTAGGCACTTTGTCTTCCTCTGATACGACATTGTGGTATGATGCATTATCCATGACTATGCATGAAGGTCTCTCCAGGATTGGTAAAAGATCGTTCTCCAACCAGTGCCTGAACATGTTTCCATTCATTTCAGTATGGCAGTCCCTACCGTCGGTACTTTTTGATTGGAAAATAAGTCCCGCATCATGGACAAGGCCGTTTTCAGTGCTTCCAGCATGCGTTAATATAATACGCTGGCCTTTGCTGCTCGGAATTGTCCTTTTGAGTTTGCCATTTACTGACTGCCATTCTTTAGCATAGGTGTGGTGTGCGTTGACCCATGATTCGTCCAAATATACAATATCATACCGTTCACTCCGCCGCTCACGGATCTGTCTCAGGTATTTGCTTCGAGCAATGACCAAGTGTGGTTTTTCACAAATAATATTCTTGCCCCCAACAGTTTTTCTGAAAGTGATGCCGGCTCCTCGCACAATCTTCCATAGAGTACTTTTAGAAATGTCAATATTGCAGTCTGCATGCAATTTTAATTTCAATTTCCTGAGAGTAACAAGTACATTATTAGCAAACATTTTCAATATCTCACGTTTTATGACATTCATGTCAAAGCTGTCGACTTTCCTTTTCCTTCCTTGATTGACATGAGTGCACTCTGAGTCTTGTTTAATCCAACGAGAAAATGACGATCTATTAAGACCAAGCGCGAGTTGCGTTCGTCTCTCTGGGTCATGAATATCACAATATAAATGCCCCATCTTGGATTCCCTAAGGAAGTGCTGATATAGTAAAAAAATTAACCTTTTGCATAGTTATAAATTTGCATTTCAAACTCATTGTAATTTAGATATAAATGTTGATATTTAAATTCAACAAATTGCCTACTGAGTCTTCACAAAATTAATAAAGATACGCCTTCTCTTCGGTAATTAATGCCAAGGCCGTGGTGCGTCATGTCGTTCAATAACAATTCAGTTTTGTGCACGGGATTTTCCTGAAGTTAGTGTTTCTGCAATAGCCAAACTATTTTACGTAACGACCGCACCAAATTAATGTATATATCCTAAAATGGTGTCAAATTCGAACAGGGTGAATTTAATATAGCCTAAAGAAGAAAACTTTTAAACTAGATCACATTTCTCAGAGCAAAAAATATTTATATAACGTCATCAATATTCTAAGATTGCATGCAAAATTTGAAAGCAAAATAACAAACTGTTATCACGCAAAACTAATTCAGGTGTGATTATTAATTTTTGAACGGACTATAGTTCCTATTTTGAGTTTGGTGAACATGTGGTTTCTCATTCTGTTGTGGCCAGTGCGTAGGCGAAGTATGATGACTTGGTCCATCCCTGATAGTTGGAGGTATCCATCCCTCTCGTTATACTTTGGGTGTTCTTGTTTCCATTTTTCATGATACTGGTCTTTGATGATGGATTTGGATTCATCGTAGCTGACCAGATGGTTCTCTTGTGGTAATCTCCCTCCCTCCTTAGCTAGTTTATCTTCGCTTTCATTTCCTTGTATATTACAATGTGATGGTATCCACTGGATGACCATTAATTGGTCTAGTGTTTTCTCTCAGGTCATCTAGGTCACTGTTTCTTGTGGGTTGTTTATTAGAGCTGTTATTACTGACATTGCAGTATCGCCAATTTCTTGTGCACGTTATTTATGTGAATAGCCAGTTTTGCAACACCTTTGAGGGTTGGAAAATTCCCAGTAGCTATTGATTTGGTAATCTCTTCCTGGTTATTCAGCCTCAAGAACACACCTCCTCCTCCATTTCTGGCGTTTGTAGCAGTTTTCCGTTTATATGTGGTAGGAGAAGTCCTGTGGGTAGTTGTCGTCTATGTGTTTTTCTGCTGTGCGCTTTCTCTCTGTGTCTGTTTGGGCGCCTTTTTTTTCATGATTCCTATTATGTCTTCCTTAAGTTCTGATATTATATATTTTTGAAATAATATCTTGTCGGTAACGAATTATCTCCCAACTTTGACATGATATCTTGTCGGTAACGAATTATCTCCCAACTTTAACATGATATCTTGTCGGTAACGAATTATCTCCCAACTTTGACATGATATCTTGTCGGTAACGAATTATCTCCCAACTTTAACATGATATCTTGTCGGTAACGAATTATCTCCCAACTTTGACATGATATCTTGTCGGTAACGAATTATCTCCCAACTTTAACATGATATCTTGTCGGTAACGAATTATCTCCAAACTTTGACATGATATCTTGTCGGTAACGAATTATCTCCCAACTTTGACATGATATCTTGTCGGTAACGAATTATCTCCCAACTTTGACATGATATCTTGTCGGTAACGAATTATCTCCCAACTTTAACATGATATCTTGTCGGTAACGAATTATCTCCCAACTTTAACATAATATCTTGTCGGTAACGAATTATCTCCCAACTTTAACATGATATCTTGTCCGTACCTGATTTACCTCCAGACTTTGATCCCTATCGTCTTTTAAAGACTAGTTAAGGCTATTTTCGGGCTATAGCGAGGAGGTTGTGTAAGGTCTTTATCATTTATAATTTACTGATCTTGGCTTTAGCATTAACTATGAGATATATATTTGAACTCAACGTTTCTCTGCGTTTTACGTCATTTTGAATTCCGATTACGATTCACATTTACTAAGGGAATTCAGAGCCA
Organism: Megaustenia siamemsis; assembly: GCA_032433765.1. Lineage (NCBI taxonomy): Eukaryota > Metazoa > Mollusca > Gastropoda > Stylommatophora > Ariophantidae > Megaustenia > Megaustenia siamemsis. Next base: position 39,568,715 of record JAVIAB010000139.1, read on the forward strand.
GGTCGTTCATACTTCCAACCATTCTATCAATTGTATGACGTATTTCCTTTTCTAATATACCATTTTAAACGTGATAGATATTGGGTTCTATTACCAGATGTTATTCAGATGTTGTGTTCTATTACCAGATGTTATTCAGATGTTGTGTTCTATTACCAGATGTTATTCAGATATTGGGTTCTATTACCAGATGTTATTCAGATGTTGTGTTCTATTACCAGATGTTATTCAGATGTTGGGTTCTATTACCAGATGTTATTCAGATATTGGGTTCTATTACCAGATGTTATTCAGATGTTGTGTTCTATTACCAGATGTTATTCAGATATTGGGTTCTATTACCAGATGCTATTCAGATATTGGGTTCTATTACCAGATGTTATTCAGATATTGGGTTCTATTACCAGATGTTATTCAGATATTGGGTTCTATTACCAGATGTTATTCAGATGTTGTGTTCTATTACCAGATGTTATTCAGATATTGGGTTCTATTACCAGATGTTATTCAGATGTTGTGTTCTATTACCAGATGTTATTCAGATATTGGGTTCTATTACCAGATGTTATTCAGATGTTGCGTTCTATTACCAGATGTTATTCAGATATTGGTTCTATTACCAGATGTTATTCAGATATTGGGTTCTATTACCAGATGTTATTCAGATATTGGGTTCTATTACCAGATGTTATTCAGATGTTGTGTTCTATTACCAGATGTTATTCAGATATTGGGTTCTATTACCAGATGTTATTCAGATGTTGTGTTCTATTACCAGATGTTATTCAGATATTGGGTTCTATTACCAGATGTTATTCAGATGTTGTGTTCTATTACCAGATGTTATTCAGATATTGGGTTCTATTACCAGATGTTATTCATATATTGGGTTCTATTACCAGATGTTATTCAGATGTTGTGTTCTATTACCAGATGTTATTCAGATATTGGGTTCTATTACCAGATGTTATTCAGATGTTGTGTTCTATTACCAGATGTTATTCAGATGTTGTGTTCTATTACCAGATGTTATTCAGATATTGGGTTCTATTACCAGATGTTATTCAGATGTTGTGTTCTATTACCAGATGTTATTCAGATGTTGTGTTCTATTACCAGATGTTATTCAGATATTGGGTTCTATTACCAGATGTTATTCAGATATTGGGTTCTATTACCAGATGTTATTCAGATGTTGTGTTCTATTACCAGATGTTATTCAGATATTGGGTTCTATTACCAGATGTTATTCAGATGTTGTGTTCTATTACCAGATGTTATTCAGATATTGGGTTCTATTACCAGATGTTATTCAGATATTGGGTTCTATTACCAGATGTTATTCAGATGTTGTGTTCTATTACCAGATGTTATTCAGATGTTGTGTTCTATTACCAGATGTTATTCAGATATTGGGTTCTATTACCAGATGTTATTCAGATGTTGTGTTCTATTACCAGATGTTATTCAGATATTGGGTTCTATTACCAGATGTTATTCAGATGTTGTGTTCTATTACCAGATGTTATTCAGATATTGGGTTCTATTACCAGATGTTATTCAGATGTTGTGTTCTATTACCAGATGTTATTCAGATATTGGGTTCTATTACCAGATGTTATTCACTTTTCAGACCAACACAGATTCGCAGTTCACCCAACCTTGGAATCGGGTTCTATATATATTTTTTTGAGAAAGTAAGGAGACTTGTCGTAATACTGATCACATCATCATCTTCATCATCATCAAGTACCGGGCCTATTGGCGTAGGTGATCATATCTCTCCACAACTTTCGATCACGACAGTTATTTATCATTTCTGTTGTTGACCTTCTGCCAAGCCATTCCCTTAAGCTGTCTGGTATCTTTTTTCTTTGCTTCCCTTTAGCTCTTTGTCCCTCAATTTTCCCAGTTATTACAGTATATTCCAGTTGTTCTCTTCTCATTACATGGCCAAAAAATGATGATTGTTTTTTCCTAATATTGGAAATTAGCTCTCTTCCCGCTTTGGCCTATTTCAGAACGTTTTCATTACTGACCATATCACAAGTAAATTTGTCGCTGTATGTAAAATTCATGGACGCGCTAATAACGTATTGCCCATACACTTTGAGGCCTGAGGATAACCCTGAATTCTTGACACAGTGTAGAGACGTGTGTGTTAAAATGTGTCTTAGAGTACACACGTTTTCATTTGAATAATAAAAAACATGACATTAATTCTATGTGGAGCTATTTAAGGTAGTTTTTCATTAAAATCATTTCATAATCTAATTAAGTCATCAAATTATATGTCTACAGACAAATAAATGTAAACTTGTAATTTGCACTCATGCAAAGTAAAGTAACAACATATCTGTTCGTGAGGTAATGAGTTTTGCTATTTAATTTGCTGTCAGAGGATGTACCTGCTGGCGCATTAACTGTGAAATGATAGCTCTCACACAAACTGGCCTCGGCATGTATCAGGACACAGGAACTCTAGGGAGTGCGTGTGATGTATGTTTCTCTGTATTACAAAAATGCATTCATCATTCTCTCCGAAGCTCGTTTCGACAGGGGCATTGCGTGGGCATGTGGATTGCCAGAGCTTGGACAAGGCATGTATTTCTTCTTCTAACCAGCTGTTTTACTTTTTTAGCATTTCATTCATTGATTTTCCTCTCAGGCCAAAGACGCGATATAAAGCGGAAGTCATAGTTTGACCATGATTGACCGTTAACGGCTAGTTGTTGTAGTTCTTGGCTTCATGGCTGAGCCTTCCCTGATTGCAATTGTTCTGCATAATTATTCTCTGGGTCTGCCTTGTTTTTTTTAATCGGATAATTTTCGCATTAATTGTTGGTGTGGAAGTTTTTCATCATTCATTCTGAGCACATTTTCGATATATTTCTAACTCTTTCTTCTTATAAAGCTCGCACGTATTTTTACAATTTAGATTCGCCTTTTATATGTTCGTTTGGGTTGTATTCTTTCCAGCTTATTTTTTTTAGATCTGACGAAGACATTTGTTTTCCAAGGCATTTAATTTCCTATAAAAAGTCTTGGTGGATTTCCAACTTTTACATCCATATGTTAGCACTGGTAGCACATCCATATGTTAGCACTGGTAGCACATACATATTTTAGCACTGTAGCACATCCATATGTTAGCACTGGTATCACATCCATATGTTAGCATTAATATCACATCCATATTTTAGCACTGGTAGCACATCCATATGTTAACACTAATATCACATTCATATGTTAGCACTAATATCACATCCATATGTTAGCACTAATATCACATCCATATGTTAGCACTAATATCACATCCATATGTTAGCACTGGTATCACATCCATATGTTAGAACTAATATCACATCCATATGTTAGCACTAATATCACATCCATATGTTAGCACCGGTATCACATCCATATGTTAGCACTAATATCACATCCATATGTTAGCACTGGTATCACACAGGAATTGAACAGTCTAAAGTTTGTTCATTTACTGAGTACTTTGGATCTTTGGATGTTGGTCAGTTAGTTGAAATCATTTGATCCTAGTGCGAGGAGTTTCGTGATTTTGATATCATGTCTCCATCTCGGGACATTATGGTGCTTAAACAGGTACAATTTGTAACTATTTTTTTCTCTACTACACTCTTTTTATAGTTAAAATTTTGGCCCCAAGAACTTTGTCTGTACTATCAATCACCCATCATGCGCTTCCCACGTCACTACATGCAGGGTAACTTATGAAAAGAACCTTGACTGATCAAGAATTGGGGAGCCAGTGGTGGGGTGTACTAAACACTCCAAGGTATGGTGACAGCCTTACAAAGAAGGAACACAACACAATAATGACGTTTCGGCCTATGGCCTTCTTCAGAATACAAGGACAACGACAACAAACGGTGAAGCACAATTATCTGTAACTACATGTTAGATCGGTTGGCTTACCACGGCAACAGCCGGGGTTCGTAATCCTGGCGAGGACACCTGGGTTTTACTAATTCCCTAAAAATTAGTAGGAGCCGCGATAGCTCAGTGGTTAGTGAACTGGACTACTACGGACAAGGGGTAGGGTTCGATCCCAACCGACGGCTCCGGGTTCACCAGCCTTAAATGGGTACCGGATTTTTTCTGGGAAAGTAAAAGCAACACGGGCGTAATACCGACCACATTACCCCAAAAATCATGTGCTGAAGGTCTGTAAAATATAGGGTCACTAACACCATATTTCCCTATACGCCACTTGGCGTGACGGGGGGTACTTTACTTTTTTTTACATGTTAGATGATCAAGTGGAGGGCGAGGAAAGTAGGATGTTGAAATAAGAAAGGAGAGGGAAGCGAGTCTTGTCTGTTTCCTACTCAATTGATTTACCACAGCATTGCAATTATTTGCCTGTTCCCTACTCAATTGATTTACCACAGCATTGCAATTATTTGCCTGTTCCCTACTCAATTGATTTACCGCAGCATTGCAATTATTTGCCTGTTCCCTACTCAATTGATTTACCACAGCATTGCAATTATTTGCCTGTTCCCTGATCAAAAATTGCACAACCACACGCAGCTTATTTCTTGCTTTTAATTTTCATTTGTTCAAAGTAATAGCAATACAATAACGTACATTTATAGTAATCATAAAATCAAAGTAGCAATTGTAAGAACAACAGTTTTCGAGGCCATGTGCATATTGTTATTTTCTTGATTTATATAATGGGATGAAATTGTTTAATGAAATATATTTAAGGGGAAAAAAAAGAACTGATTGTATGTATGTGTGTGCCTGTATATATGCACTTATGTCTGCATATATGTATGTTTGTATGCATGTTTGAAGGTATCTATTTAAAATGATTGGATGTAGTTTATTTAAAATATAACATTTACATAAGCGTTCGAAAGACAATTACAATCGTATACTTTTGTCTGTGAAGAGTTCAACACGTAACCACATATGTTATTGGCACCTTATATGTAGCTTCTTCTAACCGACCTAAATAGTTTAGATTAGTTTATTCGCCAGGTCATCTTCATAGCACATCGAACACGTCCATAAGTGCTCAGATCGCACACTGACAAGGTATAAATGTATGGAGCAGAAAAACAAGCCAGCCAGACAATTTGAAAGTGAAAGTTAACAACCCTTTTCGGGAGGTCATGTTGGCAACCAATTTGGCGATTCCTTGTGATATACTCTGCTGGACCTACAAGTCTCGACAGGAAACAACACTTGTTTAACTGAGGTAATGTAGCAAATATAAAGTGGAACTTTCAGGTCTCGATAGGGCTGAAAGGGCTAAGCCATTAACCACCTATAGTTTACTAAGGCCCGCGAGATGTGAGGAATAATCCAATGTTTGTGACGTTTTCAGCATTGTGAGCAGGGGCGATGGTGGGTAAAATGACGTCATCCGCTGATAGCTCGCATAATTGACGTCACACACTTTGGATGATTGCGGGAGGCTGTGATTAAGCCATCGGTAATTGACAACGTAGAATAACATACAATGAGAGGTGTCCTTATGTTCAAAGTACTAACCGTATCATATAGATGTATGTTGGGCCATGCTTTTCATAGTTATTGCCCTCCTCATCACTTCGATTTAAGAGTTTACAATTGCTACATCCAAGTTAACTACTGACTGCTCTTCATGCAGTAAATTAACTACGACTAAAGCGCAAAGACATTTCCCTAACTCCTATGATGCTTCCAATAGAAAAAAAAAAGAAAGAAACTCGTCACACTTCTAGTGTGGGGAATAGAGAGTACTCTAGCTAGTGCAACATTTTTTTATCGACCCGCTGCAAATTTGTTGGCCAATTTAGCCAGCAATACACCAGGTCGTTTTCTTTTCCAGAAAAAAGATGATCGGTCGATGAAACCGAGTCCAAAGTAGACTAGTTGACTTTCTGCTGCTCAAATATGTCGGTCTTCAAAGCAGACAAGGTAACTTCCAACTGCTCAGATATATTATTCTTTAACGACAAAAACAAGGCAGTTTCCTCTGTATCTCAATCTCATTCTTTACTCTAATTCTTCAATCTCATTCTTCAATCTCATTCTTCACTGTCATTCTTCACTGTCATTCTTCACGCTCATTCTTCAATCTCATTCTTCACTCTCATTCTTCACTCTCACTCTTCACTATCATTCTTCACTCTCATTCTTCAATCTCATTCTTCAATCTCATTCTTCAATCTCATTCTTCACTCCCATTCTTCAATCTCATTCTTCACTCTCACCCTTCACTCTCATTCTTCACTCTCATTCTTCACTCTCATTCTTCACTCTCATTCTTCACTCTCATTCTTCACTCTTATTCTCGCTTTTCTTGCACTTAATGCAACAAGGTACAACTGTTATAGGATGGATAAGTGGGTGGTGGGGGAGATGCAATGACTTCTCTAGCATCACCGGTTCTGCCTTAGAAGTTCTACTCTGATCAGACCAGCAGTACCAAACATCTCAACACCACTGGGGGCTATGCTGATATTCACCTCGTTAACCCTTATGTTCTGACTCATACTTACCGCAGAGACTAACTGGTAGGTGAAGTAACGATCTGATCAGCTGATGGACCGGCAACACGGTCAGAGCGATCCATTTCGTCTAATTTCTGTTTCCACCCGGTTAGTTGACAAGAAAGAGGAAATGAAACATATAAATAAAACTTTGTCACCGTAAAAACTCAACCAGGCTTTTAACCATGTCTGCGATCTCTTTTCATAAACATTATTACATGCTACATAACTCTCTTCCCGATTTAAAACACTAGGGTAATTGACCGCACTTCATACTCGCCAGACAAGCAGAATAACGTTTGGTTCACTGTGATAATCTCCTAGATCGTAAAATAGCCATCACCTAATGCCTGAATTACTTTGAGGAGAAAAGAGATTGACCAAATTCTTGTAACGGAAGTTATCTTGAGAGTTAGTTACCCTTTGGGAAATTGTTGAGACAGGAACAAGTTTAGAAACATGGGATCCACTCTTGGTTTCTTGCATTTAACTTCATTGCCCCACAAGGTGTAGAGATACTGTATTATGTAATCGTTGATCACGTGACCTCAGTTGACATATAATATACTAATTTAATGAGACATTAAGTAAGGTTTGCCTGTAATGAGCTCATTTATTGCTAATGGAATTATTGATGTTGGAGTCATGGTCCCTACAACATGAAACGGGGCCCCAACTTAGGACTAAGACCAATATCAGCGTGATGCTCTCAGCAGTGGTTAACAACTTGAGAGTCGCAACGTAATTTCTGTGTGTTTGTACGTGCGTGTGTATGTTTTTGGGGTGTTAGCAGAAGTATTATTAATTAACTTTATTTTATTTTGAAATTTTACCAAGAGCATGAAAAAATAAAAACTTGTTCTTTTTTATGTCTAGATAAACTGTAATATTTCACTTCAGGTTGGAATAATTATTTAAGAAAGAGAAAAAAAAAAACACAAGAAAATGAAATTGATTTGGGTTCGCGAAGGTAAACTTATAAAAAAGATTACCAGATTGTATACATTCTCTACCATTAGGATCTCGTGGCAATTCTTTATAAATATTTTTAAATATTTGAAAGCTGCACTGACGATTGCACTATATTGTGTCTCAGGTTATTTAATATTAACGGGGTTATGCATCAGGGTTATCATATTTTATATCCATTTTGGGGGACTGAGTGGTCTCGAGAAAAGACGCCGGTCTTGAGACAGAGTGGTTGCGAGTTCAAATTCCTGTTACAACAGTTGCGATTTTTATTTGTGATTTCTCTCTGCCGCAAGCATCTCTAGTTTCAGCAGCAGGGCCCGGCTTGAAAACGTCAGCCACCCATCGACGGAAACAAAGAGTACCCCTGATATAGGTGGTAACCTCCTCTGACAGGGGTTATCTGCCTGTACTGCGCAGAGACCCATGTGTACGTAGCTGCCAGGGAAAATTGGATTAACATGCACAATTCAGTGCCTAGTCTCTAGGGACTTCTCCAGAGGTGAAAGCTGGTGAACAAATATATATATATATATATATATTCATTCATTGAGTACCGTCTTCGCATCGAAGGTTGGCTACAATGGAGCGCCATCCCACTCTGTCTCTTGCTCTGATGGTGCAGGTTGTCATAGGCTGACTTGTCCATCTTTTGATTTTACTCGTCCATGTTTGTCTTGGTCTGCATCTGCCTCTATTACTCTAGAATTTTCAAACCCAATATTACTTTTAGTAAGCTGTTGTGTCTTTTAATATGCCCCAAACATTGCATTTGTCTTGTTCTAATTTTGTTAAGTGGTTCTATTTTAATTTTTAGTTGTCTTAAAACTTCATCATTTGTTCTCTTTTCTTTCCATCCAATTCTACCTATTCTTCTATAAATCCACATTAATATATATATATATATATATATATATATATATATATATATATATATATCATCATCATCATCAAGTACCGGACCTAGTGGCGTAGGTGATCATGTCTCTCCACAATTTTAGATCTCGGCAGCTAATTATCATTTCTGTTGTTGACCTTCTGCCAAGCCATTCTCTTAAGCTGTCTGATATTTTTTCTCTTTGCTTCCCTCTATCTCTTCGTCCCTCAATTTTTCCAGTTGTTACAATTTATTCAAGTTGTTCTCTTCTCATTACATGGCCAAAAAATGATGATTGTTTCTTCCTAATATTGGAAATTAGCTCTCTTTTTGCTTTGACCTCTCTCAGAACCTCTTCATTACTCTTCTTAGCTGTCCATGGTATTCTCAACATTCTTCTGTAAAACCACATTTCTACAGACTCCAGTGATTTTCTTGTCTGTGGTCCTATTGTCCATGACTCGCATCCATATGTAAAGACTGGCTCTACGTAACATTTAAGTACTCTTTTTCTTGTTTCTATTGTCAACAATGGATTGCATAGTATTTTACATATATATATATATATGTAGATCCATTTATATAGTCTGCAATTGACAACAACGACTCTATCATACTTTAAATGTTCCCTTTGAGATGAGCTTTTCAAATTCAAGATACATCCTTTTATCTTACGCTAGACCGCTGCAAGCATATCCCATCATATTTGCTTCCCTCTATCTCTTCGTCCCTATATTTTTCCAGTTGTTACAATATATTCCAGCTGTTCTCTATTCATTACTTGGCCAAATAATGATAATGGTTTCTTCCTAATATTGGAAATTCGCTCTATTTTTATTATTTCGATAGGTAAGGAATTTCGGCAACAAAATTAATTGGTGGCAGAGGCCGAAGCTCCGGCATTGATCCATAAAAGAGTTTGGTGGGGACAGATTGCCATTTACACAGATGGGTCAGGGGTACGACATCTGTAAAGTTCATATGCTTTCACGGTCTTGGTAGAGAGAAGAACTGTCACAAAGTGGTGTTTTTGATGTGATCATAAATAGCTTGACTATGGAAGACATAGTTGTAACTACGGTAATAGCTTGGTTAGAAACACAGACATTCCACCAGGTTTTCTTTCTCAGAGATTTGATGAGTATGGGCCAGGCCCGGAGACAGCGGCTAGAGTCTTTCGAGAGGAATAGGCTGACATTTGTGGTTGTTTTGTGTAGCAGGTCATGCGGGTATTTTGGATCACTTTGTTTGATAATTAAGAAATATCAGAGTGTTTGACAGTTAGTATATAGGGTTACTGTGTTTGAGAGTCAGAAACTAGGATTAGCGTATTTTAGTGTGAGAAAAGAGGATTGTTTGTTTGACAGTGAGAGGGGGGGGGTAGGATTGTTGTTTGAGAATGAGGGAATACACTTGTAGCATTGTGTGTTTGAGAGTGATGGGGTAGATTGTTGTTTGAGAGTGAGGAGGTAAGATTGTTGTTTGAGAGTGAGGGGGTAGGATTGTGTGTTTGAGAGTGAGGGGTAGGATTGTTGTTTGAAAGTGAGGGGGTAGGATTGTGTGTTTGAGAGTGAGGGGTAGGATTGTGTAAGTATGGGGGAGAAGGATTGCTGTGTAGAGATTGAGGGAATAGTGCTGCTATGTTTGAGTATGAGAGAGTAGGAGCATTGTGTTAGAAGTGAAGAAATATGATATTTGTGTCTGACAATGAGAGAAAGTAACCACTTATGTTTATGAACCACAGAGAACATCAGAATCACAATAAATTATGATGACATACAACGCATTTACCACTCAAGTTTTCACACCCCCGTCGACGGCGATTGACTTCACGAACTTAACTTTACAATTTACAGAAAGAAGACGTTTTTAACCAGTGTTGACTGATGTCAACCTAATAATTAGTTCTAACTTTCCCGGTGTCGACAAGTAGTCACTTCAACCCAAGCAACGAAAGTGAACTCTCAGTCAAGTATACAAATGGGAGATAATTAAGAACGAAGCTCTCAATTTCAACACATCCTCTTATATCTCCTCTCTATTGGCCGTCTTCCTGCATCTTTCGACATTTTACAAAATATAATTGTGGTTTCCACTTCTTTGGGTAAAAATATATTTTTAGAAACAAGACTGCCTAGATTTCGTATTCTTCCTTTCATTGCCGTCACACTTTTGATCTCTTCGTCTCGAATCATTTCAATCACTTAAAATAAAAATAATTAAATAAAAGTAAAAAAAAAAATCACCGGACTTACCATTCTAAAATTATTGATTTCTTACGGTATTATTGTTTAAATAATACATTGATGTTATAATAAAAGTCACACGTTCAAAGAAATCTTGATGTAAACGATTTTTTACTAAAGATTTCGTAACTCATTGTTTTAGTGCCGAATGTTGATATCGTAGTACCCTGGACATATCCATGTTCGTTTTGGGCAGTTTACAGCACATACTATTTTTGTTTACCCTCAGATGGTTCCAATATCGTGTACACATACCACACACAGACCAATACACACACGTAACTCGATTTCAAAGTTTGTCAGGTCTATGACATTGTCTTTCAAGTACACATTGTCTATGACATTGTCTTTCAAGTACACATTGTCTATGACATTGTCTTTCAAGTACACATTGTCTATGACATTGTCTTTCAAGTTTTTGAAGTCACAAGAAAGCATCCTCACTCAGAGCCGTGCCGATTTTCAACTTGGAAATATTGAGAATATTCAAGACGTCATCACCATTGGGCATGCGTCTCATCCTTACAACAATTGTACATGCGCTAGTCTGACAGCCCTTTCTCTACCACGAACTCTCGCGAGACTTGGATAGCATATCATTAAGAGATGTTAAAGTCTCAGGTCTCTAAACAAGTCATTCATTCATACGGAAGACATTGGATACATGGAACCATTGGTTGAAATTTCCGTTACGATAAATGGCCAATTCAGTTTGTTTCTTTAAAACACATTTGGGAGCAGTAATAGGGTGTACATAGAAAGTCACACTCTGTGGGCTACAGTAACTGCTTCAATCTCCATTAATACACTGTTGGTTTGTACAGAAAAAAGTCACTCTAAGAGCTACAGTAACTGCTTTAACTTCGGTTCACATACTGTAGGTTTGTACAGAGAATGTCATACTCTGAGGGTTACAGTAGCTGCTTCAGTCTCCATCAACTCACTGTACGTTTGTACAAAAAAGTCACTATGAGAGCTACAATAACTGCTTCAATCTCCATTCACACACTGTAGGTTTGTACATAGAATGTAGCACTCTGAGGGATACAGTAGCTGCTTCAATCTCCATTCACACACTGTAGGTTTGTACAGAGAATGCAGCACTCTGAAGGCTACAGTAGCTGCTTCAATCTCCATTCACACACTATAGGTTTATGCAGAGAATGTAGCACTCTGAGGGCTACAGTAGCTGCTTCAACCTCCATTCACACACTATAGATTTATGCACAGAATGTAGCACTCTGAGGGCTACAGTAGCTGCTTCAATCTGCATTCACACACTATAGGTTTATGCAGAGAATGTAGCACTCTAAGAGCTACAGTAGCTGCTTCAATCTGCATTCACACACTATAGGTTTATGCAGAGAATGTAGCACTCTGAAGGCTACAGTAGCTGCTTCAATCTCCATTCACATACTATAGGTTTATGCAGAGAATGTAGCATTCTGAGGGCTACACTATTTGCTACAATCTCCATTCACCCACTGTAGGTTTATACAGACAATGTAACACTCTGAGGGCTACAGTAGCTGCTTCAATCTGCATTCAAGCACTGTAGGTTTACACAGAGAATGTAACACTCTGGGAGTTACAGTAACTGCTTCATTCTGCATTCACACACTGTAGGTTTATACAGAGAATGTAACACTCTGGGGGTTACAGTAACTGCTTCAATCTCCACTTAACTCTCTAGACAGAGTTTGCTGCACATGAAGCTTCACTACTACGATTCTGTCCTGATTCTAGCCAGAGAACCCACATCCGAAGCCGTGCCTATCAGCACCAACCCGTCAGTATTTACACCATGCTTGCTCCACCTCTGTCAGAGGATAACTATTTTACTTCCTGCATTAAATCAATGGCAGCATTATCTGTTATGTATCTAGAATATGATTTTACTACAAATAACAAATGTATGTTTTAATGTAAGCAAACTGAGATTTCATTATCAAAGAGTTGCATGCTCGTTGCAGAAATCACATCCCTTAGGATGGATATATCTCTCTAGCCAAATCTCCCACTTCTTCTGTTGCCATGTTTAGGGTCTCTGATGTTTTCTTTCCCACCGCTGTCCTGTCTGTCTAAAATCATGCCTTCCATTATAATTCTTTCCAGTCCACTGTCGTGGTTTGACGTAACCATCGTATTTTATTTTCCTCTGTAACTTGTTGTCAATAAGTTAGTTCTTTTCAATGTTTATGTCTTTTAATGTCTTCGTTGTTCCTTTTCATTGTCCATGGTATCCAAAGGATTTTTCTGTAGCACTTTGTTTCCTGTGAATCAATTATTGCCATTTTCGTTTGCGAGATTGTCCTTGAGATTTGATACGTTTTGTAATTAACAGTTTAAGACTAAGACGACCAACGAGCTAATAGTGGTCAACAATTTATATTTGCTTGCTTGAGTCAGGATTAACAGTTAATCCAAAACTTTACTCGGATTTGCTCCGGTGAAAGACTAGCCACGATGGTCAAGCTAGACAGAATACAACACTGAGGGTAAATCAGTGCTCGAAAATACCATGTTGAAGTTGGATGTGTTGTGACGCAAGTCGCAGATATTGCATCCTTCTATAAACCACATTACAACACAGCTATGTCTAATTAACTGCAGGTTGATGGCGCGCTAATCATCGGATGAACGAAAAAGAAAGAACAAAAATCTTCTTCTTCTCTTTCCATCCTCATTTGCCTTTCAGCGTCGAGGAGAGATATAAGTTGCTATCTCTTGCTCTTCTGTTCGCTTCTGCTGCTGTTATGTTTTCTAGTGCTTGTAATATTCAATCGATCCATCTTTTTCGTTGTCGACCATTGGGTCAGGTGTTCTCGCAAAGCGTATTGAAGGCTCGTTGTGTTGTGTTTTGATAACTCTTTCTTGTCACGTGGCCAAACCATTTTATTTGTTGTTTCTTTATATACTCTATGGCGGGGGTTATTCATAGTTTTTTTTTTAAATCAGTTCTTCATTTCTGATCTTATCTGTCAAGCCGTTTCCTGTCATTCGTCTAACACATTTCATCTCAATAGAGTTTATTTTTCTTATTGTTCTTGCATCTAGGGTCCAGGCACTGGTAGCACAACGTTGAGATGAAGATTGTGTTGTATAGTGCCCGTTTTGCCTCTAGTGTTATTTTATTGTTGGACAATAGTGGTGATAGCTGTCCAATAATTTGACAAGAACAAAAGAGAAGTAACAAATTAAGATATAGTTTTATTTCCAGTATCTTTCTGTTTTGCCACATGTCTCCTCTCACTTGTAAATCTCGTAAACTAGAAAACAGCTTCTGGGATAGGTCGCGCCTTAAAAGGGAAAAATAGGGTCAAAACAAGATCTATATAGGCGTACGTGTGTAAGTGTAGGTTAGGTTGGGTGAAATTAATTTCCCTTGATCGTTCAAGCAGTCAAAATTCCCAGCAGACATTGAGGGACAGTAGAGCTAAGGATTCTGGGAAAAATAATTGACCTACTAGCTGGGGCTGGTCAGACAACCTGAACCAGGAGGGCACTGATTAATTCCAGCAGCCGTTTCCAAGGCGAAAAAACAAGGAATTAGGGACACGTCAGAATACGTGTTTTAAAGTGGCTAAAACACGAGGATAGGAGAGAGTGGAAAACTGGAACAAGTTTTACGAGGGAAAATGTGACGTTTTTATATGGGAGGTTATAATTTTGTTTGTCTCAGCTCCCCTGACAAAAAGGGGGCCCAGGGTGTTTTTATTTGTGGTAGATGACGCCTAAGGGAGACTGAAGATTAAGAACGAGAGCAAGACCAGGATAAATGGCATCTATCATCAATCGTTGATGTGTGAATTGGAAAGAGCAGAAAATTAAAGAAAAAAAAAGATGAGTTCAAGAACATAAGGATGGGATAATATTATAATAAGATATCTATAATAAATAGCTCAGTGGTTAGTGAACTGGACTACAAAGGACAAGAGGTAGGGTTCGATCCCAACCGATGGCTTCCGGGTTCAACCAGCCTTAAATGGGTACCGGATTTTTATGGGAAAGCAAAACGGCACAGGCGTAATACGACCACATCACACCAAAAATCATATGTGAAATCTGTAAAATTTATGGTCACTAACACCATATTCCTATACGCCACTTGGCGTGATGGGGGCTCTTTACTTTTTTAAAACTTGTAATAAACTTCCATTTGTTTTGGCCTCAATTAGAACGTCTTAGTTCCTCTTTAAGCTGAAAGTGGTATTTTAGATTTCTTTTTATAGAGCCACATTTATATGGTCTCCATATATAAGTATATGGCATATAAATACAATGAAATAATATACTTTTATAAGTAAAATGGCACATATATGTACGTCTTGACCTCACAAAACCACAAAACATTTGGCACCGCACAGAAGGTGCAAACATTAATGATTACATACTACACTGACACGTTTACTTTGAGCGAAACATACTGGGGTAATATCTACCACATTTTACCTGGCAAGGACAGCAGCGGTCTTGCATTGTTGCAGAGCAAGCTTCTATCTAACAGCTCGTTTAGCTTGTGTTTTGTGTTACAGTTAACGGTTACAGAACTTAACTCATTCACTCCTAAGAGATATGTCAGGTTCCCATACCAGGATTAACTAAACCCACGGGTCTTCCGAGTTTGAGCATATAATGCGCATAGTGCTTTTATGTTTGTCTTATGTGTTCATAGTGTAGATCATATAATGCATACAGTGCTAGGATATTTGTCTTATGTGTTCTTAGTACAGATCATATAATGCACACAGTGCTAGAATGTTTGTTTTATGTGTTCTTGGTACAGATCATATAATGCACACAGTACTAGGATGTTTGTTTTATGTGTTCTTAGTACAGATCATATAATGCGCACAGTGCTAGAATGTTTGTTTTATGTGTTCTTGGTACAGATAATATAATGCGCACAGTGCTTTTATGTTTGTCTTATGTGTTCTTAGTGTAGATCATATAATGCACACAGTATTAATATGTTTGTCTTATGTGTTCTTAGTGTAGATCATATAATGCACACAGTATTAATATGTTTGTCTTATGTGTTCTTAATGTAGATTACATAATGCACACAGTGCTAGGATGTTAGTCATATGAATCATTAATGTGATGACAGAACACTTTATGATACTATTATATCTGATGACAGAACACTTTATGATACTGTTATATCTGATGACAGAACACTTTATGATACTGTTATCTATGATGAGAGAACACTTTATGATACTGTTATCTATGATGACAGAACACTTTATGATACTGTCATCTCTGATGACAGAACACTTCATGATACTGTTATCTCTGATGACAGAACACTTTATGATACTGTTATCTATGATGACATAACACTTTATGATACTGTTATCTATGATGAGAGAACACTTTATGATACTGTTATCTATGATGACAGAACACTTTATGATACTGTTATCTATGATGAGAGAACACTTTATGATACTGTTATCTATGATGAGAGAACACTTTATGATACTGTTATCTATGATGAGAGAACACTTTATGATACTGCTATCTATAATGAGAGAACACTTTATGATACTGTTATCTATGATGAGAGAACACTTTATGATACTGTTATCTATGATGAGTGAACACTTTATGATACTGTTATCTATGATGAGAGAACACTTTATGATAATGTTTTTTATGTTGACAGAACTTCTTCTTCTTAATCCTCTGAACTCTGATCAGAGCACATGGCACCCACAAGAGATTTTCACCCATTTCAGTCTAAAGCAAACATCGACAACTCTCGCCAAGACCTGCCAGCCTCTTTCACTTCATCATGTATGGTTTAATGCCACGTTCCCAATGGTCTGCCACTTCTTTGTTTGCCAAGTGATGAGCATGTTAATGCTAGGTTCCGAATGTCTGATGATCCAGAATACTTTATGATATTGTTATCTGTGATGACAAAATACTTTATATTATACTGTTATCTAAGTAAAAAGAAAAAAGGTAAAGAGCCCCATTATACCAAGTGACGTAAAGGGAATATGGTGTTAGTGACTGTAATTTTTATAGACCTTTGGCACAAGATTTTTTGGGATAATGTGATCGATATTACGTCCATGCCGCTTCACATTCCCAGAAAAAATTTAGTACCTATTTAAGCCTTAAATAGGTACCAAATTTGTTCTGGGTGAATCTGGAAGCCGTTGATCAAGATCAAAGCTGTCCTTTGTAGTCCATTTCACTAACCACTGAGCTATCATGGCTCACTGTTATCTAAGCTCTGATCTAAATTCACATCTCGTATCTCTTCCTTTATATGTGATATCTCAACACATTTGTTCTCAGAAATACTTGAGGCTCGTGTATCCTATAAGGGCATTTTATTTTAGATCTCCAGAGGTTAAGCATTGGTAGAAAGAATAGTGTAGAAAGTGTGGATAAAACAAGAAGATTGAACAAAATAAGGGATGACATCAAATGGATGGATACATCAGATGAGGAGAGCATCATTTGTTACTTGTTTGTATTTTGTTTCATTATTTAAACATAAATGTGTCTATTATGAAATGTCATATTTTGTTCTGAGACCGGCTGTGCGCAAATCTTATGGTCTGCTGTTTGAAGTGCGACGGGGAAAATTTGACGGCTGACTGTGTGTCTATATATTCGGAATTGGAGTCATCAACGATGGCCTAATATCATCAAGTGCTACGACGATCATCATTTTCGGGAGGACGTGAACATCCATGGTATATGGTGGATAGGCGGCAGGAACCATTGAAGACTATGTCTGAAAAGTGCTCCTTCTTGCAGTTTCCTCATATTCCAAGTCCGACTTGTTGCAGGAGCTACTGAGTTAAGTGTTCTGTGCACACCGTGAGCTGTGTGTCTCATCCGTTTGATCCTGTTTCGATATCCCGCTTGTTTACGATGAATGATGATGTCGTATGACAGGGAACAATTGGCTGTGTTCACTTTCTGCGCGGTTTCGCCTTATGTCTTTTGGCGTGTGTTGAGACTGCTACGATAGAGACTACAGTTACCTTTGTTTATTTGGGAGATGAGTTAGTAATTCGGATGGTTCCACTGGCACGGGCGGTTGAGCAATTATGGATTTTAATTCGTTTGCAGTGATACCGAGGCCTTCCATAACCAATAACAATCATTAATGTAGATCATGTAATGCACACAGTACTAAGATGTTTCTCTTATGTGTTGTTAATGTAGATTATATAATGCACACAGTGTTAAGATGTTTGTCTTATGTGTTCTTAATGTAGATTACATAATGCACACAGTGCTAGGATGTTTGTCATATGTGTCATTAATGTAGATCATGTAATGCATACAGTACTAAGATGTTTCTCTTATGTGTTGTTAAGTAGATTATATAATTCACACAGTGTTAAGATGTTTGTCTTATGTGTTCTTAATGTAGATTACATAATGCACACAGTGCTAGGATGTTTGTCATATGTGTCATTAATGTAGATCATGTAATGCACACAGTACTAAGATGTTTCTCTTATGTGTTGTTAATGTAGATTATATAATACGCACAGTACTAAGATGTTTGTCTTATATGTTGCTGGGCTAGAAGCACCAGCAATAAAAAGAAAGGTGTACCTAAGTCCCTATAAATGCAATTACGCGAAATGAAAGGACAAAAGTATCGGTTTTGTCCAATGAAAACTTTTTGGGTGGAAACTTAGGTTAGCCTAGTCTTCTCTTATCCGCAATGTTAAAACATCATAATATTACTTATCTTAGTTTGATAATAGCGCAGGGGAATCGTAACGCAAAAAATAGTTGATTCGTTCTACAACATAGATATAACGGTTAACCCACTGATATATATATATATATATATATATATATATATATATATATATATATATATATATATATATATGACTTGTAAGAAAAAGAACAGTTATTCAATGGCGAAACTAACAATATAGTCTCCTGTTACGATGTCCTGGGACATTAGAAAATGATACATCCTAACATATCTTAAGCACGTCCTCCTGAAAATGATGACGATCATCATCTTCAGGAAGACGTGAACTTCCGGTCAATATGGTGGATAGGCGGCAGGAACCATTAAAGGCTTTGTCTGAAAAGTGTTCCTTGTTGCAGTTTCCCCATATTCCAAGTCCGGCTTGCTGCATGAGCTGAGTTAAGTGCTCTGTGCACACTGTGAGCTGTGCGTTTTATCTGTTTTGATCGTGTTTCGATATTCCGACTGTTTACGATGTATGATGATATCGTATGATGGAGAACAGATGGCTGTGTTCACTGTCTGTGAGGTTTCGCCTTATGTCCTTTGGCGTGTGCTAAGACTGCTATGATGGGGACTACAGCTACCTTTCTTTGGGAGACGAAATAGTAGTTCGAATGATTCCACGGTTTAGCAATTATGCATCTTAATTCGTTTGCAGTGATACCGGGGCCTTCCATAACCATAACATCCTAACATATCTTAAGCACGTCAAAACTGCACAGCTATAATACAATGTATATTCACCGGAAGACGGGGAAAAGGGCAGCCAGAAGAAAATGACAATGTTCCAAGGGCATCAACCAGGCACGCATTATTTCAAGGCAGCGAGAAACATTAAGAGTGGTAGACAAAAGTTCAAAGTCAACTGGCTTTGTCAACACACACATTTCTACCATCATAGTAATATTGATGAATTGATGAACTTATCTATCGGGCTCTGCGAACTTTGTGCATATATTTGACACTTTACTGTGGGAATGATTAGAATAAACATTAACTCCGTGGATGCGAGCACGACGACTATATTTCTGTTGGTAACACAACTAGAGAAATGAAAGTAAAATATATAGAAAAACGGCTTTGTTAAAGCTTTATGTAATAAGTGAACGACACAAACTAGAACACCTTTTGGCTCAATAGGCCTTCAGCAGGAACAAACATACAACAGAAACACATATATATATTTAAAATAAAAATAAAAATTATTAATAATATAATAATGATTTTGAACTAGAAAAACTAATGAATATTTTCAAAATGAATAATTTACGAACATTCTAGTTCGATATTATTATTCATTTTCAATACATATCTGTGTTTGTATTATATGTTTGCTCCTGCTGAAGACCTATTGAGCCGAAACGCTGCTCTAACTTGCGTCGTCCGCTTATTACGTAAAGTTTTAACCATAACGTTTGTTCTCAATTTTTTTTCTTTACATTTTTTTCATAATATCTTCTTACAATTGGCTTTACTGAAGCTTCGCATTTTATGCATTTCTTTGCATTTCTTTGCTTTCACCCTACTGATAACAATTCCAGGCAGAAGGAGAATCTATCTATCTATCTATTGACCTTTCGAGCCGTAGCCGGCCCATAGGGCGCAGACCAAGATACTCCTCTTAGAGAATGGTGAAACAAAGGAACAAAAGAACAATAAAATCAACAACATATATAATATGAGAAATCAGCCACAGAGAATGTTCTTTTATAAAAGTGACAACAACATGTGGGTCAACTTATGGCCGAGGAATTCAAACCAAAGCTCTAGCGTTAATTAACGCTAACAAACCAAAGCTCTAGCGTTAAATAACGCTAACAAATCAAAGCTCTTGCGTTAAATAACGCTAACAAACCAAAGCTCTGGCGTTAATTAACGCTAACAAACCAAATGAGAAAAGGGAGCTCACACATGGACTTTAACATTAGAAAGTGAATTTACAAGAAGGTAGCTTGTACATTAGCGTTAGGGAACAAAAGAGGAATTGGCGAAAAGGCAAATAACTGATGAGATTGAAATTCAATAAAAGTAAATTTGTAACATGACAACTAACCAAATCAGCGTAAATCAAATTCAGCGTATGTCTAGCAGACCGTGAGAGATAGAAGCAGAAAAGTATTTCAACTGGAGTTCTCATCTTCAAATACTAGACAATTAATTGTTAACTTATTTACAAAAAAATAACAATGAACATAATTAAATGTTACATTGTCCTTCATCGTTTGGTAGATGGCTCGTAGGCTGGAATAGAAAACATGCATATGCCATCACAAAGTAAAAGGAAATGCCAAATGTTAACATACATTAAGAGAGCCACCACAAAAAAAGACAAATATAATGGCAGGTGAACTAGTTGATATCGACGTACTCTCAAAATCTGAATCCTTATTCCAATAAAAAAAAAAAACCGTAATCTTACCACATCCACTTTTTTAAAGTTATAGTCCTATTGCAGTCAAAATATAGTTTACAATATAAATAATATCGAACACAAAATATAGTTTATAATATAAATAATATCGAACACAAAATATAGTTTATAATATAAATAATATCGAACACAAAATATAGTTTATAATATAAATAATATCGAACACAAATATAGTTTACAATATAAATAATATCGAACACAAAATATAGTTTACAATATAAATAATATCGAACAATAAATTAATTAAATACATTTTATATTAAAAAAAAAATATAAATATAATTAAACACTAACTTCGGATAAATATAAATAATAAAATACCACAGGCACAGAGGTATTAACATTATATAGCTTTCTGTATGTTATCTCACAGAATGTAGTCGTGCAAGATTTGTATAATAAATAACATAAAACATAGATTTACACCAATAGAAGCATATAAACAGCAAATATATATTTAGCCAATTAGAAACAAATAAACATTAAACGTAGATTCAGAGCAATGAAAAAGGGAAAGGCAGCAGGACCTGACAATATACAGATAGAGGTGATACAAGCACTGGAAGATTTTGGCATTCCAGTGATCACAGACATATGCAATGACATATACCATACAGGATACATACCAAA
Organism: Megaustenia siamemsis; assembly: GCA_032433765.1. Lineage (NCBI taxonomy): Eukaryota > Metazoa > Mollusca > Gastropoda > Stylommatophora > Ariophantidae > Megaustenia > Megaustenia siamemsis. The sequence continues at coordinate 39,590,145 of JAVIAB010000139.1, forward strand.
TGAACTAAAAACATAACTTTCATTGCATTTCCTAAAATGAGTGGTGCAGTTGAATGCAGTGACTTTAGAACAATAACCCTAATGAGCCAGGTAACAACAATTTTATTAAAAGTTATACAGGAAAGGATTCAGAATAAAATCGATACTGAATTAGATGAGCAACAATTTGGATTCAGGAAAAACAGTGGCACAAAAGAAGCCATATTTAGCATGAGAACATTGATTGAAAAGTACATAGAAGTAAACAAACCAATATATGCCTGATTCATAGACTACACCAAAGTTTTCGATAGAATACACCATAATCAACTTATAAACTGCATAAAAGATATATATCTAGACGACACAGACATACCACTAATATGTAATTTGTACTGGGAGCAAACAGCAATAATAAAATATAACAAGGAGAACTCTACACCCATTGATATAAAAAAGGAGTAAGACAAGGATGCATCCTATCACCAAGCTTGTTCAATCTATCTATCTATCTATCAATCTATCTATCTATCTATCTATCTATCTATCTATCTATCTATCTATCTATCTATCTATCTATCTATCTATCTATCTATCTATCTATCTATCTATCTATCTATCTATCTATCTATCTATCTATCTATCTATCTATCTATCTATCTATCTATCTATCTATCTATCTATCTATCTATCTATCTATCTATCTATCTATCTATCTATCTATCTATCTATCTATCTATCTATCTATCAATCTATCAATCTATCAATCTATCAATCTATCAATCTATCAATCTATCAATCTATCAATCTATCAATCTATCAATCTATCAATCTATCAATCTATCAATCTATCAATCTATCAATCTATCAATCTATCAATCTATCAATCTATCTATCTATCTATCTATCTATCTATCTATCTATCTATCTATCTATCTATCTATCTATCTATCTATCTATCTATCTATCTATCTATCTATCTATCTATCTATCTATCTATCTATCTATCTATCTATCTATCTATCTATCTATCTATCTATCTATCTATCTATCTATCTATCTATCTATCTATCTATCTATCTATCTATCTATCTATCTATCTATCTATCTATCTATCTATCTATCAATCATCATCAATCAATCAATCATCAATCAATCAATCAATCAATCAATCAATCAATCAATCAATCAATCAATCAATCAATCAATCAATCAATCAATCAATCAATCAATCAATCAATCAATCAATCAATCAATCAATCAATCAATCAATCAATCAATCAATCAATCAATCAATCAATCAATCAATCAATCAATCTATCTATCTATCTATCTATCTATCTATCTATCTATCTATCTATCTATCTATCTATCTATCTATCTATCTATCTATCTATCTATCTATCTATCTATCTATCTATCTATCTATCTATCTATCTATCTATCTATCTATCTATCTATCTATCTATCTATCTATCTATCTATCTATCTATCTATCTATCTATCTATCTATCTATCTATCTATCTATCTATCTATCTATCTATCTATCTATCTATCTATCTATCTATCTATCTATCTATCTATCTATCTATCTATCTATATATTGTCCTTTCGAGCCGAAGACGGCACATAGGGCAGAACCACAATCTCAAAAACAGAAACCTTGCGTGCCAAAATGGCACATATTGCAGAGATCACTGCTCTAAAATCTATGGCGCTGTTTCCATAACAATACTTTTTACAATGACACTTGTCAAGCCATCGATCAACCTCCTTAGTCGCTTCTTACGACATGCCTGGAAGGTCACAGTGTCACTATTCTTTACTTCCCTCATAATGAGGCCCCGGTAACACACGGGATGTGTTCAATCTATGCACTGAGCAAATCTTTAAAAACATCTCAGAGATGCCAGGCCTAAACATTAATGGAAAGTTAATCAATAACCTAAGATAGATATGCTGATGATACTGTTCTACTAGCAGAAAATCCTAAAGACCTACAACAATTGCTTAATGTGATAAACATAACAAGCAAAAGAATATGGACTAGAAATGAATATCAAAAAGACTAAAACTATGATCATAAACAAAGAGAATTCTCAGGCCTACAAATAAATATCACAGTTGAAGGAATACATCTGGAGACACTTCAGAGCTACAACTACCTTGGACATACTATAACCAATGATGGAAAATGTACAACTGAAATAAACAAAAGAATAGGTATGGCAAAAAGTAATTTTAATGCCATGAAAAATATACTAAAATCATAACAAATAACACCACGCCTAAAACGAAGAATAGCAAAATGTTACATCTTCTCAATATTCCTGTATCGTGTGGAAACATGGACATTAGACAAGCAAACAGAAAAGAAAATTGAAGCCTTTGAAATGTGCATTTATATAAGAATAGATAGAATTGGATGGAAAGAAAAGAAAACAAACGATGAATTTTTAAAACAACTAAAAATAAAAAGAGAACAACTAAATACGATTCAGACAAGACAAATGAAATTTTTAGGCCTTGTTAAAAGACACAGCACCTAATAAATATTGAAGGTTAAAATACAGGGTAAAAGAGGCAGAGGCAGACCAAGACTAACATGGACGAGTAACATCAAAAGATGGACAAGTCAGTCTGTGACAACCTGCACCATCAGAGCAAGAAACAGGGTGAAATGGCGCTCCATGGTAGCCAACCTTCGTTGCGGAGACGGCACTCGGACATGATGATGATTAGACCAATAGATACAAATACAAATTATACGTAGATTTCGACCAATCGAAACAAATAAAAATAAAACAGGTTTAGACCAACAGGAACGAATAAACATTAAACATAGATTTAACGTATTAGAAACAAACAAACACTAAACATAGATTTATCCTAATAAAAACAAAAGAATTAAACATAGATTTAGCCTAATAGAAACAAATAAACATTAAACAGATTTAATCAAATAAAAAACAATGAACATTAAACAGATTTAATCAAATATAAAACAAATGAACATTAAACACAAGATTTCGCCCAATGGAAAAAAATAAACATTAAACATAGATTTAGCTAAAATTGGCAAAGGCCATTAATCATGTTCTTCTTATTACCATTTAATTATCTCCCCCGCCAGACAAGCTGCTGTAGTGAACATGACTTTGTGCAGAAATTTATCTGAACATGACTTTGTGCAGAAATTTATCTGTCCCTAGATTCTCCATGTCGTACACAATGAGTGATATAGGGTTCTTTGCGCCCTCTGATCCATTATCGCCAACACCAACATCTCTTTGATGGGAGAATGTGTTCATCCCAATTCCAGCATGCTGGGAAATTGATTTCTCCTGAACCTCATTTCTTTACTCAATCACCCTCTTGTCGGGGATTAAACTCCAGCCTTCAGCTTGATTACTGAACCTTAATAGAGCTCAGCAAGTGTATATGAGGTAAGCTGAGCATGAATGGGGCAAGGAACGTTACGAGTCTTATCGAACGCTTCATTTCCAGTTAGAACTTCTATTTGATGTAAAAATAGATAATATATATCTATAGATAATATATTTACATATACATATATATGGAAGTATAAATAAATTATAGACGGTTGGTAGCTTGAGAATCAACATGACTATATGATAAATATTGCCGCCTATATGGAGAAAGTTGTGAGATTCCCACATACCGCTCATTGTTTACGCTCATACCTTGTGGGAGTTGTTCTACAATACCGTACAGAGATCTATTTCACCTCATACATTATGGGAGTTGTTCTACAATACCGTACAGAGATCTATTTCACCTCATACATTATGGGAGTTGTTCTACAATACCGTACAGAGATCTATTTCACCTCATACATTATGGGAGTTGTTCTACAATACCGTACAGAGATCTATTTCACCTCATACATTATGGGAGTCGCCCGTGTGTTACCGGGGCCTCATTACGTGGGATGTAAAGAATAGTGACACTGTGACCTTCCAGGCATGTCGTAAGAGGCGACTAAGGAGGTTGATCGATGGCTTGACAAGCTGTCATTGTAAAAAGCATTGTTATGGAAACAGACCATAGATTTTAGAAGCAGTGATCGCTGCAATATGTGCCACGCAAGGTTTCTGTTTTTGAGATTGTGGTTCTGCCCTATATGCCGTCTTCGGCTCGAAAGGACAATAGATAGATAGATAGATTATGGGAGTTGTTCTACAATACCGTACAGAGATCTATTTCACCTCATACATTATGGGAGTTGTTCTACAATACCGTACAGAGATCTATTTCACCTCATACATTATGGGAGTTGTTCTACAATATCGTACAGAGATCTATTTAAGCTCATACCTTATGGGAGTTGTTCTACAATACCATACAGTGATCTATATAAGCTCATAACTTGTGGGAGTTGTTCTAGTTTACGACACCATACAGTGATCTATTTAAGCTCATACATTGTGGGAGTTGTTCTAGTTTACGACATCATACAGTGATCTATTTAAGCTCATACATTGTGGGAGTTGTTCTAGTTTACGACACCATACAGAGACCTATTTAAGCTCATACATTATGGGAGTTATTGAGTTATTTGTGGGTCGTCATCATTGCACTCTGAACATATCCGTAGGTGCTCAGATCCCCTTCTCAACATGTACTGCAGTGTCCAGCGACTGACGACTCCAGTTCTATGTTGATTGATAAATCTTCTTATACGCCCACTAAGTTTATCGTTTCTGGCTGTGCCCATCTTTACCCCCATCTCTTTCATCCGAAGGAGTGCCGTGGACTAATCGTTGTCGAAGTTCTGTGCCCTTCCCACATCTCGGAGGGCATTGATGGTGTCCGTCAGATCCATTGGTTGGCCGTACTCAACGACAGCGCTGCTAGCCAACCTGTCCAGTCTTTCATTAGCAAGAACGGGTCGTTGTTTATTTATGGAAACAGTTCCAATATGTAACGTACACATACATTAGGCCTAGCCTCACACACTTCAACAGTTTCATACCACTACTTTTACCTTGTCTTGTTCTCCTTCTTCGATGTTGTCGTTTGGGCTGAATATTTACTGTTGTCATTGTTGCGTTTGTCGCTGAAAGGCGATGCTGTGGATGGTCTAGACTCACGTGCACTCACTCAGTCGCACGGTTCAGAACCGTTTCACATTATAGACTGGCCAACTCTAGTCAGCAAACTCTCCGGCACGTGGATAAACCGTGAGCTTTTGATTTACTTCACTTAGAAGCACAAGAAATTGTTGGAGTTGTTTTTACGACACCATACATAGATCTATTTGGGAGTGTTCTACGACACCATATAGAGATCTATTTACGCTCATACCTAGTGGGAGTTGTTCTACGACACCATAACGAGATCTATTTACGCCCATATCTTGTGAGAGTTTTTCTACGAAACCATACATAGATCTATGTAAGCTCATACCCTGTGGAAGGTGTTCTTCGGCACCATACAGAGATCTATGTAAGCTCAAACCATGTGGGAGTTGTTCTACGACAGCATACATAGATCTATTTAAGCTCATATATTGTGGGTGTTGTTCTATAACACCATATAGAGATCTGTGTAAGCTCATACCTTATAGTAAGTGTTCTACGACACCATACATAGATCTATTTGGATTTTGTTCAACGAAACCATACAGCGATCTATTTAAACTCATACCTTGTGGGAGCTGTTGTAATGTACCATACAGAGATCTATGTAAGCTCATACATTGTGTGAGTTGTTCTCCGGCACCATACAGTGATCTATGTAAGCTCACACCTTGTGGAAGTTGTTCTACGGCCCCGTAGAGAGATCTACTTAAGCCCATACCCTGTGGAAGTTGTTCTATAACACCATACATAGATCTATTTGGGAGTTGTTCAACAAAACCATACAGAGATCTATTTTAGCTCAAACCTTATGGGAGATGTTCTACGGCACCATACAGAGATCTATGTAAGCTCATACCTTGTGGGAGTTGTTCTACGACACCATACAGTGATATATGTAAGCTCACGCCTTGTCTGAGTTGTTCTATGGCACCATACAGAGATCTATGTACACTCATCCCTTGTGGGAGTTGTTCTATGACACCATATAGAGATCAGTTTAAGCTCACCTTGTGGAATTTGTTCTATGACACTATACATAGATTTAGTTTGCTCCAGCTTTATAAACGTTAATGTTTGATCAATGTGTTTTTTTAAACTTTAGTTTACTAATGTTTATATGGTGAAACATACATAAATAAAAATTAGTATTCGGCCACTTATACGTAGCGTCATATAATGAAATTGAGGGCAAAGGTGAAAGTAAAGGTAAAGTACGAGACTTGAATCGGCGTATTAGCCCGCGAGTTTTCACCGATATATATCCGGCCGCCTATCCAGAAGTGTTCGGAGACTTCTGGATAGTGTTGCTTCAAGCATCGAGACTCACGATGTGAGGCGGTATTCCTCACGTTCTCAGAGTGCTACCCTGCTACCCATTTCTGCCACCTGCTGGATATTTTTTTACCAACTCCGAGTACAACTCCCACTGCTTCCAGCGGGAATCGAACACGAGCAGTCCGAACGTTGGTAGCCGAGTCGGGTGGTTTTCCCAACTAGGCTACCGAGGCCCCAAAACCTTGAGGGCAAAAGTGGGGAGCAAAGTCGAATGTCTTTAAAGGGTTGAATATTGACAGCGGCTCATAACTGATAACTTGCGCCAGGATTAGTAAACCAGAACGATCAGATCCCACTCCACCTCTTAGCGATGCTCTTGAAGCAGACTAATTAGTCTTGTCTGGCCAAGTGAGTAGCAATCACAAGGGAAGACAACTAGGTACTCACAAATGCCGTGCTGAAGTTTGATATGGTAGACTAAAAGGCGCAAATATAAACATTCTACTGCAAATCACATAACAATGATCAAAGCCCATTTATCGTCATTTTAAGGGCGGATGACGAAAAATACTATTCATTTAGTAGTCGCGAATGCCAGAAAGAAAAAGGAAAAAGAGAACAAGAGAAGAAGAGAATAGTTTCTGTCCTGACAATAAAGAACACGGAAAGCATGGTGACAACCGAGGGCAAACGAATAATCACTTCTCTATTCAGAGTTCTCCCCCCTCCCTTCCCACATAGACACGCACACACACTCCTGCAAGTCTTCCTCTATTTAAGTTGGCGTTTATAAAGTTTAACAAAACGGTTACATCTTTAGAGTGTTACTCGTCTCACTTCTATCTATAAACCATCACCTCAGCTCAGAATTTGAGCTCTTGGAAACTCCACTCGGGTCTGAATGGAAAACACTGATGCCAGTGACAGTTTGTGGTCCTAAAATTTCCGCTGGCATTCAAAGTATAATGTGTTCCTCATTTTCATACTTTTTATATTCCCATCCAGCTATAGTTACGTGATAGACTTGCATGTCTTTTTAAAAAAAAAAAATTATCTTCGCTAACTCGCCACGTCATGAAGTCAATAGTTGAATTATTTATTATTTCACAAATAGTGTTAGTTCACAGGCAGTTCAGCAACTATTAACATAATCCATCCTTCTATTTGTAGTTCAGACCATTTGGAGGACCTCGACGTTGCTGATGACATAGTTTCTCATCAGCAGTCAGATAAAAACGATGCAGGAAAACACAAATGAACTATCATCAATAGCCAGCAAAATTGGGCTTGAGGTCAATCATGAAAAGACTAAAGTCATGAAAAGTTTAATTCCAACAAGTGACAAAATATACATGGAAAACAAACCAGTAGAAGAGATCGATCACTTATCTATCTTGGAAGTCACATTGATCGAGAAGGGGATACGAGCAAAGAAATTAGAATCAGACTGGCTAAAGCAGCAATGTCTTTCAGAAGCCTTGAAAAGTTGTGGAAATCAAAACTCATTAGCACAAACACAAAACTTAGGCTATTCAAATCAAATGTACTATCAACCCTTACGTATGCGTGTGAAAGCTGGAAAGCAACAAGAGATATAGAAACAAAATTGAACGCATTCGAAAATAAATGTCTAAGGAAAATACTTGGTATAGAATGGAACGAATTCAAAACAAACGAGGAAATTAGAGAAATCGCCAATCAACCACTAATATCTTCAGTAATAAAGAAAAGACGATGGTCATACGTTGGACATGTGATGAGAAGAGATAATAATCGAATAGCAAAGCAAGCCCTCATATGGGAAACAACAGGTAAAAGAAAAAGAGGAAGACCCAGGGAGACACTGAGAAGAACATTGATGAGAGAGGCAAGAGCAGCAGGAATCGGCTCCCTCAATGAGATAGAACTGCTTGCACAGAACAGAGACAGATGGCGAGATTTGATAAAATATCTTTAAAAGAAAACTGCTAGAACAAAAATTCATATAGGAGAAGGTGTATCTTGGTCTACGCCCTATGGGCCGGTTACGGCTCGAAAGGTCAATAGATAGATAGATTTGTAGTTAATCACGCATTCTTCAAATGACCGTCTGCCGTTTTTCTACTTTTCCTCACAGACTATTTGTTATCAAATTATTCTGGTAGCTGCCCACTCAAAAATGCCAAGTTAGAAATATTTCTGTAGACTAAAGTAGCAGTCACTCAATATTGATCCACAGCTCTAGGGTTTTAAAGCTGCAACTTTGTCACCATTTTTCCTGTTATCATCAGCTAAAGTTGCGATTATAAGAAATGTGTCCTAGTCAAACTTCAATAATATATGATCTGTGCATTCATTAAAGTAAAAGTGGTCACACAGTCAATACTTTAAGATCTGCCGAGAGATCAGTAAGATTGAGTATATTAATAAGTAATCAGATCATGCTGCCGAGAGATCAGTAAGATTGAGTATATTAATAAGTAATCAGATCTTGACATAGATATGCGCCTGTTCTAGTGGGCATATGTGCTTCTGCTTACCACTTGTGGCTGAAAATGGTACCGAGGACGACAGACAGAAGGTCGAGGCAAAAGAAAAATGAATATTCGGTGGCTGAGGGGTTAGTTACCTCGTTATTGATCAGAGGTGCGAAAGAAGATGCCAGTAACCGGAAGTCATTAGAGGTATGATGGCCTGGCGATTGCCAAAACGGGCTATGTGTAGATTAATGAGTTAATGAGTCGTATATAGGTGAGTTGGTTAATGAGTCGCATGTATGTGAGTTGGTTAATGAGTCGCATGTATGTGACTTGGTTAATGAGTCGCATGTATGTGACTTGGTTAATGAGTCGCATGTATGTGACTTGGTTAATGAGTCGCATGTATGTGACTTGGTTAATGAGTCGCATGTATGTGACTTGGTTAATGAGTCGCATGTATGTGACTTGGTTAATGAGTCGCAGGTATGTGAGTTGGTTAATGAGTCGCAGGTAACTTGGCTGTTCTGAAATAGTCTTGCGTTACTGGACTATTAAAGAAGTGAATCGCAGGTAACTTTACTATTATCGAATGAGGTCAGAGGTTATGTAAGTAAGTAAAGAGCCCCGTCACCCCAAGTGGCGTATAGGGAATATGGTGCTAGTGACCACAATTTTTACAGACCTTTAGCACATGATATTTGGAGTAATGTGGTCGATATTACGCCCGTGCCGCTTTACTTTCCCAGAAAAAAAAATCCGGTACCTATTTAAGGCTGGGTGAACCCGCAAGCCGTCGGTTGGTAACGAACCCTACCTCTTGTCCTTTGTAGTTCAGAGGTTATGTGCCTGCTATTAAACGATGTTACAGATTACCTGATTTCATTTTTTTAAAGAGATGCACGATACTTGGAAATTATAACAGAGGGTCGCAAACTTTGGAGAAAGAAAAAAAAAAAAAAAAGACTCATTTCAACTTGGGTGAAGGGTTAGTTCCAATTACAAATATACATTTTCTGGTATCTTTTCCCAAGGTAATGGTGAGAATACGAGGCTTGAATCGGGATCTTATCACGCGAGAGTAGTAGACCAGGAAGGAAATGCTCTCGCTTTTTTAGTTGACCAAAGAGTAGGGTATACCCTACGAAGTCCAGTACCCTTTAAGTACAAGAGTTATATAGTAGGATACCACCACTTTCCCATGGTGGAAGGTGGTGGTGGTGGTGGTGGACTTCTGTTATGATATATATGTATATATGAATAGGGCTTGTATAGTGCATGAAGAGGGTTGGTGGTTGAGGGGATAATTACTGAGTCATGTATTGGACATCAGTTTTTCCCGCCAAAGTGACTTCCAATAGGAGCTAGTGTGTGTATGTTGTCCGGCTATAGACCACTCCCACTTCGGAAGTGAAAGTACCATATTAGGGAGTAGTGATACGTTAGTTATTTATAGATATGGTGAGCATATATACATATAATAGTAATAGTAATAGTTATTATATCTAAGTGGACGTAAATGGGCCCCGTATTAAGATAGGGACCATAAGTAGGTATATATACATACATATATTGGCAAATCTTGCTGGCGGTATTAACGAACAGTCATTTCTCCCACCGTGGCACATAATGACCCAATCAATAAACCGCTCCCGTGAGATTAAAGATTTCTTTTTCCCAAGCGGTCTCGCTGCGTCGCTATGCTGACTGGAATTATCGAATTTATAACATAGGTGTAAGAAATACTAAGATATGTCCAATGGTCGTTAGAGAGCCAGAGTTTACCCCAACGAGCTTAGGAGGAAAGATATGTGTAGTACATGTCAGCTGCCTCACAAAGCATGTATATTTGGGAACAGAACCCAAAAAAAGCCTGTGTGCGTGTTCATGTGTGTGTATGTGCATATTACTCAGAGAGTAAACAAAAGGACCAGTCTTCGGATAGCTTCGCTGACTGATACAAAATGTAATGTTTATTGATGGAGAGGTACCTGTGTTCGTGTGTGGGTCGTAGAACAAGCGGATGAATAGGAGGGTTTGATGGAGAGGTGATTGTGTGTTTGTGTGATTCAGTATACAAATAGCTGTATAAATATATATTGAAGTGATAAGTAGAGCGATCAATCGCTCACCCAATATGTCCATACACATTCGTTACATCACTATAAAGTGGTTATCAATATCAACACACCGTAAGCAATAAGAACCACTAAAAGAATCGACCCCAAAACGCGAACTCCACAAACATCTGTACCTATATGATAGTCGTAACTTACCGTTAATGTTATTAATAAAGGTGACGCATACGTGATGTATAACTAAGAGGTCTGCCCTATAGTGGTAGTAAGATGAATATTATAGATAATCATAGTTGAGCGACGGTATTACGCTAACAAAGGTAAAATGACCGACCTTTCGTATGGTGTACACATTAACACCCCTACATCTTATACAGTCTGTCATGGTAATGTGATAGAAGAAGAAACTGATGTTTAGGGGTAAGTCCCAAACATTTTTCTTGTATTTTCATCATCTAAATAATCGTTTTTAAACCCGGAATTATTATCAGATAGAACGACACATGATAGTGATGGTTAGCTTATTTTTTTTCACATATAGTCGAGTTGGACTCGTTGTAAAGATAATTTTAAGAGTAGTTATATGTTTAATGTTTAGTTCCTTTAAAAAAAACAATAAAGCTACTATACTTGTAACTAATCCTGTTTAACATTAAAATAAATACCCCATATTAATGGTAGCCAATAGAGCATCACAGAATGAATCTGTACCAGTACACGCCATTGACCGAAAGAAGGCTATTGTTCCCCACGCGTCCCGGGGATAATTGATATAATTGCTCTCTCGCGAGTGGTGTGTGGCGTTGTATAGCACTTGAGGGTTTATTGTGCGTGCACTAAAAAGGTGAACTTTAACACATAGGTGCGTTACTAAATAAACAAGTAATTTACTACTAATAAAATATATATATATATATATATATATATATATATATATATATATATAATATACGTTATTTATTTTTAAATCCTGCATCTCGAGACACGCAAATAGATACCAAACAAGATATAGTTTTTAGTATAACAAGTTATTTTCTTTCATCAATGTGCCGGCTTCGTAACTAAGGTATATTTCTGTCTCGCTCTCTCTCTCTCTCTCTGTCTGTTTGTGAGTGTATGTATGTGTGTGTGTATGTATGTATAGCTGTATGTTTATAGATTATTCACTCTAGTTCGCTGTTTGTCTAAACCTATGTTATTACTATAGGATAAAAGTCAACAGACTAATAGAACGAATATCTTAATATCTTTTACAGCTCGATGATTAATGACAACGCTGAAAGACAAAAAAAACAAGGCGACCCGGTTAGTTTTAGTCATATTTAGACGTAATCTATATCAAAATATGCGTATTTTAAACCAGTTTTTATACTAAAGCAGTTATTTTATAAATAACATTACAGTGTAAACGTTCAGCCGAGTACATATTTTTGTCTTCTTATATATATATATATATATATATATAAAAGGCGAACTAAAAATCCTAAAAAGCTACTTACATAGTCATTATAGTTAGACACACCGAGCAGGAATTTAGATTCAATGTCCAAAAAGTTAACCAAATCGCAAAATTTTAGCACCAGAACACAACAATTTAGGCTCATAAGCAAAAACTCGAGCTGAAAACCTTACAAACCTACTCATATAGGCGTAATAGTTAGACACAATGAGCAGGAAGTAATAGCAAAAATCCCAAAAGTTACGCCTAAGCGCAAAAAATGTTACCCCAGAACACAAAATATAGGCTCGTATTAAAAAAGTCGACCTGAAAAGCTTAAAATTCTACACACACAGTCATAATAGTTAGATACACCGAGCGGGAATATAGATTCAATGTCCAAAAAGTTAGACCAAAGCGCAAAATTTTATCACCAGAACAAAAAATTTAGGCTCATAAGCAAAAAGCCGATTTGAAAACCATACAAACCTACTCATATTGGCATAATAGTTAGACACAACGAGCAGGAAGGTATATCCAAAAGCCCAAAAGTTACGCCAAATCGCAAAAAATGTTACCCCTAGAACACAAAATATAGGTTCGTATTAAAAAAGTCGACCTAAAAAGCCTAAAAATCTACACACATAGTCATAATAGTTAGACACAACGAGTAGAAAGTTATAGTCAAGGTCCAAAAAGTTAGGCAAAATCGCAAAATTTTAGCACCAACACACACACACAATTTAGGATCATAAGCATAAAGTCGATCTGAAAACCCTACAAAGCTACTCCCATACTCATACTAGTTAGACGCATCGAACAGATAGTTATATCCAAAGTCCCAAAAGTTACGCCAAAGCGCAAAATATTTACCCTCAGAACACAAAAAAATGTAGTCTCATATTCAAAAAGGCGAATTAAAAAGCTACTCACATAGTCATAATAGTTAGACACAACGACCAGGAATTTAGATTCAATGGCCAAAAAGTTAGAACAAATCGCAAAATTTTAGCACCAGAACACACAAATTTAGGCTCATAACCAAAAAGTCGATCTGAAAACCCTACAAATCTACTCCCATACTCATACTAGTTAGACGTGTCGAACAGATAGTTATATCCGAAGTCCAAAAAGTTAGGCCAAATCGCTAACATTTTACCACCAGAACACAAAAAATGTAGACGCATATTCAAAAAGTCGACCTAAAAACCCTAAAATGCTACTCATATAATCATAATTGTAAGACACAAAGAGCAGGAAGTTATATCCAAAGTCCCAAAAGTTACGCCAAAGCACAAAAATTTACGCCCAGAACACAAAAATGTAGGTTCGTATTAAAAAAGTCGACCTAAAAGCCCTAAAAATCTACGCACATAGTCATAATAGTTACACACAACGAGTAGAAAGTTACAGTCAAAGTCCAAAAAGTTAGGTCAAATCGCAAAATGTTAGCACCAAAAAGAAAAAAAATTTAGGCGCATAAGCATAAAGTCGATCTGAAAACCCTACAAACTACTCCCATACTCATACTAGTTAGACACAACGAGTAGAAAGTTATAGTCAAGGTCCAAAAGTTAGGCCAAAGCGCAAAATTTTAGCACCAAAACACACAAAAAAATTAGGCTCATAACCATAAAGTCGATCTGAAAACCATACAAAGCTACTCCCATACTCATACTAGTTAGACACAACGAGTAGAAAGTTATATCCAAAGTCACAAAAGTTAGACCATATCGCAAAATTTTAGCACCAGAACAAATAAAATTTAGGCTCGTATTAAAAAAGTCGATCTGAAAATCCTAAAAAGCTACTCATATAGTCATACTAGTTAGACGCGTCGAACAGATAGTTATATCCAAAGTCCCAAAGGTTACACCAAATCGCAAAAAATTTTACCCTCATAACACAAAAAATGTAGGCTCATATAAAAAAGGCGATCTAAAAATCCTAAACAGCTACTCACATAGTCATAATAGTTAGACACAACGACCAGGAATTTAGATTCAATGTCCAAAAAGTTAGAACAAATCGCAAAATCTTAGCACCAGAATACACAAATTTAGACCCATAAGTAAAAAGTCGATCTGAAAACCCTACAAATCTACTCCCAAACTGATACTAGTTAGAAACATCGAAAAGATAGTTATATCCAAAGACCAAAAAGTTAGGCCAAAGCGCAAACATTGTACCACCAGAACACAAAAAATGTAGGCGCATATTCAAAAAGTCTACCTAAAAACCCTACAAACCTACTCATATTGGCATAATAGTTAGACACAAACGAGCAGGAAGGTATATCCAAAATCCCAAAACTTACGCCAAATAGCAAAATTTTAGCACTAGAACACAAGAATGTAGGCTCGTATTAAAAAAGTCGACATAAAAAGCCTAAAGATCGACGCACATAGTCATAATAGTTAGACACAGCGAGTAGAAAGTTATAGTCAAGGCCCAAAAAGTTAGGCCAAATCGCAACATTTTAGCACCAACACACACACAATTTAGGATCATAAGCATAAAGTCGATCTGAAAACCCTACAAAGCTACTCCCATACTCATACTAGTTAGACACAACGAGTAGAAAGTTATATCCAAAGGCCCAAAAGTTAGGCCAAATCGCAAAATTTTAACACCAAAACACAAAAATTTAGGGTTCATAAGCATAAAGTCGATCTGAAACCCTACAAAGCTACTCCCATACTCATACTAGTTAGACACAACGAGTAGAAAGTTATATCCAAAGTCCAAAAGTTAGACCATATCGCAAACTTTTAGCACCAGAACACAAAAATTTAGGCTCGTATTAAAAAACTCGATGAAAATCCTTAAAAGCTACTCATATAGTCATAATAGTTAGACACAAAGAGTAGGAAGTTATATCCAAAGTCCCAAAAGTTACACCAAATCACAAAAATGTTACCCCCAGAACACAAAAATGTAGACTCGTATTAAAAACCCGACCTAAAAAGCTTAAAAATCTACCCACATAGTCATAATAGTTAGACACAACGAGTAGAAAGTTATACTCAAGGTCCAAAAGGTTAGCCACGCTATGTTGAATCATATTCAGGGCGCGTAGACATTACCCTGTTCAATAGACCCACTACTAACTGGATAGTGGAGAACTTTCCCACCCAAGATTTTATTTATTTCACCTACATGGCTTCTCGGTTGTCTGTCCTTTGTTAAAGTGACAAAGATATTGAAATCCAAAGAGGTTAGGATAAGTACAAGAATAAAAATTTACAACGCGCTTGTTAAGTCAGTCCATAAAACTCGGCCTCTGCTATTTCAAAACTAACTTGAAAGTTGTCCTCTACTATTTCAAAAGTTGTCCTTCTCAATTCAAAAGTTGTCTTTGTCAAATCAAAAGTTGTCCTCTACTATTTCAAAACGTTGTCCTATACTATTTCAAAAGTTGTCCTTTCCAATTCAAAAGTCTACCTTTACTATTTCAAACGTTGTCCTTCTCGATTCAAAAGTTGTCTTTGTCAAAGCAAAAGTTGTCCTCTACTATTTCAAATGTTGTCCTCTGCTATTTCAAAAGTTGTCCTCTACTATTTCAAAAGTTGTTCGCTACTATTTCAAAAGTTGTCCTCGGCTAAACAAAACACATCATCTAACAACTTCACTAGTACTACTACTACTACTACAACTTCTACAACTACTTCGTCTACAACTGCCACAACCAACTACTACTACAACTATTACAACTTCCACAACCAACTACTACTACACCTACTACGGCTACAACAATAACTACTGCTACTACAAAAAGCGTAAACCAAACGAACACCAGGGCTTTTTAAACTGGGTAGAATTGGATGGAAGGAAAAGAAAACAAACGAGGATGTCTTAAAACAAGACAGCACCTATTAACATGCTCCAAAAATTTCATTTGTCTTGTTTTAAGACATCCTCGTTTGTTTTCTTTTCCTTCCATCCAATTCTACCCAGTTTAAAAAGCCCTGGTGTTCGTTTGGTGTACGCTTTTTGTAGTAGCAGTAGTTATTGTTGTAGCCGTAGTAGGTGTAGTAGTAGTTGGTTGTGGAAGTTGTAATAGTTGTAGTAGTAGTTGGTTGTAGAAGTTGTAAACGAAGTAGTTGTAGAAGTTGTAGTAGTAGTAGTAGTACTAGTGGAAGTTGTTAGATGATGGGTTTGGTTTAGCCGAGGACAACTTTTGAAATAGTAGCGGACAACTTTTGAAATAGTAGAGGACAACTTTTGAAATAGCAGAGGACAACTTTTGAAATAGTAAAGGACAACTTTTGCTTTGACAAAGACAACTTTTGAATCGAGAAGGACAACGTTTGAAATAGTAAAGGTAGACTTTTGAATTGGAAAGGACAACTTTTGAAATAGTATAGGACAACTTTTGAAATAGTAGAGGACAACTTTTGATTGACAAAGACAACTTTTGAATTGAGAAGGACAACTTTTGAAATAGTAGAGGACAACTTTCAAGTTAGTTTTGAAATAGCAGAGGCCGAGTTTTATGGGACTGACTTAACAAGCGCGTTGTAAATTTTTATTCTTGTACTTATCCTAACCTCTTTGGATTTCAATATCTTTGTCACTTTAACAAAGGACAGACAACCGAGAAGCCATGTAGGTGAAATAAATAAAATCTTGGGTGGGAAAGTTCTCCACTATCCAGTTAGTAGTGGGTCTATTGAACAGGGTAATGTCTACGCGCCCTGAATATGATTCAACATAGCGTGGCTAACCTTTTGGACCTTGAGTATAACTTTCTACTCGTTGTGTCTAACTATTATGACTATGTGGGTAGATTTTTAAGCTTTTTAGGTCGGGTTTTTAATACGAGTCTACATTTTTGTGTTCTGGGGGTAACATTTTGTGATTTGGTGTAACTTTTGGGACTTTGGATATAACTTCCTACTCTTTGTGTCTAACTATTATGACTATATGAGTAGCTTTTAAGGATTTTCAGATCGAGTTTTTTAATACGAGCCTAAATTTTTGTGTTCTGGTGCTAAAAGTTTGCGATATGGTCTAACTTTTGGGACTTTGGATATAACTTTCTACTCGTTGTGTCTAACTAGTATGAGTATGGGAGTAGCTTTGTAGGGTTTCAGATCGACTTTATGCTTATGAACCCTAAATTTTGTGTTTTGGTGTTAAAATTTTGCGATTTGGCCTAACTTTTGGGCCTTTGGATATAACTTTCTACTCGTTGTGTCTAACTAGTATGAGTATGGGAGTAGCTTTGTAGGGTTTTCAGATCGACTTTATGCTTATGATCCTAAATTGTGTGTGTGTTGGTGCTAAAATTTTGCGATTTTGCCTAACTTTTTGGACCTTGACTATAACTTTCTACTCGTTGTGTCTAACTATTATGACTATGTGTGTAGATTTTTAGGCTTTTTAGGTCGACTTTTTTAATACGAACCTATATTTTGTGTTCTAGGGGTAACATTTTTTGCGATTTGGCGTAACTTTTGGGCTTTGGATATACCTTCCTGCTCGTTGTGTCTAACTATTATGCCAATATGAGTAGGTTTGTATGGTTTTCAAATCGGCTTTTTGCTTATGAGCCTAAATTTTTTGTTCTGGTGATAAAATTTTGCGCTTTGGTCTAACTTTTTGGACATTGAATCTATATTCCCGCTCGGTGTATCTAACTATTATGACTGTGTGTGTAGAATTTTAAGCTTTTCAGGTCGACTTTTTTAATACGAGCCTATATTTTGTGTTCTGGGGTAACATTTTTTGCGCTTAGGCGTAACTTTTGGATTTTTGCTATTACTTCCTGCTCATTGTGTCTAACTATTACGCCTATATGAGTAGGTTTGTAAGGTTTTCAGCTCGAGTTTTTGCTTATGAGCCTAAATTGTTGTGTTCTGGTGCTAAAATTTTGCGATTTGGTTTAACTTTTTGGACATTGAATCTAAATTCCTGCTCGGTGTGTCTAACTATAATGACTATGTAAGTAGCTTTTTAGGATTTTTAGTTCGCCTTTTATATATATATATATATATATATATATATATATAAGAAGACAAAAATATGTACTCGGCGGAACGTTTACACTGTAATGTTATTTATAAAATAACTGCTTTAGTATAAAAACTGGTTTAAAATACGCATATTTTGATATAGATTACGTCTAAATATGACTAAAACTAACCGGGTCGCCTTGTTTTTTTTGTCTTTCAGCGTTGTCATTAATCATCGAGCTGTAAAAGTTATTAAGATATTCGTTCTATTAGTCTGTTGACTTTTATCCTATAGTAATAACATAGGTTTAGACAAACAGCGAACTAGAGTGAATAATCTATAAACATACAGCTATACATACATACACACACACATACATACACTCACAAACAGACAGAGAGAGAGAGAGAGAGCGAGACAGAAATATACCTTAGTTACGAAGCCGGCACATTGATGAAAGAAAATAACTTGTTATACTAAAAACTATATCTTGTTTGGTATCTATTTGCGTGTCTCGAGATGCAGGATTTAAAAATAAATAACGTATATATATATATATATATATATATATATATATATATATATATATTTTATTAGTAGTAAATTACTTGTTTATTTAGTAACGCACCTATGTGTTAAAGTTCACCTTTTTAGTGCACGCACAATAAACCCTCAAGTGCTATACAACGCCACACACCACTCGCGAGAGAGCAATTATATCAATTATCCCCGGGACGCGTGGGGAACAATAGTGCTAAAATTTTGCTATTTGGCGTAAGTTTTGGGATTTTGGATATACCTTCCTGCTCGTTGTGTCTAACTATTATGCCAATATGAGTAGGTTTGTAGGGTTTTTAGGTAGACTTTTTGAATATGCGCCTACATTTTTTGTGTTCTGGTGGTACAATGTTTGCGCTTTGGCCTAACTTTTTGGTCTTTGGATATAACTATCTTTTCGATGTTTCTAACTAGTATCAGTTTGGGAGTAGATTTGTAGGGTTTTCAGATCGACTTTTTACTTATGGGTCTAAATTTGTGTATTCTGGTGCTAAGATTTTGCGATTTGTTCTAACTTTTTGGACATTGAATCTAAATTCCTGGTCGTTGTGTCTAACTATTAT
Organism: Megaustenia siamemsis; assembly: GCA_032433765.1. NCBI lineage: Eukaryota > Metazoa > Mollusca > Gastropoda > Stylommatophora > Ariophantidae > Megaustenia > Megaustenia siamemsis. Next base: position 39,609,556 of record JAVIAB010000139.1, read on the forward strand.
GACTATGTGAGTAGCTGTTTAGGATTTTTAGATCGCCTTTTTTATATGAGCCTACATTTTTTGTGTTATGAGGGTAAAATTTTTTGCGATTTGGCGTAACCTTTGGGACTTTGGATATAACTATCTGTTCGACGCGTCTAACTAGTATGAGTTTGGGAGTAGCTTTGTAGGGTTTGAGATCGCCTCTTTGGTTATGAGCCTAAATTTTTTTTTGGTGTGTTTTGGTGCTAACATTTTGCGATTTGGTGTAGCTTTTGGGACTTTTGATATAACTTCCTACTCTTGTGTCTAACTATTATGACTATATGAGTAGCTTTTTAGGATTTTCAGATCGACTTTTTTAATACGAGCCTAAATTTTTTTGTTCTGGTGCTAAAATTTTGCGATATGGTCTAACTTTTGTGACTTTGGATATAACTTTCTACTCGTTGTGTCTAACTAGTATGAGTATGGGAGTAGCTTTGTATGGTTTTCAGATCGATTTTATGCTTATGAGCCTAAATTTTTTGTGTTTTGGGCTAAAATTTTGCGCTTTGGCCTAACTTTTGACCTTGACTATAACATTCTACTCGTTGTGCCTAACTAGTATGAGTATGGGAGTAGCTTTGTAGGGTTTTCAGCTCGACTTTATGCTTATGCGCCTAATTTTTTCTGTTTTGGTGCTAACATTTTGCGATTTGGTGTAACTTTTGGGACTTTGGATATAACTTCCTACTCTTGTGTCTAACTATTATGACTATATGAGTAGTTTTTTTAGGATTTTCAGATCGACTTTTTTAATACGAGCCTAAATTTTATTTGTTCTGGTGCTAAAATTTTGCGATATGGTCTAACTTTTGTGACTTTGGATATAACTTTCTACTCGTTGTGTCTAACTAGTATGAGTATGGGAGTAGCTTTGTATGGTTTTCAGATCGACTTTATGGTTATGAGCCTAATTTTTTTGTGTTTTGGTGCTAAAATTTTGCGCTTTGGCCTAACTTTTTGGACCTTGACTATAACTTTCTACTCGTTGTGTCTAACTAGTAGAGTATGGGAGTAGTTTTGTAGGGTTTTCAGATCGACTTTATGCTTATGCGCCTAAATTTTTTTCTGTTTTGGTGCTAACATTTTGCGATTTGACCTAACTTTTTGGACTTTGACTGTAACTTTCTACTCGTTGTGTGTAACTATTATGACTATGTGCGTAGATTTTTAGGGCTTTTAGGTCGACTTTTTTAATACGAACCTACATTTTTGTGTTCTGGGGGTAAATTTTTGTGCTTTGGCGTAACTTTTGGGACTTTGGATATAACTTCCTGCTCTTTGTGTCTTACAATTATGATTATATGAGTAGCATTTTAGGTTTTTAGGTCGACTTTTTGAATATGCGTCTACATTTTTTGTGTTCTGGTGGTAAAATGTTAGCGATTTGGCCTAACTTTTTGGACTTCGGATATAACTATCTGTTCGACACGTCTAACTAGTATGAGTATGGGAGTAGATTTGTAGGGTTTTCAGATCGACTTTTTGGTTATGAGCCTAAATTTGTGTGTTCTGGTGCTAAAATTTTGCGATTTGTTCTAACTTTTTGGCCATTGAATCTAAATTCCTGGTCGTTGTGTCTAACTATTATGACTATGTGAGTAGCTTTTTAATTCGCCTTTTTGAATATGAGACTACATTTTTTGTGTTCTGAGGGTAAATATTTTGCGCTTTGGCGTAACTTTTGGGACTTTGGATATAACTATCTGTTCGATGCGTCTAACTAGTATGAGTATGGGGGTAGCTTTTAGGGTTTGAGATCGACTCTTTGCTTATGAGCCTAAATTTTTTTTGTGTTTTGGTGCTAAAATTTTGCGATTTTGCCTAACTTTTTGGACCTTGACTATAACTTTCTACTCGTTGTGTCTAACTATTATGACTATGTGCGTAGATTTTTAGGCTTTTTAGGTCGACTTTTTTAATACGAACCTATATTTTGTGTTCTAGGGGTAACATTTTTTGCGATTTGGCGTAACTTTTGGGCTTTTGGATATACCTTCCTGCTCGTTGTGTCTAACTATTATGCCAATATGAGTAGGTTTGTATGGTTTTCAAATCGGCTTTTTGCTTATGAGCCTAAATTTTTGTTCTGGTGATAAAATTTTGCGCTTTGGTCTAACTTTTTGGACATTGAATCTATATTCCTGCTCGGTGTATCTAACTATTATGACTATGTGTGTAGAATTTTAAGCTTTTCAGGTCGACTTTTTTAATACGAGCCTATATTTTGTGTTCTGGGGTAACATTTTTTGCGCTTAGGCGTAACTTTTGGGATTTTTGCTATTACTTCCTGCTCATTGTGTCTAACTATTACGCCTATATGAGTAGGTTTGTAAGGTTTTCAGCTCGAGATTTTGCTTATGAGCCTAAATTGTTGTGTTCTGGTGCTAAAATTTTGCGATTTGGTCTAACTTTTTGGACATTGAATCTAAATTCCTGCTCGGTGTGTCTAACTATAATGACTATGTAAGTAGCTTTTTAGGATTTTTAGTTCGCCTTTTATATATATATATAAGAAGACAAAAATATGTACTCGGCTGAACGTTTACACTGTAATGTTATTTATAAAATAACTGCTTTAGTAAAAACTGGTTTAAAATACGCATATTTTGATATAGATTACGTCTAAATATGACTAAAACTAACCGGGTCGCCTTGTTTTTTTTGTCTTTCAGCGTTGTCATTAATCATCGAGCTGTAAAAGGTATTAAGATATTCGTTCTATTAGTCTGTTGACTTTTATCCTATAGTAATAACATAGGTTTAGACAAACAGCGAACTAGAGTGAATAATCTATAAACATACAGCTATACATACATACACACACACACATACATACACTCACAAACAGACAGAGAGAGAGAGAGAGAGAGCGAGACAGAAATATACCTTAGTTACGAAGCCGGCACATTGATGAAAGAAAATAACTTGTTATACTAAAAACTATATCTTGTTTGGTATCTATTTGCGTGTCTCGAGATGCAGGATTTAAAAATAAATAACGTATATTATATATATATATATTTTTTTTTATTAGTAGTAAATTACTTGTTTATTTAGTAACGCGCCTATGTGTTAAAGTTCACCTTTTTAGTGCACGCACAATAAACCCTCAAGTGCTATACAATGCCACACACCACTCGCGAGAGAGCAATTATATCAATTATCCCCGGGACGCGTGGGGAACAATAGCCTTCTTTCGGTCAATGGCGCGTACGGGTACAGATTCATTCTGTGGTGCTCTATTGGCTACCATTAATATGGGGTATTTATTTTAATGTTAAACAGGATTAGTTACAAGTATAGTAGCTTTATTGTTTTTTTAAAGGAACTAAACATTAAACATATAACTACTCTTAAAATTATCTTTACAACGAGTCCAACTCGACTATATGTGAATAAAAAATAAGCTAACCATCACTATCATGTGTCGTTCTATCTGATAATAATTCCGGGTTTAAAAACGATTATTTAGATGATGAAAATACAAAAAAATGTTTGGGACTTACCCCTAACATCAGTTTCTTCTTCTATCACATTACCATGACAGACTGTATAAGATGTAGGGGTGTTAATGTGTACACCATACGAAAGGTCGGTCATTTTACCTTTGTTAGCGTAATACCGTCGCTCAACTATGATTATCTATAATATTCATCTTACTACCACTATAGGGCAGACCTCTTAGTTATACATCACGTATGCGTCACCTTTATTAATAACATTAACGGTAAGTTACGACTATCATATAGGTACAGATGTTTGTGGAGTTCGCGTTTTGGGGTCGATTCTTTTAGTGGTTCTTATTGCTTACGGTGTGTTGATATTGATAACCACTTTATAGTGATGTAACGAATGTGTATGGACATATTGGGTGAGCGATTGATCGCTCTACTTATCACTTCAATATATATTTATACAGCTATTTGTATACTGAATCACACAAACACACAATCACCTCTCCATCAAACCCTGCTATTCATCCGCTTGTTCTACGACCCACACACGAACACAGGTACCTCTCCATCAATAAACATTACATTTTGTATCAGTCAGCGAAGCTATCCGAAGACTGGTCCTTTTGTTTACTCTCTGAGTAATATGCACATACACACACATGAACACGCACACAGGCTTTTTTTGGGTTCTGTTCCCAAATATACATGCTTTGTGAGGCAGCTGACATGTACTACACATATCTTTCCTCCTAAGCTCGTTGGGGTAAACTCTGGCTCTCTAACGACCATTGGACATATCTTAGTATTTCTTACACCTATGTTATAAATTCGATAATTCCAGTCAGCATAGCGACGCAGCGAGACCGCTTGGGAAAAAGAAATCTTTAATCTCACGGGAGCGGTTTATTGATTGGGTCATTATGTGCCACGGTGGGAGAAAATGACTGTTCGTTAATACCGCCAGCAAGATTTGCCAATATATGTATGTATATATACCTACTTATGGTCCCTATCTTAAATACGGGCCCATTTACGTCCACTTAGATATAATAACTATTACTATTACTATTATATGTATATATGCTCACCATATCTATAAAATAACTAACGTATCACTACTCCCTAATATGGTACTTTCACTTCCGGAGTGGGCGTGGTCTATAGCCGGACAACATACACACACTAGCTCCTATTGGAAGTCACTTTGGCGGGAAAAACTGATGTCCAATACATGACTCAGTAATTATCCCCTCAACCACCAACCCTCTTCATGCACTATACAAGCCCTATTCATATATACATATATATCATAACAGAAGTCCACCACAACCACCACCACCTTCCACCATGGGAAAGTGGTGGTATCCTACTATATAACTCTTGTACTTAAAGGGTACTGGACTTCGTAGGGTATACCCTACTCTTTGGTCAACTAAAAAAGCGAGAGCATTTCCTTCCTGGTCTACTACTCGCGAGTTTTCACCCATATGTGCTCGTCGCCTACAAGAATTGTTTGGAGACTTCTGGATAGTGTCGCTTCAAGCATTAACACTCACCATGCAAGGCGGCATTCCTCACCTTCCCAGAATACTACATTGGTACCCATTTCTGCAAGCGGATGGGTCGACCGCGGGGGTATTTTTTTTTTTTGCAACCACAAGTCCACCTCGCATTGCTTCTAGCGGGAATAGAACACGTGTCGTCAGAACGTTGGTAGTCCAGCCAGGACTAGGCTACCGCGGCCCATGACACGGAGACTCTTTTTCCAAAACAATAATACATGAGCATTAACAAATATAAATGCTTTCACTCATCATCATCAAGTACCGGGCCTTGTGGCGTAGGTGATCATGTCTCTCCATAACTTTCGATCTCGGCAGCTATTTATAATTTCTGTTGTTGACCTTCTGCCAAGCCATTCTCTTAAGCTGTCTGTTATTTTTTCTCTTTGCTTCCCTCTATCTCTTCGTCCCTCAATTTTTCCAGTTGTTACAATATATTCAAGTTGTTCTCTTCTCATTACATGGCCAAAAAATGATGATTGTCTCTTCCTAACATTGGAAATTAGCTCTCTTTTTGCTTTGACCTCTCTCAGAACCTCTTCATTACTCTTCTTAGCTGTCCATGGTATTCTCAACATTCTTCTGTAAAACCACATTTCTACAGCCTCCAGTGCTTTCACTAGGGCAACGGAAAAAAAACTGATTAGTTGAAATAATGATCTGAATAGAAAAATGTTTGGGTGCACGATAAACATAATTAAGAAAATGACGTATGTCACATGTTCCGGCGGGAAAAATAAATCCATAAATCCGAAGGTTCATTAACTATGTTGTTCTTTGGACATGAGATGATATTCTTCAATGTGAAATTTTTTGATGATCTTATGAGTGTTCATTGTAATTTATTTTGTTTGTTTCAATTTTTTAGAAAAAAAACATCTTTTTTTACTTCTTTCCTCACATATCTAGGGTTTGGGGCTCAACTGATAGACTCCATCAACTTTCTCATGAGAGTCGTAGAGGAATTACTGACAAATTTCGTCAACTTTCTCCTGGGAGTAGTTGAGTCATTACTGACAGACTTCATCAACTTTCTCCTAGGAGTAGCTGAGTCATTACTGACAGACTTCATCAACTTTCTCCTGGGAGTGGTTGAGTCATTACTGACAGACTTCATCAACTTTCTCCTAGGAGTAGTTGAGTCATTACTGACAGACTTCATCAACTTTCTCCTGGTAGTAGTTGAGTCATTACTGACAGACTTCATCAACTTTATCCTGGGAGTAGTTGAGTCATTACTGACAAATTTCATCATGTTTCTCCTGGTAGTGGTTGAGTCATTACTGACAGACTTCATAAACTTTCTCCTGGAGTAGTTGAGTCATTACTGACAAATTTCATCAACTTTCTCCTGGGAGTAGTTGAGTCATTACTGACAGACTTCATCAACTTTCTCCTGGGAGTAGTTGAGTCATTACTGACAAATTTCATCAACTTTCTCCTGGGAGTGGTTGAGTCATTACTGACAGACTTCATCAACTTTCTCTTGGGAGTAGTTGAGTCATTACTGACAGACTTCATCAACTTTTTCCTGAGAGTCGTAAGGGAATTACTGACAAATTTCATCAACTTTCTCCTGGGAGTAGTTGAGTCATTACTGACAGAATTCATAAACTTTCTCCTGGGAGTCGTTGGGGCACTCTTGACAGAATTCATCAACTTTTCCATTAATCTCTATCTACAGTACCTCTTCGGAACTCTACGAAGTCGACGCCTGTCTATTTCTTTATGTTATCTTCCAATCACTATCTATTTACACCTCTCCTTCTTCTTTCCCCCTGTTCCCTGCAAATAGATCTCTGTCAGGCCAGATGATGAAGATATACTGTCAAGCCTTTTTCACTTGTGCGTTTCCTAACAAAACAGAATTATATATGACAAACAAGACCAAGAAGTTTTATTTTTTGAACGAGACAGGGTGACAAAGACTACCATAAGGGTTTGATGAAAGCCGAGATTTTAAATTCTCTTTGGAAGATCATAGAGGCTGATGAAATTGAATGGTTGAAATATGATTTGAAGGTAGCAATGTGGGTGGACATTTAAGATTTGTTCGATGGAATTGAAAAGTTGGTTGAAGATGAATCCTTGAAAAGAGCCGGCGGGTAGCTTCGGTATTGGGTTTAAGAAAGAAATTACTAAAGGTGATGATTATCACTTGTGACTGCGCAAAACGGATAGAGTTATGTGGGAAAGATTCTGGTAGCGGAATTTGCTGAAAGATTATTTGAATTATTTATAATCTGAGAACTAGCTCTAGGCGTGAGAAATTGAAAATTGTTACAAAGTGTTAAAATTGTCTTGGGAACCGCAATAGCTCAGTGGTTTGTGAACTGGACTACAAAGAACAAGAGGTTGGAGTCGATCCCAACCGACGGTTCACCCAGCCTTAAATGGGTACCGGATTATTTTGGGGGAAAGTAGAGCGGCACGGGCGTAATACCGACCACATTACTCCAAAAATCATGTGCCGAAGGTCTGTAAAATTTATAGTCACTAACACCATATTCCCTATACGGCACTTGGCGTGACGGGGGTCTTTACTTTAATTTTTTTACTATTAGAATTGTCAAGTGAATCTCACAATAACAGGATTTGTGAATTTATGAGAACATACATTTTTAACTAGAAGCTAGAGGAGCGAAGCACTTGCTTGACGGAGAACATCCTTCTGATAATCAGATTACCTTCTGCTGTGAAGCTCACTATAAAATATTTCCTGCTAGTGTTAGAAAAATATAATTAAACAACAACTGTGAAATGTACATTAAAGACTAAGTGAAAAGAAAATACTTCCTCTACGCCTTGCTAGGCGTTTGGGGTATATGGTTTTAATGACCATTTATGTCTATGATCACTGTCAATGTTTGGGAGCCGCGATAGCTCAGACGTTAGTGAACTGGACTACAAAGGACATGGGGAAAGGGTCGATCCTAACCGACGGCTTCCGGGTTCATTCAGCCTTAAATGGGTACCGGATTTTGCTGGGAAAGTAAAGCGGCGCGAGCGTTTTACCGACCACATTACCCCGAAAATCATGTGTCTGTAAAATTTAAGGTCACTAACACCATATTCCCTATACGCCACTTGGCGTGACGGAGGTGCTTTACTTTTTTGCTGTCAATGTTTAGGTGATGTGTTGGTGTCATGACAGACCATTTTCACATCCCAAAACAATCTCTGGTACCCATTTTAAAAGTCTGGGTGATCCCCTGAGGACTCTCGGTCAGAAAAGAAAATCTGCAACTTCTAAGAATTGAACCTGGACCTTTCTGACCATCCAGCTACCGAGGCTCCAATATCTAGAACACTTGTTCTTTTTACACTTAGATAATCAGGAAATAGATAATTGTACCAACAATGTTCTTTTTACACTTAGATAATCAGGAATAGATAATTGTACGAACATTTCTAATGTCTAGAATAGTTCAAGAGGTGTGAGTTTGAGACCATCCAACTACCGAGGCTGCAATATCAAGAACACTTGTTCTTTTTACACTTAGATAATCAGGAAATAGATAATTGTACCAACAATGTTCTTTTTACACTTAGATAATCAGGAAATAGATAATTGTACGAACATTTCTAATGTTTAGAATAGCTCAAGAGATGTGAGATTGTCAGCAGATTAGACACAAAAAGAGCAGTTCTATTAAAAGACTGAATTAAGTTAAGAGATTCTACTGTTGCTGTTTTAACTAACCGGTGAACAATTGTTTATAACCGGCGTGACGGATACTGTATTTGGTACAGTCCATTGTTAAACATTGTTAACTCCAAGATAACACTGAACGGTGCTGCGACAATGTAGACAATAATTGGAGAAGGTAACACAATCAAGTGTTATCCAGAAGAGGTTGCTGAAACACTTCCTCCATCTTTCTATTCTGGAAGGATAAGTTAGTTTTTCAACAGCCCCTGCCAGGGTGTAATCGCTTTAACCCAGTGCTTAGATGATCAGGATAGATGTAATGGCCACGAGGTCGATGAGAAAGATTCAATGAAACGAACGATGGTTCGATGGCCAGATGTTTTTACAGCTATTGTTGGCCAGGATTGTTTGGCTTACGGTGCAAAATTTAATTCTAAGCTTTCGTGCAATTTAACAGGCTCACGCGAGTCGCATTTATAAAAGTAATTTAGGTCATCCTTCTGTACATCCTGTTTTTTGTTTAAATTTTGCTACGTCTAATTTCCTAAATGTTACGTAGAGCCAGTCTTAACATATGGATGCGAAACATGGACAATAGGACAACAGACAAGAAAATCACTGGAGTCAGTAGAAATATGGTTTTACAGAAGATTGTTGAGAATACCATGGATAGCTAAGAAGAGTAATGAAAATGTTCTGAAAGAGGTCAAAGCAAAAAGAGAGCTAATTTCCAATATTAGGAAGAAACATTATGTTGAAAGTTCCCTGGACAGCTAAAAAGACCAATGAGAAAGTTCTCAAAGAGGCCAACACAAAAAGGGAGCGCTTTAAAAAAACATCAGAAAAAAGCAATCAACAGTTTTTGGGCACATCATGAAAAGAGGAAAGTTGGAATACTTGGTTACAACTGGCAAAATAAAAGGAAAGAGAGATCGCGGACGACAAAGAGGGAAAATACTGGATATCTTGGTGTCATAGCATGGAAAACAGTCAACAACAGAACTCATACGATGCACTGTGGATAGAAGATTGTGGAAGGACATGATCGTCAAAGCCAACCGGTACGGCACATGATGATGATGAGGAAGAAACAATCATAATTTTTTGGTCATGTAATGAGAAGAGAACAACTGGAATATACTGTAGCAACTGGGAAAATTGAGGGACGAAGAGATAGAGGGAAGCAAAGAGAAAAATACCAGACAGCGTAGGAGAATGGCTTGGCAGAAGGTCAACAACAGAAATGATAAATAACTGTCGAGATCGAAAGTTGTGGAGAGACATTATCACCTACGCCAGCAGGCCCGGTACTTGATGATGATGATGAATGTCACATTCGAGAATTCCCGGCACAAGTCCATGGGAGGTAATGTTGTGCATGCCGACTGACTCACGCATCTCAGTATGGTTCTTAGCAAATTACTTGTATGACATTTAAAAAACATAACATTGAAATGACATGTTTTGCTAGCTTGCATTCGTGCGATGACTAAAGTAATACACCTCTTCATCATCCACCCTTAAAAAGGACATTAAGTGGGCGTGTCTGAATTTTGTTGTGGTTTGCTGTATAACTGTGATATTTGCGCCTCTCGGCCCAACACATCCGACTTCAGCACGACATTTTTGAGTACCGGGTTTTCATCTCTCTTCAATCCATAATCACTTGGCCACACTAGACGGCTAGTCTGTTTCTAGAGGCACCACGGAGAGGTGGAGCAGGGTCTAGATAGTTCTGGTTCAGCGATCCTCGCGCAAGCCATCAACGGCGCGCCTTCGTCTCCATGAGATGTTTTAATATAAACAACAGTTCAACGAGACTTCCAGTGAAAATCACGATACTGTTTCAAAGAACAGTAATCTATTTCTTTTCCAGGTTTAAATAAAATATAATTCAATCACATACTATTTTGATGTCCCTGGTGAGCGCATGAGCATTGCTTTTGTTTGTTCGAGACAGTACTAAGGTCGTGGCGGGGCAGTGGTTTATGAACTGGTCAACTGAATACACGTCTACTTCGACCACGATAGACGGCCTCAAGACTCACAGAGTCAGAAATGGATATAGATTTCTCTTATTCTAGTTAGACAAACTCATAGTTTATACGCTAAAAATATTGTATTGGAATATTTTGATACAAGGAAAGAGAGATCGTGAACGACAAAGAGAGACGACACTATATAGATAGCTTAGTGTCATGGCATGGGAAAACAGTCAACAACAGAATTGATACTTTGAACTGTTGGTAGAAGATTGTGGAAGGACATGATCGCCTACGCCAACCGCTAGGACACATGACGATGATGAAAAATATACTGTTCACAAATCTCTAGCTATCTAATTGTCTCTGCTTAAAAGAATTGAACTTATTCAACGTCTGTCTTCATTATCGATTAGCAACAAATCTGAACAGTATGCAATCAGTGTAAATTCTGCAATCATTCCATTTCAAACGGAAGGACACTTAACTAAATACGTGAAGCTACAGCAGCACTTGAAACTTTGATAATAGTTATCGTAACCTAGAGCCAAAAAAATATGAGAGATTTTAGCTTAATGAACGTGCAGAGGAAAGTGTTCACTTACAGAGGCCTTGCTGACTGAATTTTGAAAGTAGCAGTGGCTGATTACACAGCAGACATCTGTGAAAAGATCAGCTGATGTACCAGCATGTTTCTCAGAGATTGATTTATGGAATATGTTTATGGTAGAAATGGTTTATTTTACACAAAAGAGTGTCTTCACAAGTCTTTCTTTCTATCTTTCATTATTTTTGTTTGTTTGTCTGTTGTTTGTTTGTTTGTTTGTTTGTTTCTTTCTTTCTTTACTTCTTCTTTCTTTCTTTCTTTCTTTCTTTCTCTATCTATCTTTCTTTCTTTCTTTGTTCATCTGCTGGTGTCTTAAAGCGCAGAAGAGAAATACCGTATGTATATTATAATATGATGTCTGCATATGTTTCGTTTGCTCTTTTCATAGTCTCCCACTTGCTTTCAGTCTTCATATTTTGATGTGGGATGCTTTTGATGTTCTTTTACCTGATTTCATTAATAATAAGTGTCCAAACCGTACTATTTGTTTTTTACTTGTTTGTATATATATATATATATATATATATATATATATATATATATATATATATATATATATATATATATATATATATATATATAATTCAGTTGAATTCTAATCTCTTCTCTTATTTTAATGGTTAATATTAGGGTCGTTTTTTTATCTCTTTCTCAAGCATCCGATTTTACAAGTTATGATCTTCTGTGTCTGTACGTTCTTCAATGGCCATGTCTGATAACATAAAGCTGGAATGAGAAAGCTATTTATTATTTATTTCTAGCTGTTAATGAGATGTCTGGGTGTTTCAAAACCGGAGCCATTTTGTAACTGATAATATTTGCTCTCTGTACTCTGGTCTCTATCTTAAAATGCTGACATGCTGAAATAAAGAATAACGCCCACGTTTTAAATAGCAAAATTTGTTATTGAAAAGTGTTGAAGTTTTCATTAAAGGATATATTTATGTAAAGACATACTGTAAGCTGACCTGGGTGTATTTTCTTTTAGCCAAGTTTAATAATATATGATGGCTAGCAGCAAATATTTCTATTGTTTCTAAATTTATCTGGCCAAAGGTCAATTTCTACTAATTATAATTCAACAATTTCTGGTCAAAAATAACAATGTGAGGCTAAAATTTAATTTTACTCATAAATCAAAATTTGTTGAGCAGTGTCCAACTCTGATAGTCGTAAATTCAACATGTATAATCATCATAATTTTTACCAAGCACCAAGCCTACTGGAGTAGGTGAGGGAAAATTGAAAAAAATAGAAAAAATGGTATGGTAAAAGCTTTACGTGGTTAGTAGACGACACAGATATGAACGGCGTTTCGGCTTAATAGGCCTTCAGCAGGAACAAACAAACAACACACACATAAATATATAAGTAAATAAAAGTAATTCTACAGAGCTAACTAGTAATGAAACATCAAAACAAAATAATCGAAATATGTCAAAGAAAAGAAAATTCACACCCTGTGTCGTGGACCGTGGTCAGAATGGGAAAGGAATTGTCCCACGGGTGTAGCTGTAATTATATCCTCTGGTCAGGGGTGAAGGGTTCTAAGAATACACGAGTGGGGGGAACGCTGTCTAGGTTACGTCGACTGCAAAGACACTGACAATGTCTGAAAGTATCTAAGGGCCCATAAATACATGTATACACATACACACAGCAACTTTTGATCTCGACAGTTATTTCTTATTTCTGTTGTTGACTATCTGCCAAGCCATTTTCTTAAGCTGCCTGGTATCTTTTCTCTTTGCTTCCCTCTATCTCTTCGTCCCTCAATTTTTCCAGTTGTTACAATATACCCCAGCTGATCCTTCTCATTACATGGCCAAAAATGATGATTATTTCTTCCTAATATTTGATATTAGATCTCATTTTGTTTTTGCCTCTTTCAGAACGTTTTCATTACTTTTCCTAGCTGTCCAGGGTATTCTCAACATTCTTCTGTAAAACCACATTTCTACAGCTTCCAATGATTTTCTTGTCTGTTGTCCTATTGTCCATGATTCACATCCATACTTTATGACTGCATAACATTTAAGAACTCTTTTTCTTGTTTCTATTGTAAAAATTTTTTTTACAATTTTAATGATAAATTTTACGAGTTAAATGAGGCACTTCATAAATGCAAACCACATGAAAACACCATAGTTCTAGGGGATTTTAACGCAAAAGTAGGAAAAGGAAGAGTTGAGGAAGTAGTTGTTCATTATGACTTAGGCGAGAGGAGTGAAAGAGGTGAGAAACTTATTGACTGGGCAAGAACACACAGCATGATGATAGGAAACACCTGGTTTAAGCAACATCCAAGACGTCTGTGGACATGGAAAAGCCCAGGGGACAACGCACGTAATCAAATTATATAATGATAAGCAATAGATTTGGAAATAGTCTGGTGTGTGTGAAAACTAGACCAGGGGTAGATTGCAATAGTGATCATGTACCAGTTGTGGGAAAGCTTAGAGTAAAATTAAAAACAACAAAACGAGCCTCAGTTAACTTCAAGTTAAATTTAGATTTACTAAAATCAGAAAAGAAGCTGCAAGACAAATATAAAATCACAATTCAGAACCGGTACAATGCAATAGAGAAGATAGAAAGCATTGATGAACAGTGGGAACTGCTAAAAGAATCAAAGCAACAAATATCAAAAGAGCACCAGTGAGGACAAATTCAAGAAAGAAATGGATGACAGATGACATTTTGCAGCTAATGGATACAAGAAGAAAGAATAAAGAAGATAAAGATGAGTATAAGATATTAAATAAAAAAATTGTAGTAAAATGCAATGAAGCAAAAGAAGCATGGCTAAAAGAGAGATGCAAAGAGATTGAAATGCAACAAAAAGGAGATGCTAAAACTATATACAAACAAATTGAGGAATTAACAGGAAGAAAACGCAATCAAAAAATGGATGTCTAAGATCAAAGGAAGGAGAACTGTTGATTGATCAAGAAAACATAAGGGAACGATGGACAGAATACATTAAAGATCTTTATAATGATGAACGAACGGAAGTAAATATTAAGGATAATGGAGAAGGACCAGAAATACTCAGAGAAGAAGTGGAAGATGCATTGTGCAATATGAAAGCAGGCAAAGCTCCTGGACCAGATAATATAACTAAAGAAGAGATTGAAGCCATGGGTGATTTTGGAATATAAATAATAACAAAAATATTGAATGATATCTACAACAGCGGATATATACCAGACGACATGCTCAAATCAATATTCATAGCCCTACCAAAGAAATCGGGTGCGATTGAATGCGATGATCATCGCACAATAAGCCTTATGAGTCATATGACTAAGATATTACTAAGAATCATCACGCGAAGAGTACGAAACAAAATGAGTCCAGAAATTAGCGATGAACAGTGTGGTTTTGTTATAGATTAAGGAACAAGCAATGCCATTTATGTCATAAGATCTTTAGTAGAAAGAGCCATAGAGGTGAAAACAGATCTATACCTATGTTTCATAGATTACACCAAGGCATTTGACAAAGTAAAACACCAAGAAATAATCAAAATTTTAGAAAACATAAACGTAGACAGAAAAGATCTAAGAATAATAAAGAACATGTACTGGCAAAAACAGCGGCCATAAGAACTGGAAACCAATTGGAAATGTTTCAACAAATAAAACAGGGTGTTAGACAAGGTTGTGTGCTGTCACCAGATTTGTTTAATATTTATAGTGAGATTATTTTAAGATCCATAAGGGGCATGCCTGGAATAACAATTGGAGGTCATAATATAAATAATCTAAGGTATGCTGATGATACAGTCTTAATCGCTGAGAGTGAATATGAGTTACAAGAAATGTTGGACATTATAGTGAAAGAAAGTAAAAATAAAGGACTCAGCCTTAATATCAAAAAGACAGAGGTATTGGTAACAACAAAGAAAAAGACATCACCTCAGTGCAAAACAAAGACAAGAGGAACAATATTGAAACAGGTAGATGAATTTAAATATTTGGGAACTTTGTTAACCTCAGACGGAAGATGTACAAAAAGAGGTGAGATGCAGAATGGCTCAGGCAAAAGCAGCTTTCCAAAAAATGAGGAAGATACTATGCAATCATTTTTGACAATAGAAACAAGAAAAAGGTTCTTAAATGTTATGTAGAGCCAGTCTTAACATATGGATGCGAATCATGGACAATTTGACAACAGACAAGAAAATTAATGGAGTCTGTAGAAAAGTAGTTTTACAGAAGAATGTTGAGGGTACCATGGACAGCTAAGAAGAGTAATGAAGATGTTCTGAAAGAGGTCAAAGCAAACAAAAAGAGAGCTTTTTTCCAATATTAGGAAGAAACAATCATCATTTTTTTGGCCATGTAATGAGAAGAGAACAACTGGAATATATTGTAACACTGGAAAAATTGAGGGACGAAGAGATAGAGGGAAGCAACGAGAAAAAATAACAGACAGGTTAAGAGAATGGCTTGGCAGTAGGTCAACAACAGAAATGATAAATAACTGCCGAGATCGAAAGTTATCGAGAGACATGATCACCTACGCCAGTAGGCCGGTACTTGATGATGACGATAAAAAAATGTATTGCACATTATCTCCCTCATTTTTTTGGAAAGCTGCTTTTGCCTGAGCCACTCTGCATCTCACCTCTGAGATAGATACATTAATTTAATAGGATGTGACGTGATAATTAGACATAATGAAATTAGTCAAAAGTATTGGCGCCAGTTCAGTCTTCAAGCACATAAATAAATAGATTAAAGTGGCTCTTTTGTGTATATTCTTGGGCGTTAGACTTAAAATGTAATATGATATGTTGACATACTTGTCGAGGTATGTCGTTGATGATGGCGCCAAAAACCTGCCCTGTTATGTGGCAGTATCGACTTAATATAGAGAGATGCCAAGTATTTGTGTTTTCCCTTACAGTATTGATGTTAAAATATAATATTTTTTGTGTTTATATTCAACCAACCACGAGTATTACCTGCCATTTTATAATGCCTAGATTTTCATACAATGTTATAATCACAATATGGGAGGTAATATTTCATTTTTTTCCCTAATTAAGAGGAAACAACATTTTGAGAAAATATGCTGTAAGTTCTTTCATTATAGAGAAACAAACATGGCCACAGAATTATTGTGATGTACAGCTTTAATAATTCAAGGGATTCAGGGATGGCAATAGGTCTAGAAATGAGTTTTTTTTTTTTAATTCTTCAATTTCCCACTTGGTTACTTTAACATTTATAGTTAATAAAGGAGTTAATCGTTTCTTTAAAACGATTTTGTTTAAATATTCTGATTTTTATTTTGAAGATAAATGTCAACTAGTGGCTTGCACGCTTTAGTTTTGACTGGCACGTGGAGCGTCTCCGCATCATATAAAGGGAAAATTTCATGGGGTTTTATGTGTACCCACTGTGCTGAGCTGGAATGTGTTGTGTACATAATTTCATGTTTTTGTGCTTTGACTAAATTTTGCGAATAAGGTGTATCTCATACTTTCAAGCAATAGACAAAATTGAAATTGCAACTTTAGAGTTTTCACATGGATGATGCTTTGGAGGGATGGAGGGAGGACCACTCCACCGCCTCCGATATATATTTGTACTGACTGTAAATGGGTCACACATTTATAGGGCCTCGTACTCCCTGATTGCGGGAATCACCGTGGGACTGGTCGGTGTAAGGCCAA
Organism: Megaustenia siamemsis; assembly: GCA_032433765.1. NCBI lineage: Eukaryota > Metazoa > Mollusca > Gastropoda > Stylommatophora > Ariophantidae > Megaustenia > Megaustenia siamemsis. The sequence continues at coordinate 39,626,527 of JAVIAB010000139.1, forward strand.
GGAAGTGACTGAAACAAGAAGACTAATTCAGAGAATAAAGAACATGTCAGAAAATACGGGAGTAGACCTGCAATGGATACCAGCACACTGTGGCATACCTGGAAAATAGAAAACATATGAATTTTCAAAAGCAGGTAGGAGTCTTCAACCAATCCCAGAGCTTCAAAGAAATGTAGATAATCCTGAAACAAGCCAGGAAGACATAATGGATAGAGATATACAGAAAATATGAGCCAGAACACGACAGCTTTTTAAATAGCAGATATGAGCAGACCAAGACACTCATAAAAAAAAGTAAAGTAACCCCGTCACGCCAAGTGGCGTATAGGGAAATATGGTGTTAGTGACCCTATATTTTACCGACCTTCAGCACATGATTTTTGGGGTAATGTGGTCGGTATTACGCCCGTGCTGCTTTACTTTCCCAGAAAAAAAACCCGGTACCCATTTAAGGCTGGGTGAACCCGGAAGCCGTCGGTTGGGATCGAACCCTACCCCTTGTCCTTTGTAGTCCAGTTCACTAACTACAGAGCTATCGCGGCTCCAGAAGACACTCATACTCAGAACAATTCACTGTGGCTTTAGAGAACACCTACACAAGATAGGAATCAGTGACCTTGCAACATCCTACAAGGCTGCAGCACTCTCAGCACCCTAAGAACACAAATATAGCCCACAGAAACAATCCTCCGTGATAAGTTATGGGGAACCGATAAAGACATCAAACGAAACGTTTTTTTCCTGACCCATGCTGGTGTAAAAGTCTTACCACATAGCAATAGATGATCGCTGAAGAAGAGCAGGACGTCTAAAGTTACAAAAACACAAAACAAAAAACAAAGACAAAACCACAGTGAGTGAAAACAGACAAATGAACAACAATGTCACCCCGCAAAGGAAAGTGACAAGATCGATGAATTTAACGAAGTGGAGAATACACGAAAGAGGAAACGCCAGACACGAATAAAGACCCTCTTTGTTGTAGCAAGCAATAAAACATAGACAATACCAAAACAGAGTGTGAAACTATGGTCAACCCCATGAATAGACTAAAACAAATTAACATCGACAGTTCTAAAACAAGCACTAGAACCACAATTAAAGAGAGTTACACGGCAAGAAACAAAAGAACAAGACGAAGACAATAGTTCATCCGAAGAAGATGAAGGACAAAATAAATCATGGATGGATGTGACAGAAGGAAATGAACTTTTAAAATCCTATTTGCCACATTAATACCAGTGAAAATAGTTTGGCGGGTCGATTCTGGCCCGCGGTTGCTCACCTCTGGAATAGAGACTTCTTACAACTTTGTTCTAAGTCAACCAGCTAGAGAAACAAAGTGACAATATTCCAGTCAAATCATCATTTGCGCTGCACTGAAATAACCCAGTTTGAACAACCTTTTTTTGAACTGCATCACAATTTCCAGAAAATGGTCCATTATGTCAATTTGCTAGTCTTCACATACCAGCAACTGTAGACAGCTCTTCAGCAATTTCCATGCCCCTCGCTAAACAATAATAACAAAAATATGAAAAGTGATGAAAATAGTTTAGACTTAATAAGTGGAAACAAAATTCACCATAAAACGATTTATTTTAATGAAGACGTGATCTTTTTTTTCCTTAAAAGAAAATTGACCAACTTCCTGAATTTAGACAAGTTTGCTTCCTCTTTAATATCTGAGACTTGTCAATATTCTGTACCAACATATGAAACATAAAACATTTGTCTGGTAATAGATGATATTGTTAGAATTCATTTTGTGTGTAATACGAGTACTTACGCACTGCAATGCTCAATCAAAGATTAAAAAGCGCTGATCCATCCATGAACCTGTTGTTTTATAACGGCTGACTTCAATTACAAGGAAGTTATGAATCTCTGAAAATGAAAAAAAAAAAGAACTACTTAACACAATTCAAAAAGTAATATGAAATATTTTAGACATGTGAAGAAACATAATAACATTCTAAACGTCATCTTAAGGAAAGCAAACCTGAAAAAATGCTGGCTGAAATCGGATGCACTGGGCCACTGGCGCAGAACACAGTGCAACGTATTAACGGGTGTTCAGTCAGAGTGGATCTGACAGACTCTAATTGTGATGTTCTGTCCGTGGGGGCGATCAACACACTTAGCCTGACAGCTGACTTCATATGAGAGTCTGGAATCCTTACTCTGATTGAGTCCTGAACGCAGAGAGAGAGAGAGAGGGGGGGGGGGGGATCGGTAGGTACAGGCGGACCAAGACTAAAGTGGTCGAATAACATCAAAAGATTTGTAAGGTGAAACTATGACGACGTGCACCATCAAGACAAGAGACGTAGTAAAATGGTGATTCATGGTAGCCAACCTTCGATGTGTGGACGGCACCTAATAAATGAATGACTTCATTTGGACCGAGCTTGATTAGAAATAAATTAACTGAAATAAATTTTCATTAAAATTTTTATTATCATGAAAGGCCAAGTGATGTATCATCTTCTTTCGTAAATTTTAATTCTGAAAACTTAAATCTTATCCCTGTAATTTGTTTTCGTATACAATTCTTATCTAACTATACTAACGAATAACCATGGTTATAAAAGTTATATACCTACAGTTAACAAGACTTTATTAGATATAATAGAACCAAACAAAATAATAATATTACATATTAAAAGATATATATATATATATATATATATATATATATATTATATATATATATATATATATACATGTGAGAATTATTTATGGTATGTACATACATTTTTTATTCACACAAATGTAAAATCGTTTCTCATTAAATTATACCCTATTCAATGTAAAAATAATGAGATACTTAGTAAACTATTTAATTGTATTTCCTCATAAATATAATTGTTTAAATTAAATCAATTGAGTTTAAGAGGTGGGAAAAAGGTGGGGGGGGGGGGGGGGAGGGGGGAAGGGGGAGGTTTACAAAAGTGGAAGTAATTAACTATCATTTACTGGAAACAGTTAATGGACATAGAAAGCCTAGTAGCCCGCTCGGATAACGGCAATAGACAAGAAGTTCCGTGCGCACTCGCGCATGCTAAAGAGAGCTTGGCAGTTAAAATCGAAACAAGTAGGCCATCAATATGGCCGCTGTATGGGTAAACTTTGTCAGCAGAGAACTACCCACGCCGTGGATCCTAGAGTAAACTTTGTCAGCAGAGAACTACCCACGCCGTGGATCCTAGGGTAAACTTTGTCAGCAGAGAACTACCCACGCCGTGGATCCTAGGTAAACTTTGTCAGCAGAGAACTACCCACGCCGTGGATCCTAGGGTAAACTTTGTCAGCAGAGAACTACCCACGCCGTGGATCCTAGGGTAAACTTTGTCAGCAGAGAACTACCCACGCCGTGGATCCTAGGGTAAACTTTGTCAGCAGAGAACTACCCACGCCGTGGATCCTAGGGTAAACTTTGTCAGCAGAGAACTACCCACGCCGTGGATCCTAGGGTAAACTTTGTCAGCAGAGAACTACCCACGCCGTGGATCCTAGGGTAAACTTTGTCAGCAGAGAACTACCCACGCCGTGGATCCTAGGGTAAACTTTGTCAGCAGAGAACTACCCACGCCGTGGATCCTAGAGTAAACTTTGTCAGCAGAGAACTACCCACGCCGTGGATCCTGGGTAAACTTTGTCAGCAGAGAACTACCCACGCCGTGGATCCTAGGGTAAACTTTGTCAGCAGAGAACTACCCACGCCGTGGATCCTAGGGTAAACTTTGTCAGCAGAGAACTACCCACGCCGTGGATCCTAGGGTAAACTTTGTCAGCAGAGAACTACCCACGCCGTGTATCCTAGGGTAAACTTTGTCAGCAGAGAACTACCCACGCCGTGGATCCTAGGGTAAACTTTGTCAGCAGAGAACTACCCACGCCGTGGATCCTAGGGTAAACTTTGTCAGCAGAGAACTACCACGCCGTGGATCCTAGGGTTAAACTTTGTCAGCAAAGAACTACCCACGCCGGGATCCTAGGTAAACTTTGTCAGCAGAGAACTACCCACGCCGTGGATCCAAGCTGTGCCATAGAGTTCGTGCACGCGGGTCAGGATTCTTCTCGGGTTTTTCTCGAGGGGGATATCGGAACACCCATGGGTTCGTCCGGTGTGCAGTGATCCTAATAACAAACTACTAGACGTGTTATCTTCTTAATACAAGTTTTGTATCTCTAAATTATTTGTTAGTTTACATGACATATGGGAACCGCGATAGCTCAGACTACAATGGACATGAGGTAGGGTTCGATCCCAACCGACGGCTCCGGTTCACCCAGCCTTAAATGGGTACCGGATTTTTTTCTGGGAAAGTAAAGCGGCACGGGCGTAATACCGACCACATTATTCCAAAAAATCATGTGCCGAAGGTCTGTAAAATTTATGGTCACTAACACCATATTCCCTATACGCCACTTGGCGTGACGGGGGTACTTTACTTTTTTAAAAATATACATTAAAAAAGTAGTATCATCACTTTCACATTGAATGGGGTAAGCAATACATTAATATATATTATATATATATATATATATATATATATATTATATATATATATATATATATATATATATATATAATTTATTTGAGACTGTGTTAAGGCAAAACTTAGAAGAGAAAAGATTCATGAAAAGGATGGAAAACCCTGTGGATCAGTGGGCTTGACTTCGTCATTCTCAGGCCGTGTGTGTTTGTCGAACATTGGTAGAATTAGCCACGAGGGAAGCTATTCGACAAAAACAAACCTAAAAAAATACACAATACCCACCACTAGACCTCTGACAGACGAAAAGGGCCATATAATATATATATATATATATATCATCATCATCATGTACCGTGCCGGTTGGCGTAGGCGATCATGTCCCTCCACAATCTTCTATCTACAGTGCATCGTATCAGTTCTGTTGTTGAATGTTTTCCATGCCATGACACCAAGCTATCCAGTATTTTCTCTCTTTGTCGTCCACGATCTCTCTTTCCTTCTATTTTGCCAGTTGTAACCAAGTATTCCAATTTTCCTCTTCTCATGATGTGCCCGAAAAATGTTGATTGCTTCTTTCTGATGTTTTTTAAGAGCTCCCTTTTTGTGTTGGCCTCTTGAGAACTTCTCGTTGGTCTTTTTATCTGTCCAGGAACTTTCAACATTCTTCTGAGAAATCCCATCTCTGTGGCCTCTAATCGTCTTTTCATTTGTTTGTCTACTGTCCATGATTCGCTTCCATAGGTCAGAATTGGTTCTATATAGCACCGATGAACTCTTTTTCTCATTTTTATTGACATAGATTTATTGCATAAGATATTTTTCATTTTCTGAAATGCTATTTTGGCCTGAGCTATTCTGCTTTTTATTTCTGTGTTGCATCGCCCATCTGATGTTATTATCGTGCCCAAGTATTTGAAACGTTCTACTTGTTTCAGGTTTGTCTCGTTTATTTTTATGCTGCATGATGGTGATGATTGTTTCTTCGATATAACCTTATATATATATTATATATATATATATATATATATATATATATATATATTATATATATATATATATATAATACCAGGTGATGTAATTAAATAATAAGTAAAAAGATTCCTTCCACGCTTTTCTATGCAATGGAAAATATAGTGTTTGTGCCTAAAGTTGTTAAATAGCAGAGTCTGTATTCTAGAGTACATGGAAAAGTGTGGACAACTGATTATATTATTTCATTTCACAAAATGACTCCCTCCAAAACACCTCATAAAAGAGTAGTAAAGGTCGCGCAGTGTACGCTAGTGCAATCGCTCGTACAATATGCCTGCTCCACTGTAGACATGCAACGCGGAAGACGTCATAAGGCGTTATTGGAGCAACACTTGTCTGCATACGATTGCGCATTCAGTGAATACATTACATGGTGTGAAATTTGAGAGATTGAAACAGCCAGCATACAGTCATGACTGATTGTTATCGAACTTCTTCATGTTCTAAAATTTGACATAACATTTATGACATCAATGTTTTCTAGGCTATAAAGAGATGGTATTGGCGATGTAAACTTAGTTAAATACCACTAAAGGCGATGTAAACTTAGCTAAATGCCACTAGAGGCGGTATTAAATTAAATGCTACTAGAGGAGGTGTAAACATAGTTTAAATACCACTAAAGGCGGTGTAAACTTAGCTAAATGTCACTAGAGCGGTGTAAACTTAGTTTAAATGCCAATAGAGGCGGTGTAAAACTTAGCTAAATGCCACTAGAGGCGGTAGCGGTACTAAATTAAATGCTACTAGAGGAGGTGTAAACTTAGTTACATGCCACTAGACGCGGTGTTTAAATTAAATGCCACTAGAGGCGGGTAAACTTAGCTACATGCCACTATAGGAGGTGTTAAATTAAATGCCACTAGAGGCGGTGTAACTTAGCTACATGCCACTAGAGGCGGTGTTAAATTAAATGCCACTAGAGGCGGTGTAAACTTAGCTACATGCCACTAGAGGCGGTGTTAAATTAAATGCCACTAGAGGAGGTGTAAACTTAGCTACATGCCACTAGAAGCGTTGTTAAATTAAATGCCACTAAAGGCGGTGTAAACTTAGTTAAATGCCACCAGAGGCGGTGTTAAATTAAATGCCACTAGAGGCGGTGTAAATTTAGCTACATGTCACTAGAGGGTGTAAACTTAGCTAAATGCCACTAGAGGCGGTATAAACTTAGTTCAATGCCACTAGAGGCGGTTGTAAACTAAGCTACATGCCACCAGTGGTGGTGTAAACTTAGCTACATGCCCCAGAGGCGGTGTAAAATTAGCTACATGCCACTAAGGCGGTGTAAATTTCTACAAGCCACTAGACGCGGTGTAAATTAGCTAAATGCCACTAGAGGCGGTGTAAACTTTGCCACATGCCACTAGAGGCGGTGCAACTTAGTACATGCCACTAGAGGCGGTGTAAACTTAGTTAAATGCCACTAGAGACGGTGTAACTTAGCTAAATGCCACTAGAGGCGGTGTTAAATTACATGCCACTAGAGCGGTGTAAATTTAGTTAAAACCACTAGAGACGGTGTAAATTTAGTTAAATACCACTAGAGGCGGTGTAAACTTAGTTAAATACCACTAGAGGCGGTGTAAACTTAGTTAAATACCACTAGAGGCGGTGTAAACTTTACATGTCACTAGAGAATGTGAAGATTTACATGTCACTAGAGAGGTGTAAACTTAGTTAAATGCCACTAGAGGCGGTGTAAACTTTACATGTCACTAGGGAGGTGCAACGTAGTTAAATACCACTAGAGGCGGTGTAAAATTTACATGCCACTAGAGGAGGTGTAACGTAGTTAAATACCACTAGAGGCGGTGTAAACTTTACATGTCACTAGAGGCGGTGTAAGCTTACATGCCGCTAGAGGAGGTGAAAACTTAGTTAAATGCCACTAGAGGCAGTGTAACGTAGTTAAATACCACTAGAGGCGGTGTAAACTTAGCTACATGCCACTAGAGGCGGTGTAAACTTAGCTACATGCCACTAGAGGAGGTGTAAAACTTAGCTACATGCCGCTAGAGACGGTGTAAACTTAGTTAAATACCACTAGAGGCGGTGTAAACTTAGCTACATGCCGCTAGAGACGGTGTAAACTTAGTTAAATACCACTAGAGAAGGTGTAAACTTAGCTACATGCCGCTAGAGACGGTGTAAACTTAGTTAAATACGACTAGGCGGTGTAAACTTAGTACCATCCGCTAGAGGCGGTGTAACTTAGCTACAGCCACTAGAGGAGGTGTAAACTTATCTACATGCACTAGAGACGGGTGTAAACTTAGCTACATGCAACTAGAGGCGGTGTAAACTTAGCTGCATGCCACTAAAGGAGGTGTAAACTTAGCTACATGCCGCTAGAGATGGTGTAAACTTAGTTAAATACCACTAGAGGCGGTTGTAACCTTAGTTACATGCCACTGGAGGAGGTGTAAACGTTACATACCACTAGAGGCTGTGTAAGCTTTACATGTCACTAGAGGAGGTGTAAACGTAGTTAAATACCACAAGAGGCGGTATAAACTTTACATGTCAATAGAGGCGGTTGTAAACGTAGTTAAATACCACTAGAGGCAGTGTAAACTTTACATGTCACTAGAGGAGGTGTGAACGTAGTTAAATACCACTAGTGGCGGTGTAAACTTTACATGCCACTAGAGGAGGTGTAAACGTGGTTAAATACTACTAGAGGCGGTATAAACTTTACATGCCACTAGAGGCGGTGTAACACGTAGTTAAATACCACTAGAGGCAGTATAAACTTTACATGCCACTAGAGGCGGTGTAAAGTAGTTAAACACCACTAGAGGCGGTGAAAGCTTTACATTCCACTAGAGGAGGTGTAAACATAGCTAAATACCACCAGAGCGGTATAACTTTACATGTCACTAGAGGAGGTGTGTAAACGTGGTTAAATACCACTAGAGGCGGTGTAAACTTTACATGTCACTAGAGGAGGTGCAAAACGTAGTTAAATACCACTAGAGGCGGTGTAAAATTTACATACCACTAGAGGCGATGTAAACTTTACATGTCACTAGAGGCGGTGTAAGCTGTACTGCCGCTAGAGGAGGTGAAAACTTAGTTAAATGCCACTAGAGGCAGTGTAAACGTAGTTAAATACCACTAAGGCGGTGTAAACTTAGCTACATGCCACTAGAGGCGGTGTAAACTTAGCTACATGCCACTAGAGGAGGTGTAAACTTAGCTACATGCCGCTAGAGACGGTGTAAACGTAGTTAAATACCACTAGAGGCGGTGTAACTTAGCTACATGCCGCTAGAGACGGTGTAAACTTAGTTAAATACC
>JAVIAB010000139.1:39635466-40011975 GCA_032433765.1 Megaustenia siamemsis
CATTTAATTGTCAATACTCATCATTACCATCATCAACCATTTAATTTTTCTTTGCCTGCTTGCGCTCGCCCGATGACTTAAGGAGTGTACATTGTCAACATCCGCCCTTAAAAGGACGTTAAGTGGCGTGTCTGGTTGTGTTGTGGTTTACGTATAACTGTGATATTTGCGCTTTTCGGCCCACCACATCCGACTTCAGGGACGCATTTTTGGGTACGGGTTGTCTTCCATCTTCGATCCCTACTCACTTGGCCAGACTAGACAGGTTAGTCTGTTACTAGAGGCACCACGGAGAGGTGGAGCATGGTCTGGATGGTTCTGGTTCACCGATCCTGACGCAAGCCATCAGCTGTGGGTCGCTGACAACTTCCAGCTCTACTGCTGGGAGGCGCGCCTTCGCCTCCTAATTTGCTTTTAAAACCACATATCTGTTTGTTGTTGTCTTATATCCATTTCTAAATATCACCCATGTTTCTACCACTAATTGTTTTTAATTTTGAAATAGCCAGCTTTAAAAAAAAATGTAAGAACCATAAATAATATAAATAATATTTTTACTTTTTTCCTTCCTAGTGTTTTTTAATATTTCATCATCCATCTTTTTTCGTCGTCGGCACTTCAATGGTGTTCTCTCAGCGTTTATTAAAGGCTCGTTGTATTGTATTTTGATATTTCTGTTTTACCTCGTGGCCAAACCATTTATCTGGTGATTCTTTATGTATTATATGGTGGAGATTACTCCTAGCTTCTTCTCACTTCTTTATTTCTGATCTTATCTCTCAGGCTATCTCCTGTCATTCGTCTAACAAATTTCATCTCTGTAGTGTTTTTTTTTTCTTACTGTTCGTGATTCTAGGGTCCAGGGCTGGCTTTGGTAGTACAACGATGGAACCAAGATTGTATTGTAGAGTGCCCGTTTTGCCTCTACAGTTATTCCTTGTTGGACAATAGTGGTGATACCTGTCCGATGATTTGACAAGCTTTGTTGCATCTTGAGTCTATTTCTGCTGCTTGTGAATTTGTGTTTGTTACTAGACTTTCTGAGTATTTAATTTCTCCGCTTGTTTGTGCCTGCGTCTATCGTTCGTGGAAATAAAATAGATATATTGCAATGTTTGTCAGTACAATTTTTACTTCACTTTTTTTTTACTTTTAAGATTTCTATTTTTAATATGTTTAATTTTACTTTAAGATTTTCTTCTTTTGCATATCGTTAACAAGTCTTCTAGTCATTTAGTTTGATTTCTCGTTCCTCAATGTAAATATAGCATCAGTTTATTATGTTTCAAAGCAAGAGACAGAGCAGAATGGCGCTCCATGGTAGCCAACCTTCGTTGCGGAGATGGCACTCGATGATGATGATTATTCTATTCACGCTTTATATTTCAACGTTAAATGAGTGCGGATTTTTTTTTTCTGGGGAAGTAAAGACACGAGCGTATACGACCCCCCCCCCCCCCCAAATAAAATGTGCCGAAGATCTAGTTAAAAATGTTGGCACTAACATGTTCCATGTAAGTCTAGTGACTTAATAGTGTTCTTCACTGTTTTCCTTTTTTTTTTTCACTTTATATTTGATGAAAAATTGCATTCTTTTTATGTACACATTAGAGATATTGCTGTCATAGCATAATAAATGGATAAGTGTTGTGCATCATTGGAGAGAATAACTTCAGTGTAATAAAGTTGTTTTTTTTCTCTTTAATAAAAATCGTGTTTCTTACTTTCAGTATATTTAAATATTCACATTTAATTGTCAATACTCATCATTACCATCATCAACCATTTAATTTTTCTTTGCCTGCTTGCGCTCGCCCGATGACTTAAGGAGTGTACATTGTCAACATCCGCCCTTAAAAGGACGTTAAGTGGGCGTGTCTGCGTTGTGTTTGGTTTACAGTATAACTGTGAATTTGCGCTTTTCGGCCCACCACATCCGACATCAGGGACGGCATTTTTGGGTACCGGGTTGTCTTCCATCTTCGATCCCTACTCACTTGGCCAGACTAGACAGGTTAGTCTGTTACTAGAGGCACCACGGAGAGGGGAGCATGGTCTGGATGGTTCTGGTTCACCGATCCTGACGCAAGCCATCAGCTGTGGGTCGCTGACAACTTCCAGCTCTACTGCTGGGAGGCGCGCCTTCGCCTCCTATTTTTGCTTTAAAACCACATATCTGTTTGTTGGGTCTTATATCCATTTCTAAATATCACCCCATGTTTCTACCACTAAATGTTTTTAATTTGAAATAGCCAGCTTTAAAAAAAATGTAAGAACCATAAATAATATAAATAATATTTTACTTTTTTCCTTCCTAGTGTTTTAATATTTCATCACTCCATCTTTTTTCGTCGTCGGCACTTCAATCTGGTGTTCTCTCAGCGTTTATTAAAGGCTCGTTGTATTGTATTTGATATTTCTGTTTTACCTCGTGGCCAAACCATTTTATCTGTTGATTCTTTATGTATTATATGGTGGAGATTACTCCTAGCTTCTTCTCACTTCTTTATTCTGATCTTATCTCTCAGGCTATCTCCTGTCATTCGTCTAACAAATTTCATCTCTGTAGAGTTTTTTTTTTCTCACTGTTCGTGATTCTAGGGTCCAGGGCTGGCTTTGGTAGTACAACGATGGAACCAAGATTGTATTGTAGAGTGCCCGTTTTGCCTCTACAGTTATTTCCTTGTTGGACAATAGTGGTGATACCTGTCCGATGATTTGACAAGCTTTGTTGCATCTTGAGTCTATTTCTGCTGCTTGTGAATTTGTGTTGTTACTAGACTTTCTGAGTATTTAAATTTCTCCGCTTGTTTTTGCCTGCGTCTATCGTCGTGGAAATAAAATAGATATATTGCAATGTTTGTCAGTACAATTTTTACTTCACTTTTTTTTTTTACTTTTAAGATTTCTATTTTTAATATGTTTAATTTTACTTTAAGATTTTTTCTTTTGCATATCGTTAACAAGTCTTCTAGTCATTTAGTTTGATTTCTCGTTCCTCAATGTAAATATTAGCATCAGTTATTATGTTTCAAAGCAAGAGACAGAGCAGAATGGCGCTCCATGGTAGCAACCTTCGTTGCGGAGATGGCACTCGATGATGATGATTATTCTATTCACGCTTATATTTCAACGTTAAATGAGTGCCGGATTTTTTTTTTTCTGGGGAAGTAAAGACACGAGCGTAATACGAACCCCCCCCCCCCCCCCCCCCCCCCAAATAAAATGTGCCGAAGATCTAGTTAAAAATGTTGGCACTAACATGTTCCCTGTAAGTCTAGTGACTTAATAGGGTTCTTCACTGTTTTCCTTTTTTTTTTCACTTTATATTTGATGAAAAATTGCATTCTTTTTTATGTACACATTAGAGATATTGCTGTCATAGCATAATAAATGGATAAGTGTTGTGCATCATTGGAGAGAATAACTTCAGTGTAATAAAGTTGTTTTTTTCTCTTTAATAAAAATCGTGTTTCTTACTTTCAGTATATTTAAATATTCACATTTAATTGTCAATACTCATCATTACCATCATCAACCATTTAATTTTTCTTTGCCTGCTTGCGCTCGCCCGATGACTTAAGGAGTGTACATTGTCAACATCCGCCCTTAAAAGGACGTTAAGTGGGCGTGTCTGCGTTGTGTTGTGGTTTACAGTATAACTGTGATATTTGCGCTTTTCGGCCCACCACATCCGACATCAGGACGGCATTTTTGGGTACCGGGTTGTCTTCCATCTTCGATCCCTACTCACTTGGCCAGACTAGACAGGTTAGTCTGTTACTAGAGGCACCACGGAGAGGTGGAGCATGGTCTGGATGGTTCTGGTTCACCGATCCTGACGCAAGCCATCAGCTGTGGGTCGCTGACAACTTCCAGCTCTACTGCTGGGAGGCGCGCCTTCGCCTCCTAATTTTGCTTTAAAACCACATATCTGTTTGTTGTTGTCTTATATCCATTTCTAAATATCACCCCATGTTTCTACCACTAATGTTGTTTATTATTATTACTATTTTATTGTAGATGGAAAAGGTGGACATTTGCTCAAGAACAATAATATTCTTGCCCCGATTGTTCCTTCTTGCTAACGTTTATCACAAAATCTAAATTGTTCTAGCATTTATTGATGCAAAAAAAAACAAAAAACCATAACAGCTAACGATAGTTTGAGAAAGGAGTAAATAATTCTGAAAAATACAAACACTTAAACTAGAAAGAAATATCAAACATACGAAGAAGGACCTCATGATGTAGAGTTGTAGAGGTTACGTTTATTAAAATACTGGCACAAAAGAAAATACAACTGTCATAATCTCTTGTTCTTCAAAATATTCTTACATTATTATCATTATTATTATTATTATTATGTTGACCACAGATCAACAAAATAGTCAGCAGTCAACATGTCCTGTGCCTTTATAAAGTAAACAATTCAATCTCTCCCGCTCTGTTAGGTACATGGCAACTCTTCATAGAATGATTCACAAAATGATTCTGCCTTTCCCCTGCTCCATCTTGCTGTCGTTGGCATGCCCCCCCCACCACCACCACATGCTGAGGCGAACACTATCCCCCCCCCCAGGAAAGTGTATTTTGCAGACACCCCTCACTCCTACCAACCGACAAGATTAGGGGCATCGTGATACTCAAGCTAGATTTTGAATTCAGAATTTATGATAAAATAATTATTTTTCAATTAAGACACAAAAAACCATATTTATATTTATTTTAAAAAAAAAGACTACGTGGATTTACATTTAAAAACTGTATAATATCAAACATGATCTCAAAGTCTGGGCCCTCACTAAACCCTGGGCCTCTAGGATTAGGCTTTATCAACCGCCACTTTGTGGTGACCACATCCTTCATGTTACCTCCGCAAATTGCTACATTGTAGTAAGTAGTAAAGAGCCCCGTCACGCCAAGTGACGTGTAGGGAATAAGGTGTTAGTGACCATAATTTTCATACACTTTCGACACATGATTTTTGGGGTAATGTGGTCGGTATTACACCCGTGCCGCTTTACTTTCCCAGACAAAATTCGGTACCCATCTAAGGCTGGGGAGCCGCGATAGCTCAGTGGTTAGTGAACTGGACTACAAAGGACAAGGGGTAGGGTTCGATCCCAACCGACGGCTTCCGGGTTCACCCAGCCTTAAATGAGCACCGAATTTTTTTCTGGGAAAGTAAAGCGGCACGGGCGTAATACCGACCACATTACCCCAAAAAATCATGTGCTGAAGGTCTGTAAAATTTATGGTCACTAACACCATATTCTCTATACGCCACTTGGCGTGACGGGGACTACTTACTTTTACTATTTACGGCTGGATGAACCCGGAAGCCGTCGAACCTCCTGTCCTTTTTAGTCCAATTCACTAACCACTGAGTTATCACGACTCCCACTACATTGTAGTGCTCGGGAGAATTACAGAATACTAACTTGATATGTGGGCTAACCACCTCTAACATCTACCTGTTTTTACTGTCTCCAATCTTTGTTACGCGTAGATGTTAGAAGATTTCCTTTTGGCTAACATATGATGGGGTTCTTTTATAAGCAAAGGAGATAAGCACAAATATAAAATATATTTTTAAAAAAGTAAATACTATGAGAGGCCACGAGTAGAGCTGCAGAGAACGTGTTAAATAAACATTAGAATTGTATCTATCAGCTAAATTAGAAGAGAGGTGAGACGAACCACGACGTTTTGTAGGACAGGTCTTCATCCGGTACACACACAAAAATATACAGAGATCAGCAGGATGTGCAAATATATAACCATATTGCGTAGTACTAACCGGCGTAGTAATGGCAACTGTATAACTGAAATAAACAGAAGAATAGGTAAAGCAAAAAGTAATTTTAATGCCATGAAAAATATACTAACATAAACAAAAACAAACTAAACTAAAACTAAGAATAGCAATATGTTACATCTTCAATGGTTTGGCTCAATATTTCTGTATTTTGCAGAAACATGGACATTAGACAAGAAAACAGAACAGAAAATTGAAGCCTTGAAATGTGGATTTATAGAAGAATAGATAGAATTGGATGGAAAGAAAAGAAAGCAAACGATGAAGTTTTAAAACAACTGAAAATTAAAAGAGAACTCATCATCATCAAGTACCGGGCCTACTGGTGTATACAAGGTAAAATAGGCAGAGGCAGACCAAGACTAACATGGACGAGTAACATCAAATGATGGTCAAGTCAACCTATGACAATCTGCACCATTAAAGCAAGAGACAGAGTGGAATGGGGCTCCATGGTAGCCAACCTTCGATGCGGAGACGGCACTCAATGATGATGAGTACTAACCATATTGCCCGGCGTTGTACTAACCATATTGCCTAAATGTGTGTCCTTAGTACAAAAAAATTATATGGGTCTCAACACCATGTTCCTATGCACATCAGTAGAGGTTCGGCATCGTTCTTTCAAATATAGCAAATCCATGTTTAAATCCTTTAAAGGGAAACAATCATACAATGGGATTGTGTTACAATTTGATTAACTGGATTATCTATTCTTAGATTAAGCACCCAGATTAAAGATACAGCAGTTAGCGCATATATATATATATATATTGTTTTTTATTTTTGTTTCTGTTGGTTATTTGTGATTTTTTCCAAGTACTGTGAACATACATTTTCCTCTGAAATGATTCGCTGATCTATCGCCTCGGAAGTTTCCCTGTATAATAATATTCATGTATTATTATTTGTGACCAGTATAAATCACTGGAAACTATTCGTACTGTTTCGTCCTATAACTGTTTGTCTGCAACGCAAGTAATCAGCCCTACCCTATCCGGGTGATACTTGTCTTAATAGGAAAATACAGATACACAATTTATTCCCGAGTTGTGATCGTAACCCTATGCTATAGTCATGAGAACACCTGCGTAAAAGACATCGCCAATGATAGCTATCTTTTTAGATAGCTGAGTTGGTCGTGTGCTCTAGCGTTTGATTTCTCGTGTCAATGCGCTGTGCCAAAGTGTACGAGTTCGATCCTGTTTCTGACCATATGTTTTTCTTTGCTTTTTTTCTGTTCTTGATTATTTATTATTGTTTTCCGTGTGCTGAAAACATACATCCTTCTCTAAAATGATTCGCTGATCTAACGCCTCGGAAGTTTCCCTCTACAATAATATTCATTTATTAGTATCTGTCTACAGTTAGCGCGCTGTCTTTCTTTATAATTTTACTCTAAGATAATGACATATATTCGTTCGTTCTAAGAAATTAAATAATTATAACTAATGTATAAAAGCAAAGGACAAACTTATTTTTTGTATTTTTTGCGAACAATTCTATGCATCAGTTTTAATAGGCAGGATGTTGGTAAATTCTGGTTGACTAATCCTGGCGCAGGCAGTCAGCTATGAGTCACTAATAGCTTTAAAATGACAGCAATGATGATTTTATCGGGATTTTTTCTGCTTCTTTCATTATATGTTAGGTTACAACGAGTAATTTTGTTAATACCGCAGTCCCTTGTTATCAGAGAGGGAAACAGGCAAATAATCGCAATGCTGCGGTAAAGCTGGTAGCAAGGAGCAAGTGGTGGGGGTGTAACGTACACTCTACATACAGGGTATGGCGACAGATTTGCCAATATAAGTAATATAACAAAATACTGACGTTTCGTCCTACA
Source organism: Megaustenia siamemsis (assembly GCA_032433765.1). Lineage (NCBI taxonomy): Eukaryota > Metazoa > Mollusca > Gastropoda > Stylommatophora > Ariophantidae > Megaustenia > Megaustenia siamemsis. The sequence continues at coordinate 39,643,134 of JAVIAB010000139.1, forward strand.
TGCGATCTTCTTCAGAATACGAGACCAACATAAATGGACAACGAAATCAGGATATACTCTACAGCACATAGAAAAACCGGGACAAGTAAGTCAAAGAGAGATAAGAAGAATTGTGTCTCTCCGTCCGTCCGTCTGTCTGTGGCTGTCTGTCTGTATAACTTTCATTCGACTGAAGTATTGTCTATATCTGCAATGTCGTTTCCTGTATAATGTTAATGTCTTGTGTAATTCTTGCAGTGGCCCATATAGTTGTGTCTGTAGTGTTGTATCTATGAGCCAATGGATTTTCCTCAGTCTACTATATTTAGTGCAGTCTTGGAATATGTTTTAAGCGGTCTGGGGCGCCTGTCCACATATACATGAAGTTCAGGTGCCGATAGATATTTTATTTTATATGCATGTGACTGTGCAGTCGATTCTGGCATATTCTGAGGCATATAATGATAACTTGTTCCCATCTATTCATATTATGAAAAACATCTTGATTTGGAACTTCTGGTTTATTTCATTATCTGTTTCTTCTGATGGTATGTTACTGGTGCATCTGGTTGTGTGTCTGTTACGCCTTCCTTTGCCAGCTGATCTGCTCTCTCTCTTCTCTCTCTTCTTTTACCTTTTAGCTCCTGGTGGAGCACAGGTCTTCAACAAACACTTTCCAAGTCGTTCTGTTTTTTGCCATTCTTTTAAGATCATTCCATGTCTTCCCCATCATCTTCATCTCTGCTTCTATCTGTCTTCTCCAAGAATTCCTTGGTCTTCCTCTTTGTCTTTTCCCCTGGGGATTCCAAAAAAGGGCCTGTTGTGTAATACTCTCAGTTGGCTTCCGTAGTGTGTGTCCTATCCATCGCCATCGTCTTCGCTGTATCTCTTTATCCACTGGTATTTGACCGTACATTTCCATAATTCCACGTTAGTGACTTTGTCCTGCCATTTCCATCCCTTTATTCTGCGCAAGCATCCATTAATGAAAGTCTGTACTTTCGTGATTGTCAATTTTGTCATTCTCCATGTTTCACAGCCATATAATAGGACCGACTTAACATTTGAGTTGAAAATTTTTATTTTTGTATTTAGCCTAATTTCTTTGGATTTCCATATGTTCCCAGTGCAATGAAAGCTCCTCTTGCTTTTGATATCCTTATTTTGGTATCATTTTCTGTTCCTCCCTCTTTATCTATATTACTGCCCAGATATATATAAGATTGTACGTCTAGTAGAGGTATTTCTCCTAGTTTTATATGGTTATTGCCAACTGCATTAATTCTCATAATATTGGTCTTATCTCTATTAATCTTTAGTCCTAGCTGTTGTGATCTCTCATCTAATATACTCATTTTATCCTGCATCTGTTGATGGCTGTGTGATAGGAGAGCTATGTCATCAGCAAAGTCTAAATCATCAAGTTGTTTGGTCAGTGACCACTGGATCCCATTTCTGTTGTTTTGAGTTATTTTCATAATCCAATCTATGGCCAGTAGAAAGAGAAATGGAGACAGGAGGCATCCTTGCCTTACTCCTGTTCTTATTTCAAATGCTTCTGTAAGCTGTCCTTCATGCACCACACTACATTTTGTTCCTTCATACATTGTTTTTATCAGGTTAATAAACTTTATGGGGATTCCGTAATGACTCAGCAACTTCCAAAGCATTCTTCTGTCTAAACTATCAAATGCCTTTTCGTAATCTATGAATCCAATATATAGTGGGGATTTTAGTTCTAAACTTTGTTCAACTATTATACGTAGGGTAGTTATTTGATCAGCAGAAGTTCAGGTGCCGATAGATATTTTATTTTATATGCATGTGACTGTGCAGTCGATTCTGGCATATTCTGAGGCATATAATGATAACTTGTTCCCATCTATTCATATTATGAAAAACATCTTGATTTGGAACTTCTGGTTTATTTCATTATCTGTTTCTTCTGATGGTATGTTACTGGTGCATCTGGTTGTGTGTCTGTTACGCCTTCCTTTGCCAGCTGATCTGCTCTCTCGTTTCCTAGTAATCCACAGTGAGATGGGATCCACTGCAGGGTAACCCTGTGGTGCTCGCAGAGTTCATTCAATATGATCTGCAACTGTGGCAAATGTGTGGATTATAGCGCCTGGAGTATTTATCTCGCATCTGGCAAAAACACTACAGTCTGTGAGCTAAGATTACTCAGTTCAGCAGTTTTTCTATTGCCAAAGTTAATGCTTGGATTTCTGCATCTTAACAGCGTCAAGAAAGTCAAAACCTATCCAGAAGTAGATATTAACTCAGATCACAGAAGGCGCGCTTCCCAGCACCAGAGCTGGAAGTTGTCAGCGACCCACAGCTGATGGCTTGCGCCAGGATCGGTGAACCAGAACCATCCAGACCCTGCTCCACCTCTCCGTGGTGCCTCTAGTAACAGACTAACCTCTCTAGTCTGGCCAAGCGAGCAGGGATCGAAGAGGGAAGACAACCCGGTACTCAAAAATGTCGTGCTGAGGTCGTGTTGGGCCGAAAGGCGCAAATATAACAGTTATACTGTAAACCACAACACAACGCAGACACGCCCACTTAACGTCCTTTAAAGGGCGGATTACGAAGAGGAATTCTACAGTCTACGAATACTCTAGAATACTTTAGTCATCGGGCGAACGCAAGCAAGCAAGCAACTCAGATCACAATCATGTAATGGTTAAAATGAAAGTCAAACTAAAGAGAAACAAACAAAAGACTAATCCCCTCTCTCTCTTTCTCTCTCTCTCTCTCTCTCTCTCTCTCTCTCTCTCTCTCTCTCTGCGATCAGGACTCAATCAGAGTAAGATTCCAGACTCTCACATGAAGTCAGCTGTCTGTTTAAGTGTGTTGATCGCCCCCACAGACAGAACATCACAATTAGAGTCTCCCAGGTCCACTCTGATTGAACACCCGTTAAAACGTTGCACTGTGTTCTGCGCCAGTGGCCCAGTGCATCCGATTTCAGCCAGCATTTTATTCAGGTTTGCTTTCCTTAGCCTTTGATTGTCCCCAATCTTCCTGTAAGGCAGCAGATGATCTTTTCTGTAGGGGGATTCTGCCCTTAGATGGTCGGCTCTCCCAGGTTTACGAGCACCATCTAGCCGAGTAAAAGACTAGCTCGTTTCAAATAACGTGCCCAACTTCAAAACGTTATTACTCAGTAACCGTTTGTTAAAAACTTTTGAAATTTTCCAAATGTTATTAGAATGCAAAAGACCCTTTAAATGTATATTTAACAAATATCTTGCAGCTGCAGTTTTCTTAAAGCGGCGAATTTCTTTGATGTTTGTCAAAATTGTAAATTGTGAACCCCTAAATAATAGAAATTACCGTAGTTGCTGGTCTATGATTAATTTTCACTAGGTAAAGCCGTGGCCGTAATGGGAAATAACCTAATAAGACAAAACACCAGGAGAATTATTGTCTTCTCAGTTCGAGGACGGACGATAATATCAAGGTATACCTGTATGTCCAATTTTCATAGTTGTGGGGTCCTGATAAGGACCGTTTGTTGAACTAATTTAAGGTAATATAGGGGCCAACATTGTGGGGGCTATATACTTTCATTCTGAATCAGACGAGTCTAAAAGATTAATAACTGTTTGTGGTTGAACATTCCACAAACCATCATTTTTCCAATATTCCTCTTCCTGTTTTAAGACGTGGTCTTCACATTTAGCCCAATAATCTTCGTCTATATTTAATAAAGCGAGATTAGCAAGAGTCTTTACATCGCATATTTTGAATGTTGTATTTTCATCTGCCACTTGTCCTTTTAATTTTGCCCAGATTAGTTCTATTGGATTTAAATGAGCATGGTAAGGTGGCAGCCTCAAACTTATATGACCGTGCTCTTGGATAATCTTATCTATTTGAAAAATCTTTGTCCTTTGTTTTTGCTTTACTAGAAATAGTAATTCAGGTTTTAAGTACATGTTATTAAATTGTATGTGCTCCTTTGTGAGCCATATCTTAATAGCATCTTTTGTACTGGATGACGTCGGGACTTTATCTTCAAGTGCAACAATGTTGTGGTACGCTGCATTGTCCATTATTAGGCAAGATGGTCGATCTAGTGATGGGAGAACAGAATTTTCAATCCAATGTCTAAATATGTGATCATTCATCTCAGAGTGATAATCCCGATTGTCTATGGATTTTGAAAGAAAAATGAGCTCTGCATTCTGTATTGGTCCATGTTGTCGACTACCTGCATGAGCAATTATCAAGCGCTGTCCTTTGCTGCTAGGTATTAATCTCTTAATCTTTCCATCTGATGACTGCCATTCCCTTTGGTTAGTGTGGTGAGCATTGATCCATGTTTCATCCAAGTACACAATATCATAACCTTGCTTGCGCACCTCTTTTACTTCACGTAAGTACTTGCTTCTCATGACTACCATATGTGGCTTCTCACAGATGATGTTTCGTCCATTGGAATACTTTCTGAATGTAAAGCCTGCAGCTCTCACATTCCTCCATAATGTAGGCTTTGATATTTCAATACTGTTGTTCTTTTTCAGCGATACTTTTAATTTTCTTATTGTAACAGTTTCATTCATACCCAGTGAGACAGTGTTAGTCATGCCTCGTATCGCTATGTGCATGTATGTGTTTGTCACATCTCATATCTTTGTGTGTGCGTGTCTGTGTTAGTCACCTCTAGTGACTCGGGCAGATGGTGCTCGTAAACCTGGGAGGGCCGACCATCTAAGGGCAGAATCCCCCTACAGAAAAGATCACCTGCTGCCTTGCAGGAAGATTGGGGACAATCAAAGGCTAGGGAAAGCAAACCTGAATAAAATGCTGGCTGAAATCGGATGCACTGGGCCACTGGCGCAGAACACAGTGCAACGTTTTTAACGGGTGTTCAATCAGAGTGGATCTGGCAGACTCTAATTGTGATGTTCTGTTTTTAACACACCTAACCTGACAGCTGAGTTCATGTGAGGAGCTGGAATCCTACTCTGATTGGGTCCTGATCGCAGACAGACATTCATACCCAACATTTTGCGAATTTCACTTCTAATAAGTTCACTGTCGAAATTATCCAACATTTTTGCTCTTCCTTGTGATTTTGTATATTTTGAACATTGGCGGTCACGTGCTTGAATCCAGCGATTAAATGACCGTTTAGATAAATCCAAAATGTGTCTTATCCTATTCTCAGGGTTTTCTAAAGAATGAAATAATCTTCCTCGTTTAGCCTCTTTGCAAAAATAGTCATACATTTTTATTGCGATGTTTTGTAAACTGCAGAATTTCATTTTAAGACTCATGATAAATGTTATCGTTCCACGTCACCACCTATGAATGAACGGAAATGGAACACACAATTTCTCTTGTTTTTTACAAGTGTCTAATTGTGTCAAAAAACCACGGTAAAAGCATGCAAACACGTCAATTTTACCGTGTATGAATTTTTACTCGCTATTTTTAACTTAAAATACTGTAAACATTAAGTTTTTACTACATCAATGGGTCGTTATAAATTCATATAAATCAAATAAGCAACAATAATAACCAAATGTTTTTTTTTTTTAATGAAATTAATTCCCTGTTGGGCTCTAATCATTATAACTTTACATGCAAATTTTGAACAACTTACAACAAGCGGTTAAAAAGCTATCGATTTTAAAAGTTGGGTACGAGTTATGAAACAAGCTATAATCCATCAACAATACCACTAGACATAACAGCTTTAAATTATAAATATTTTAAAAATAATTATACAATACATACAAGAACACATATCAGAAGCTACTAGAAGAAGGGATTGGGCAGTACAGAAGAGAAAATCATGATTAAAAAGTTACAACCAAATGGAATATTTAAAGAAAAGCATACAATCAACTTAAGACATCTTACCCAAAAAGGAAAATAACAAAGAACAAAAATGTATAACTGACGCCATCTTGGAAAAAATGGAAGAAGGAAGACAAGCGAAGAATACTACCCAAAACAATAAAATATATAATAAAATACGCGCAGTGTGCAAAAAGGTAATAGAAGACTAGCTCAGCCAAAGATGTCTAGAAATTTAAACCATGGGAAATAAACAAGATCTGAGATGGATGCACACAGAAATAAAGAGAATGACTAGTAAAAAATGTTTAAAGTCACAGAAAGTGGATAAAATGTAAAAAAAAAAAAAAAAAAAAAAAAAAAAAGGAAAAATGCTAACAGACAGCAAAAATATAATCAGCAGATGGCTAGAGTATATAACATAATTATTTTATTACGAAAGGGAAAAGAAACCAATTATAAAATGTACATCTGGCTGTAAAATATTACAATCTGAAGTGGAAAAGGCTATACAAACAATGAAAAAGGAGAAACTGAAGGACCTAACAACATACAGAAAGAGACGATACAAGCACTAGATTTTTTTGCATTGAAGTGATCACCGACATATGCAACGACATATACCATACAGGATACATATCAAATAAAGTAAAAACATCAACCTTCATTGCATTGCTTAAAAAGAATGGTGCAGTTGAATACTGTGATTTTAGAATAATAAGTCTAATGAGCCAGGTAAAAAAAAAATATTGCTTAAAGTTATACAAGGAATGATTCAGAATAAAATCAATATGGAGTTAGAAGAACAACAATTTCTAATTATGAAAATCAGTGGGCTAAAATAGCCATATTCTGCTATGTTTTATGAAGGAAGGAAGGAAGGAAGGGAGGGAGGGAGGAAGGAAGGAAGGGAGGGAGGAAGGATGGATCTCATAATTTTCAGGAATAAAAGATGGCGTCCATTAAATCGTAATTATACTACCACACTTTTCACGTGGTTTAGAGATTTCTGCTTTTGAACTACTCGCATTTGCATTTCTGTGGCTTCTCCAACAAAGAGCACGATATTTATCTATGTTTTCCTACTTCAGAATAGTTTCATCTACAGTTACGAGAACACCTGCCCTGCCTTTTTTTTTATATTATTTTTTAGGGGAAAAAAGAAGAGGATGATAACTCTTAATCCCTTCACCATCCTTCCTCTCTCTCTCTCTCTCTCTCTCACCTATCTTCACGCTACGCCTTCGCTACTGCAATGTAAGGCTAACACATAATTATAAATGTATATCCCAAGCAAAACTTCAGCCATGACGGGAAACTATCGGACAAACGATCCGGTTACCACAACCTAGATGACCTCTGCGTGCCTGTTACATGCAATCTATTGTGAATCAGAGCATTGACTCAACCCAGCGAATGTCGAGCGACAACCTCGGGCAGAGGTGACCTTTAGTGTTCAGCAGGTCAAGTGTTTTATAGCGATAAAGTTATTTCACCCACTTGTCTGATGGCAAAAACGCTGTGTCGACTGGATTCAAGATCCTGGTCTTTGATGCCCAAGTTTGTGCTTTCAGAATCTGAATTCAATATAGTTAACTACGGTCTCGATATTACTATCTTTCGTCCCGCCTCGGCCCGTCACTTTTTGCAGTCCCTCTTCGATATCTATTCACCCAGCTAAGCCTGATTACTAAATGGGTAAAGGCATCAAGATGCATAAAAATGCGATGCTGCTGTAAAGCTGATGGTAATGAACATTTTAAAAAAAGGAAAAAGTGATATGGTAACAGTGGGGAAAGAAAAAAGGAAAAAGGGGGGGGGGGGGGAATCAAGGCCAAAAAATGCATATAAATGCGAAGCTGCAGTAAAGCTGTTTGTAAAGTTTAAAAAAAAAGAAAGAAATATAAATTGAAAAGAAAATGGTATGGTTACCATCTTTACCTAATTAATGGGCACCACAACTGAACGACGTTTCGGTTTAATAGGTCTTCAGATTGAACAGTAAACAACAACACACCAATATATAAGGACAGTGTATGTTGTTTGTTCTTGCTGAAAGCCTACTTGGCCGAAACGTCGTTCTAATTTTATTTTGTTTCTCACCTGCGTAAAGCTGTTACCATACCACAGTTTCCCTTTTTCTGAATGCTCATTAAACTTCACTACACTAATTTTCGAGACCACGGCGCAGAGATAATGAAGTCTTTTTTCAACTATGATTTCGCCTATCCTAATGTCATTAACTTTGAAGCAACATTGCCTATTTAAATGGTGTTTGGTGGTTGTTTATTGTATCTTTTGTAACTTGTATTTTTCTTATTGTAACTTTTATTTCTCCCTTTTAGGCCGTCTGATATTCTTTCTTTAACACATTCCTGCCTTCTCTCATTCAAATCTTCAAAACCAATATATTTCGCACTGATAATCGATAAACGCCTGAGGTGTTCGATAACACCATGACACATTTATTAATGTATTATTTTACAGCACCGTAGACACATTTTGCATGAATACAATTTCATAATTCTAGAATTAGCACAGCACCATAAGTCAATGTTACCTAGAGTCTGGATGACCGCTCGAATCATTCACTCCCCGAAACATTAACACATGACACTTTCTAGCTATCTTGCTAATGTCTTCTCTAGTTATAATAATAATGTTCACACACAAGCTATAGCTATAGTTATTCCAAGGCCCCCGTATCACTGCAAACGAAAGAAAATCCGCAATTGCTCAAACGCCCGTGCCATCCAAATTAACATCTCCTGGAATATCCAAACAAAGAAATACAGTCCCCATCATAGCAAACACAGCACAGTTCAAAAGACATAAGGTGTATCAGCACCGAAAGTGAACGCAGCTGAACTGTCCTTCGTCATACGATATCATCATTCATCGTAAACAATCTGAATATAGAAACACATTCAGATGAAAATCACAGCTCACGGTGTGCACAGAGCATTGAACTCGGCAGCTCCGGCAGCATGCCGGACGTGGAATATGAGGAAACTGCAACAAGGAACAATTTTCAGACAGTGCTTCAACGGTTCCTGCCGCCTATCCGCCACATTGACCGGAAGTCCTGTTGCGGACATTAATTGAATATGCCACTGTAACTTTTTTTTTTAATCTATACTGGATTTTCTAACATCTTATTTATCTACACTAGTTGTCGACATCTTCTTCTTTTGTCCTTCCTCATTTGCCTTTCAGCGTCGAGGGGAGATATAATTTGCGGTCTCTTGCTCTTCTGTTCGCCTCTGCTGTTGTTATGTTTCCTAGTGCTTCTAATATTCAATCCATCCATCTTTTTCGTGGGGGACACTTGGGTCTGGTATTCTCACAACGTTTGCTGAAGGTTCGTTATGTTGCGCTTTGATCTTTCTGCCTTGTCACGTGGCAAAACCATTTTATATGTTGTTTCTTTATATATTCTATGGCGGGGGCTATTCCTTGCTTTTTTTCTCAGCTCTTCATTTGTGATTTTATCTCCCAGGCTGTTTCCTGTCATTCGTCTGACACATTAAATCTCAGTAGTGGTTATTTTTATTATTGTTCTTTCATCTAAGGTTCTGGACTGGCTTTGGTAGCACAACGTTGGGATGAAGATTGTATTGTATAGTGCTTGTTTTGCCTCTAGAGTTATTTCCTTGTTGGACAATAGTGGTGTCCAAAGTCCAATGTCCAATGAATTGACAAGCCTTGTCCAATGAATTGATAATCTTTGTTGCATCTTGATTCTATCTCTGATGTTTGTGAATTATCGTTTGTCACTAAACTTCCTAGGTATTTGCATTCCTCTACTTGTTTTAATTGCCTGCCTTCTATAGTTATGTTGATCTTCTGTTTATTTTTGGCGACATTCATGACTTCTGTTTTGTTGATGCTGATTTTCATGTATTTGTGCCTGAGATGTTGAGTTTGTTTAAGTGTTCTTGTAGGTCTTCTATTGTTTCATGTATTAGTGCCTGATCGTCTGCAAATAACAGCTCGTTGATCTCCTCTGTCTCTGATGGGTTGGCTAACTTGCATATATAGTCCATGTATGTAATAAACAGTAGGGGGGATAGTATGCACCCCTGTCTTACACCTGATCTAACTTCGAAGTGGTCTGTGTAGCCTGCTGCTGTTCTGACCCTGCAGCTGCTGTTGATGTAGAGACTTTTAATTAGGTTGGTTAGATGCTGGCCTACTACGTATGTTGATAGTATCTCCCACAGTTGTTCTCTGTTTACTCTGTCGAATGCTTTTTCCTGGTCAATGAAAGCTATGTATAAATTTTGATTGTGTTCTGTCGTTTTTTTTTTTCTACAAGTTGTTTTAATGTGAATAGAGCGTCAGTACATCCTCTGTTTTTTTTCGGAATCCCATTTGAGAATCGCTTAACTTTAGTTCTATTATCGGTCTTGGGCTTTTTTCCATGATTTTGGTGTATAGCTTTCCTATATCTTCTGCTTTCCTAATACTGCAGCCTTCCTGATAGAATCCATCTCTCGATCTCTATTCTGATCTGCTCCTTCTCTCAAACTGGCTGCTCTGTCTTGTATATAATGGTCACTCCTTAGCCACATTTGCTGCCACAATACCTTAACATTTCTTTTCTCTACGCCCGCACGTTCCAGTGGACACTCCATGCTGACATCATCTATCTCCATATCCACCCACACAGCCTGATCTTCTACCCATGGCCTATGTTGCTGTGAGCTATTCTAAGTCCCGTGCAACTTTAATTTTATCCTGGACTGCTGCACTAACGCTCCATCCAGCGCCAGTTTTTGCTGCTTTGACTGCTGTTACTCGTGAGATCATCCCTGTGGCATAACGTAAGAGTATTTGTTCTACTTAGCTTAATTGACTGCCATCTCGCGGACTACCGACCAATGATTGTTCACTCTTGACGTCATTAAGGGGTGGGATAGTGGGATTGTAGACGTCGGACAGCACTTACGCTGAAAGTTATCGTCGACTCATAGCTGACCATCTGCATCAGCGCACCAGATGACCAAGATCCTACTGCCCGCCCATCGTTATGACATTGGAAACAAAAAATCCAGCCTGGCCAAGCAAAAGGGATCTTAGGGGAAGTCAGCATGATGGCAAAAAATGATGTGCTAAAATCAGATTTATTTGACTAAAAGTCGCAATTATCGCAGGTTGTAAACGACACAACAACGCATTTGCATAATTTTATCATACTTTTAAGGGCGGAAGATGAATTGTAATAAATTAGTCGATGGAAGAATACACTGTCAGAATTAAAGAAGTCGTCACTGAGAAAGCATTGACGTCAAACCTGAAATAGAGCAGCAGATCATGAGAGTAAGTCTTGAATAATCATCATCATCAAGTACCGGGCCTACTGGCGTAGGTGATCATGTCTCTCCACAATTTTCGATCCCAGCAGCTATTTATCATTTCTGTTGTTGACCTTCTGCCAAGCCATTCTCTTAAGTTGTCTGTTATTTTTTTTCTCTCTGTTTCCCTCTATCTCTTCGTCCCTCAATTTTCCAAATTATTAAAATATATTTCAGCTGTTCTCTTCTCATTACATGGCCACACACACAAATGATGATTAAGGTAAATGAGGAATAAGAAGAGACAGAAAGTTGTGCAGAGCCATGATCACCTTATTTTTTTGGAGGCATCGAACTGATGATGATGACGTGTTGAGCAGCGAAGAGTATACAGCTTTTTGCCATGTTATGTTAAACGAACGACCTGAAAAAAAATTACACATCACATCAGCTACAGTTTTGTTTTGTTTTCAGTGCTGAGGGTTTTATTCTGTTTTAAACAGCCGGTTCTAGACGAGCTACCGTTACAGTAGTCGGCGACGTTCATCCTCGACTCAAACGCAGAGGCGAGTGGAAACAAACTTCGTGACAGCCCATTGGCTGGCTTTTCGTCTGCTGCGTTTTAATTGGTCGGTAGAGTTAGCAATAAGGAAAGTTAGGCGAAGGTTCATTCAGTTTCTCGTGTTCTTAGAAAAGGCAAACATGGCTACAGGCAACTGGGCTCCGATGAGCCTAGTGTGCTTAATTCTGATTTTGTTTCAGAGCTTAATATCTGCTCAAGTTTTGGCACCTCCATACTTCAACTTGGCACACGGTCGAAATATAACTGCCACAGCAACATGCGGGGTTGGGGTTCCTCAGCCAGAACTTTATTGCCGATTAAGTGGAACGACAACGTTTGGCTCATCCACAGAAGTAATTCAAGGAATGTCCTGCGATTATTGCAACCCTGACAACCCTGCCCAAGATCACAGACCTGAATATGCAACGGATGGAACTGAGAGATGGTGGCAGAGTCCACCGCTGTCTCGATCTGGAGTTGAGCTCAATGAAGTCAATCTGACAATCAGCTTGGGGCAGGTGAGTACTTATGTATCAGTAGACAGCGTTTAAAAATGCACACGTGTGGTGACAAAATATAAATGACAATGCAGTTGTACACAGCCTAACTCCTAAATCTAAAAGGTAATTAATACTATTATCGTTATGAGTCGTGAATTATCTAAATGTGTGCTACACTTAAAAAAAAAAAATGAGCATTGTCGCTATGAATATCATGATCATGTGCCATACCGGTTAGCGTAGGCGATCGTGTCCTTCCACAATCTTCTATCTACAGTGCATCATATCAGTTCTTTTGTTGACTGCTTTCCATGCCATGACACCATCCCATCCTGTATTTTCTGTCTTTGTCGTCCGCGATCTCTCTTTCCTTTTATTTTGCCAGTTGTACCCAAGTATTCAAAATTTCCTCTTCTCATGATGTGCCCAAAAAATGTTCATTGTTATTTCTGATGTTTTTTAGGAGCCGCCTTTTGATTTTGAGTAAGATTTCATTTTTTTTTTTTTTGGTCTGTGCAGAATTTGTGCGATGAAACAAATCTTTTTATTTTCTTACTACTACTCTTCATCGTCAAGAAGGCGTTAACTACGTCTTGTATAGAGGTTTATAGTAAGCTGCGATGTTTAGCCTAGCATATTCGATTTTAGTGCAACATTTTTAGACACCGGGTTGTTCTGCCTCTTAGATCCTTACCTAAACGTTTGACCCGACCCCAATACGAGGGTCAGTGTGGGAAGCTCCGGTATATGGTCGATCTCGACCAGCTGTCGCACAGACTATGATGGAAAAAGTCAGCTATGAGTTGCTATCTACGTTTAGCTCAGATCCTGTCCGGCCTCCCGTAATGTGTTTGTGCTTGTGTGAAAAAGAGAGCCATACGAGTATGTGTGTGTGTAAATATATTATCCTGAAACAAATTAACTAGTTTAAACAAACATGGAAGATATAGTTCATTGGGCTAGAATACTACATTCACATTCATACATTAATTTATCTGCCAAATTGTTTGATACACCAATTTTGTTGATCTCTCATGACCTGTTCTCTCCTTTCTGTGAACTTTGACAATTGTTCAATCAAATATTACTGTTTTACTGTGCTTCTGTTTAATCATTAGCTGCTTCGTCTACACGCAATGATTTAGACTTAGCAGAAATCATTCTACATTAGACAGTATGGATGTGCTGGTGTTGGACTGAAATAATTTCTTATTCTGTACATTACATGTACTGGACATGCGACCTTTATTCCCAACCACCCGTGTCTGTAAACCCCCACCCCCTTTTTTCTGGAGATCCCAAGGTGGGATCCTGACGTTAAAGAAAGAAAATCAATTTGACATAACATTCAACAAATGAATTGATGGCCATTGTGAGCTAGAAGACACTGACGAATCATGACACCCCCACATCATTCAGCTATGAACGTGGTACTGTCACGCAATCTCGAGCCATCTATATCTGGACCCAGAGCCAACTTTGAGAGTCAACTATTAAGTTGGTTGTGATCTCGCCCGTCACATTAATGTTATTGACACTTTCACAGCAAGGTCAGCTCATAGATTCAAGACACTACGCTGTGTGTGGAGATAGACAAAACGTCATATTTTATGTCAAGTGCATTTTTATATCATTTCTTTTTTTTTTTTTTGCTTGTGTGAAATGCACTTATTTACAAACTATAATAAATAAAGCTATATATTGATTTTGCATATGTGTATGTGTGTGTGTGTGAGAGAGAGAGAGAGAGAGAGAGAGAGAGAGAGAGAGAGAGAGAGAGAGAGAGAAATTTCAATTGGTAAATGTTAAGAAATTCTTTCGTTTTAGTCCAAACAAAAATAGCGTCTTTATAGCTTCGCACAAAACTAAAGTGACTTCTCAGTTAATATAGATAACTAAAATGATAATTAATTCAGCTACTTGTACAAGTTTGCATACACTAATATATGAAAGACAACAGCTAACTAGTGTTTGTTGTTGTCGATGTAATGCCACGAGTTGATTCGGGTGGGAGCCGTTTGAGTCATCGAATGTGCTGGGTCGAAATGGCTTTCATTACATTTCCAACTTTTAATGGAGAAGTAGGAGTTTATCTAGTTTAAGGCTATGGCCGGAAAACTAAATGTCCTGCCTAGAGGTAATGTAGTACTAGGTCTTCTATATCAGGAAGAGCCACCGCTACAAGGCAATGCTGTGATCCAAGCTTGTCTTAGTTAGAAGACAAATAATAATAAATGAATATTATAATCGAGGGAACCTTCCGAGGCGATAGATCAGTGAATCATTTCAAGGGAAAAGGTATGTTTACTATAGTCCGTTCAGATTCGTTTGCCGAGATGTTATGATTTATAATTCAAAAAGTTCTTGATGATTTCACATGATTTTTGGCATACGGTGTTAAAATGTCCATGGCACGAGAACATATGTGTTACTCGATGTCTAGCTATAACGGTTTTCTTAAAGTGGCGAATTCCTTTGATCTTTGCCCATGTAACTATTATTTTGACCCTAATCAAAATGTTTTACAGTAATCTAGTGCAACGGTGACCCATAGGCGTGTCCATAAAATTTTACTTGGTGGCAAAAATGTCATTTTGTGCTAAACGGGAAATTTCATATGTAACATTTCTTTATAAAAATTTATAGTGGAAACATAACTATTTTAGGACGGTGCGCATTCAGCCGTGAAGGTCATGCCTATATGTTAAAGAATCAGCTGTGAGATGTAAGCATCTACATAATCCCGCCGGTGTTTATAATATCGATTAACTTTTTTTTAATATAGGTTAAATAAGGCATCTTTGAAACTGGATCACATTTCTTTGATAAAAAAATATTTTTATAGCGACATTAGTATTCTAAACCTAACTTCAAAAGATCAATGCAAATGAACAATAAGTTTTTAAAAAAAATACATTAATGTCTAGGCAAAGGAATCTGAACGGACTATAGAAGCGTATCTACATAGTGCTTAATTGTGGGTGTTGTTCGTTATGTGTATTTGCAAACATGAATTCAATTGGTTACAATTAGTGTGGCCGTATTTCTCAATGATTTTGTCAACATGGTACACCTTTTTCTTATTCGTATTCTTCACAAGTTGTAACAATTCGGGTTTTAAATATGTGTCGTCAAATTTGACATTTTCATTCGCAAGCCATGTCCTAATTTGCTCTTTTGTATTTGATGCAGTAGGCACTTTGTCCCATCTTGAATTCCCTAAGGAAGTGCTGATATAGTAAAACAGTAACCTTTTGCATAGTTATAAATTTGCATTTGAAACTCATTGTAATTTAGATATAAATGTTGGTATTTAAAGTCAACAAATTGTCTACTGAGTCTTCACAAAATTAATAAAGATACGCCTTCACTTAGGTAATTAATGCCCAGGCCGTGGTGCGTCATGTCGTTCAATAACAATTCAGTTTTGTGCACGGGATTTTCCTGAACTTAGTGTTTCTGCAATAGCCAAACTATTTTACGTGAACAACCGCACCAAATTAATGTATATATCCTAAAATGGTGTCAAATTCGAACAGGGTGAATTTAATATAGCCTAAAGAAGAAAATTTTTTAACTAGATCACATTTCTCAGAGCAAAAAATATTTCTATAACGACATCAATATTATAAGATTACATGCAAAAGTTGAAAGCAAAATAACAAACGGTTATCACGTAAAGCTAATTCAAGTGTGATTATGAATTTCTGAACGGACTATAGATAGGCTAGTTGGCCGTGTGCTCTAGCTCTAGCGTTTGGTTCTCGTGGCAAGGCGCTGTGCCGAGGAGTACGGGTTCGATCATGCTTTGGACCATCTATTTGTTCTGTTTTATTTTTCTGTTATTGATTGCTTGTGATTTTTTTCCCGAGTGCTGTAAACATATCTCGTCCCCTGGAATAATTCGCTTATGTTAGTTAGCCAGCCTGTTTTGACGCAGGCTATTACCGGGGGGTGGGAGAGACCTGACGAGGAGTTTGTTGTTGACGGATTGCCACGAGTTGATGTGGGCAGGTTGACCTTTGACTCATAAGATGTGGCGGGTCGTAATGGCTTTCTTGACATTCCCTGCTCTTACTGGAGAGTTTGGATTTTGTCTGTACCAGGCTATGTTGGGAAACTACTTGTCCAGCCCAGAGGTACTGCAATACTGGATCCTTTATATCAGTAACAGCCACGACTACAGGGAACACGGCGATCCTAGCTTCTGTTAGCCAGTCTGGTTTGACGCAGACTGTTACCAGGGGAGACCACGAGGAGGTAGATCTGCTAGGTCTTGGTCAGATGATGGTGCGCCGACCCTGCTATTGCGACCGCAGGTCGCAGGCGCTTCTACTCCCCCTGACGAGGAGGTAGAACTGCTAGGTCTTGGTCAGCTGCTGGGTCGCCGACCTTGCTGTTGCAGGTCGCAAGCGCTTAAGCTCCCCCTAACCAGTGATTAAACTAGGTCCGATGAATCAAGAAAAAAGACAAAAATTCACAAATATAAAACATTAAATACTATGTGGGGGTGGGGGAGGCGCGTGTAGAGCTGCAAAGAAAAATGTAAAATAAACATACAATGGTATTAAGCAGCTAAACTAATAGAGAGACGAGACAAACTGCGACGTTTTAGGCAAAAGCTTTCATCAGATACAAAACAAAATATATACAAAGATCAACACGATAGGCAAATACTTTTCCAAGATTAACAAAAAAAATATAAACACGAATAATTAATAAACTGAACTACTCGAAGAACTGAGGAAAAAAAGCTAGGAATAACCCGCCATAGAATATATTAAGAAACAACAGATAAAATTGTTTGGCCATGTGGCACGGCAGAGTGATCAAAACACCAACACAACGAGCCCGTAATGAACGTTGCAAGAACGCTAAACCCAAGGACCTATCACGAAAAAGATGGATTGGCGGAATATTAGAAGCATTTAGAAACATAACAACAGAAGAGGCGAACAGAAGAGCAAAAAAAAAAAAAAATACATCTCCCCCAACGCTGTAAGGCAAATAAGGAAGGAAAGAAGATTAAGAACTACGCGATACATATGGAACAGGCATTGTGGGTATTTTCTGGAAGCTGGATATTGGTATAATCCTGACATCGTGGTAAAGGGAGGAGATAGCATCAAGAGATGGATTTGGGGAATTCATCATCAAGTACCGGGCCTACTGGCGTAGGTGATGATGTCACTCCACAACTTTCGATCAAGACAGTTATTTCTCATTTCTGTTGTTGACCTTCTGTCAAGCAATTCTCTTAAGGTGTCTGGTATTTTTTCTCTTGGCTTCCCTCTGTCTCTTCGTCCCCCAATTTTTCAAATTATTACAATATATTCTTGTTGTTCTCTTCTCATTACATGGCCAAAAAAATGATGATTGTATCTTCCTAATATTGGAATTTAGCTCTCTTTTTGCTTTGACCTCTTTCAGAATATTTTTATTACTCTTCTTAGCTGTTCATGGTATTATCAACATTCTTCTGTAAAACCACATTTCTACAGACTCCAGTGATTTTCTTGTCTGTTGTCCTATTGTCCATGATTCACATCCATATGGGAATTAATCACATAGTAAGGTAGCGTTCCGTTGTAACCAACCTTCGGTGCCACAAGATGATGATGTGTAAGGAGCTGTCTAACTTAGCAAACGTAGTGGTCTCACACATGGGCGATCGCTTACCTGAAATGTGTGGACAGGTTTGATCATTGTGTGTTTACACCGACCACCCCAGTAGACTCCACGTGACACAGTCACGAATAATGTACCCAGTCAACCACTGACTTTTAACGGTAGTCTCTTGTTCAATCTTCGCACAATTCTTACCCTTAACCCTACCTAACCCGTTTAACTAGCAGGGGCTATTATTTCCACAGTCGACTATTGAAGTCTACGATAGTATTTATTAAATCTGGCATGAGAAAATGGAAGAGAACAAGCAAGCGTCACATTTGATATACTCGCCTACATTAGAGAATTACACCAGAGAAGTAAAGTGCGTTTGTTCTGGCTAAAATATTGGAGAAAAGAGAAACAGAAAACTGAGGATTGTACACAGAGAAGTAAAGTACTTTTGTTGTGGCTAAAATATTGGAGAAAAGAGAAACAGAAAACTGAGGATTGTACACAGAGAAGTAAAGTATTTCTGTTGTGACTAAAATATTGGAGAAAAGAGAAACAGAAAACTGAGGAGAAAAAGATTCAGAGAAGTAAAGTACTTTTGTTGTGACTAAAATATTGGAGAAAAGAGAAACAGAAAACTGAGGATTGTACACATAGAAGTAAAGGGCTTTTGTTGTGGCCAAAATATTGGAGAAAAGAGAAACAGAAAACTGAGGATTGTATTCAGAGAATAAAAAGTTAAGATAGTTAATCATATCAGTCGTCATAATTTATCTCTCTTTCTCAATGCAGTGGGGTAGTTTTGCTGAAGAATCTATGAGTTTTCGGCTCAGCTTGGCTTTTCTTGTCTTACCATATCTATCTATCTATCTATTGACCTTTCGAGCCGTAACCGGCCCATAGGGCATAGACCAAGATACACCTTCTCCTATATGAATTTTTGTTCTAGCAGTTTTCTTTTAAAGATATTTTATCAAATCTCGCCATCTGTCTCTGTTCTGTGCAAGCAGTTCTATCTCATTGAGGGAGCCGATTCCTGCTGCTCTTGCCTCTCTCATCAATGTTCTTCTCAGTGTCTCCTGGGTCTTCCTCTTTTTCTTTTACCTGTTGTTTCCCATATGAGGGCTTGCTTTGCTATTCGATTATTATCTCTTCTCATCACATGTCCAACGTATGACCATCGTCTTTTCTTTATTACTGAAGATATTAGTGGTTGATTGGCGATTTCTCTAATTTCCTCGTTTGTTTTGAATTCGTTCCATTCTATACCAAGTATTTTCCTTAGACATTTATTTTCGAATGCGTTCAACTTTGTTTCTATATCTCTTGTTGTTTTCCAGCTTTCACATGCATACGTAAGGGTTGATAGTACATTTGATTTGAATAGCCTAAGTTACCATATAGCTATGGTAAATATTAGATTGTATGGGTTTTTTTTTCTGCTCCGTTTTTTTTTAACCTGGCACCAGATCCTATCAGCTCTTGTTGATGTAAATATTTTTTTAAACATGCAATGCACAATCTTGCTAAAAGTTATACAAAGAAGGATTCAGAATAAAAACAATACTGAATTAGATGAGCAGTAATTTGGATTTAGGAAAAATAGCGCGACAAAAGAAGATATATTCTGCATGAGAACATTAATCGAAAAGTACACAGAAGTAAACAAACCAATATATGCCTGCTTCATAGACTACACTAAAGCTTTTGATAGAGTACACCACAAACAACTTATAGAATGCCTAAAAGAGATACATCTAGATGACATGGACATACGACTAATCATCATCAAGTACCGGGCCTAGTAGGGTAGGTGATCATGTCTCTCCACAACTTTCGATCTCGGCAGCTATTTATCATTTCTGTTGTTGACCTTCTGCCAAGCCATTCTCTTAAGCTGTCTTTTATTTTTTCTCTTTGCTTCCCTCTATCCCTTCGTCCCTCAATTTTTCCAGTTGTTACAATATATTCAAGTTGTTCTCTTCTCATTACATGGCCAAAAAATGATGATTGTCTCTTCCTAACATTGGAAATTAGCTCTCTTTTTGCTTTGGCCTCTTTCAGAACATTTTCATTACTCTTCTTAGCTGTCCATAGTATTCTCAACATTCTTCTGTAAAACCACATTTCTACAGACTCCAGTGATTTTCTTGTCTGTTGTCCTATTGTCCATGATTCACATCGATATGTTAAGACTGGGGCTCTACATAAAATTTAAGAACTCTTTTTCTTATTTCTATTGTCAAAAATGGATTGCACAATAACGTAATCATTTTTGGAAAGCTACTTTTGCATGATCTATTCTGTATCTAAACCTAACTTCAAAAGATCAATGCAAATGAACAATAAGTTTTTAAAAAAAATACATTAATGTCTAGGCAAAGGAATCTGAACGGACTATAGAAGCGTATCTACATAGTGCTTAATTGTGGGTGTTGTTCGTTATGTGTATTTGCAAACATGAATTCAATTGGTTACAATTAGTGTGGCCGTATTTCTCAATGATTTTGTCAACATGGTACACCTTTTTCTTATTCGTATTCTTCACAAGTTGTAACAATTCGGGTTTTAAATATGTGTCGTCAAATTTGACATTTTCATTCGCAAGCCATGTCCTAATTTGCTCTTTTGTATTTGATGCAGTAGGCACTTTGTCCCATCTTGAATTCCCTAAGGAAGTGCTGATATAGTAAAACAGTAACCTTTTGCATAGTTATAAATTTGCATTTGAAACTCATTGTAATTTAGATATAAATGTTGGTATTTAAAGTCAACAAATTGTCTACTGAGTCTTCACAAAATTAATAAAGATACGCCTTCACTTAGGTAATTAATGCCCAGGCCGTGGTGCGTCATGTCGTTCAATAACAATTCAGTTTTGTGCACGGGATTTTCCTGAACTTAGTGTTTCTGCAATAGCCAAACTATTTTACGTGAACGACCGCACCAAATTAATGTATATATCCTAAAATGGTGTCAAATTCGAACAGGGTGAATTTAATATAGCCTAAAGAAGAAAATTTTTAAACTAGATCACATTTCTCAGAGCAAAAAATATTTCTATAACGACATCAATATTATAAGATTACATGCAAAAGTTGAAAGCAAAATAACAAACGGTTATCACGTAAAGCTAATTCAAGTGTGATTATGAATTTCTGAACGGACTATAGATAGGCTAGTTGGCCGTGTGCTCTAGCTCTAGCGTTTGGTTCTCGTGGCAAGGCGCTGTGCCGAGAAGTACGGGTTCGATCATGCTTTGGACCATCTATTTGTTCTGTTTTATTTTTCTGTTATTGATTGCTTGTGATTTTTTTCCCGAGTGCTGCAAACATATCTCGTCCCCTGGAATAATTCGCTTATGTTAGTTAGCCAGCCTGTTTGACGCAGGCTATTACCGGGGGGTGGGAGAGACCTGACGAGGAGTTTGTTGTTGACGGATTGCCACGAGTTGATGTGGGCAGGTTGACCTTTGACTCATAAGATGTGGCGGGTCGTAATGGCTTTCTTGACATTCCCTGCTCTTACTGGAGAGTTTGGATTTTGTCTGTACCAGGCTATGCTGGGAAACTACTTGTCCAGCCCAGAGGTACTGCAATACTGGATCCTTTATATCAGTAACAGCCACGACTACAGGGAACACGGCGATCCTAGCTTCTGTTAGCCAGTCTGGTTTGACGCAGACTGTTACCAGGGGAGACCACGAGGAGGTAGATCTGCTAGGTCTTGGTCAGATGATGGTGCGCCGACCCTGCTATTGCGACCGCAGGTCGCAGGCGCTTCTACTCCCCCTGACGAGGAGGTAGAACTGCTAGGTCTTGGTCAGCTGCTGGGTCGCCGACCTTGCTGTTGCAGGTCGCAAGCGCTTAAGCTCCCCCTAACCAGTGATTAAACTAGGTCCGATGAATCAAGAAAAAAGACAAAAATTCACAAATATAAAACATTAAATACTATGTGGGGTGGGGGAGGCGCGTGTAGAGCTGCAAAGAAAAATGTAAAATAAACATACAATGGTATTAAGCAGCTAAACTAATAGAGAGACGAGACAAACTGCGACGTTTTAGGCAAAAGCTTTCATCAGATACAAAACAAAATATATACAAAGATCATCACGATAGGCAAATACTTTTCCAAGATTAACAAAAAAAATATAAACACGAATAATTAATAAACTGAACTACTCGAAGAACTGAGGAAAAAAAAGCTAGGAATAACCCGCCATAGAATATATTAAGAAACAACAGATAAAATTGTTTGGCCATGTGGCACGGCAGAGTGATCAAAACACCAACACAACGAGCCCGTAATGAACGTTGCAAGAACGCTAAACCCAAGGACCTATCACGAAAAAGATGGATTGGCGGAATATTAGAAGCATTTAGAAACATAACAACAGAAGAGGCGAACAGAAGAGCAAAAAAAAAAAAATACATCTCCCCCAACGCTGTAAGGCAAATAAGGAAGGAAAGAAGATTAAGAACTACGCGATACATATGGAACAGGCATTGTGGGTATTTTCTGGAAAGCTGGATATTGGTATAATCCTGACATCGTGGTAAAGGGAGGAGATAGCATCAAGAGATGGATTTGGGGAATTCATCATCAAGTACCGGGCCTACTGGCGTAGGTGATGATGTCACTCCACAACTTTCGATCAAGACAGTTATTTCTCATTTCTGTTGTTGACCTTCTGTCAAGCAATTCTCTTAAGGTGTCTGGTATTTTTTCTCTTGGCTTCCCTCTGTCTCTTCGTCCCCCAATTTTTCAAATTATTACAATATATTCTTGTTGTTCTCTTCTCATTACATGGCCAAAAAAAATGATGATTGTATCTTCCTAATATTGGAATTTAGCTCTCTTTTTGCTTTGACCTCTTTCAGAATATTTTTATTACTCTTCTTAGCTGTTCATGGTATTATCAACATTCTTCTGTAAAACCACATTTCTACAGACTCCAGTGATTTTCTTGTCTGTTGTCCTATTGTCCATGATTCACATCCATATGGGAATTAATCACATAGTAAGGTAGCGTTCCGTTGTAACCAACCTTCGGTGCCACAAGATGATGATGTGTAAGGAGCTGTCTAACTTAGCAAACGTAGTGGTCTCACACATGGGCGATCGCTTACCTGAAATGTGTGGACAGGTTTGATCATTGTGTGTTTACACCGACCACCCCAGTAGACTCCACGTGACACAGTCACGAATAATGTACCCAGTCAACCACTGACTTTTAACGGTAGTCTCTTGTTCAATCTTCGCACAATTCTTACCCTTAACCCTACCTAACCCGTTTAACTAGCAGGGGCTATTATTTCCACAGTCGACTATTGAAGTCTACGATAGTATTTATTAAATCTGGCATGAGAAAATGGAAGAGAACAAGCAAGCGTCACATTTGATATACTCGCCTACATTAGAGAATTACACCAGAGAAGTAAAGTGCGTTTGTTCTGGCTAAAATATTGGAGAAAAGAGAAACAGAAAACTGAGGATTGTACACAGAGAAGTAAAGTACTTTTGTTGTGGCTAAAATATTGGAGAAAAGAGAAACAGAAAACTGAGGATTGTACACAGAGAAGTAAAGTATTTCTGTTGTGACTAAAATATTGGAGAAAAGAGAAACAGAAAACTGAGGAGAAAAAGATTCAGAGAAGTAAAGTACTTTTGTTGTGACTAAAATATTGGAGAAAAGAGAAACAGAAAACTGAGGATTGTACACATAGAAGTAAAGGGCTTTTGTTGTGGCCAAAATATTGGAGAAAGAGAAACAGAAAACTGAGGATTGTATTCAGAGAATAAAAAGTTAAGATAGTTAATCATATCAGTCGTCATAATTTATCTCTCTTTCTCAATGCAGTGGGGTAGTTTTGCTGAAGAATCTATGAGTTTTCGGCTCAGCTTGGCTTTTCTTGTCTTACCATATCTATCTATCTATCTATTGACCTTTCGAGCCGTAACCGGCCCATAGGGCATAGACCAAGATACACCTTCTCCTATATGAATTTTTGTTCTAGCAGTTTTCTTTTAAAGATATTTTATCAAATCTCGCCATCTGTCTCTGTTCTGTGCAAGCAGTTCTATCTCATTGAGGGAGCCGATTCCTGCTGCTCTTGCCTCTCTCATCAATGTTCTTCTCAGTGTCTCCTGGGTCTTCCTCTTTTTCTTTTACCTGTTGTTTCCCATATGAGGGCTTGCTTTGCTATTCGATTATTATCTCTTCTCATCACATGTCCAACGTATGACCATCGTCTTTTCTTTATTACTGAAGATATTAGTGGTTGATTGGCGATTTCTCTAATTTCCTCGTTTGTTTTGAATTCGTTCCATTCTATACCAAGTATTTTCCTTAGACATTTATTTTCGAATGCGTTCAACTTTGTTTCTATATCTCTTGTTGTTTTCCAGCTTTCACATGCATACGTAAGGGTTGATAGTACATTTGATTTGAATAGCCTAAGTTACCATATAGCTATGGTAAATATTAGATTGTATGGGTTTTTTTTTCTGCTCCGTTTTTTTTTAACCTGGCACCAGATCCTATCAGCTCTTGTTGATGTAAATATTTTTTTAAACATGCAATGCACAATCTTGCTAAAAGTTATACAAAGAAGGATTCAGAATAAAAACAATACTGAATTAGATGAGCAGTAATTTGGATTTAGGAAAAATAGCGCGACAAAAGAAGATATATTCTGCATGAGAACATTAATCGAAAAGTACACAGAAGTAAACAAACCAATATATGCCTGCTTCATAGACTACACTAAAGCTTTTGATAGAGTACACACAAACAACTTATAGAATGCCTAAAAGAGATACATCTAGATGACATGGACATACGACTAATCATCATCAAGTACCGGGCCTAGTAGGGTAGGTGATCATGTCTCTCCACAACTTTCGATCTCGGCAGCTATTTATCATTTCTGTTGTTGACCTTCTGCCAAGCCATTCTCTTAAGCTGTCTTTTATTTTTTCTCTTTGCTTCCCTCTATCCCTTCGTCCCTCAATTTTTCCAGTTGTTACAATATATTCAAGTTGTTCTCTTCTCATTACATGGCCAAAAAATGATGATTGTCTCTTCCTAACATTGGAAATTAGCTCTCTTTTTGCTTTGGCCTCTTTCAGAACATTTTCATTACTCTTCTTAGCTGTCCATAGTATTCTCAACATTCTTCTGTAAAACCACATTTCTACAGACTCCAGTGATTTTCTTGTCTGTTGTCCTATTGTCCATGATTCACATCGATATGTTAAGACTGGGGCTCTACATAAAATTTAAGAACTCTTTTTCTTATTTCTATTGTCAAAAATGGATTGCACAATAACGTAATCATTTTTGGAAAGCTACTTTTGCATGATCTATTCTGTATCTAAACCTAACTTCAAAAGATCAATGCAAATGAACAATAAGTTTTTAAAAAAAATACATTAATGTCTAGGCAAAGGAATCTGAACGGACTATAGAAGCGTATCTACATAGTGCTTAATTGTGGGTGTTGTTCGTTATGTGTATTGCAAACATGAATTCAATTGGTTACAATTAGTGTGGCCGTATTTCTCAATGATTTTGTCAACATGGTACACCTTTTCTTATTCGTATTCTTCACAAGTTGTAACAATTCGGGTTTTAAATATGTGTCGTCAAATTTGACATTTTCATTCGCAAGCCATGTCCTAATTTGCTCTTTTGTATTTGATGCAGTAGGCACTTTGTCCCATCTTGAATTCCCTAAGGAAGTGCTGATATAGTAAAACAGTAACCTTTTGCATAGTTATAAATTTGCATTTGAAACTCATTGTAATTTAGATATAAATGTTGGTATTTAAAGTCAACAAATTGTCTACTGAGTCTTCACAAAATTAATAAAGATACGCCTTCACTTAGGTAATTAATGCCCAGGCCGTGGTGCGTCATGTCGTTCAATAACAATTCAGTTTTGTGCACGGGATTTTCCTGAACTTAGTGTTTCTGCAATAGCCAAACTATTTTACGTGAACGACCGCACCAAATTAATGTATATATCCTAAAATGGTGTCAAATTCGAACAGGGTGAATTTAATATAGCCTAAAGAAGAAAATTTTAAACTAGATCACATTTCTCAGAGCAAAAAATATTTCTATAACGACATCAATATTATAAGATTACATGCAAAAGTTGAAAGCAAAATAACAAACGGTTATCACGTAAAGCTAATTCAAGTGTGATTATGAATTTCTGAACGGACTATAGATAGGCTAGTTGGCCGTGTGCTCTAGCTCTAGCGTTTGGTTCTCGTGGCAAGGCGCTGTGCCGAGAAGTACGGGTTCGATCATGCTTTGGACCATCTATTTGTTCTGTTTTATTTTTCTGTTATTGATTGCTTGTGATTTTTTCCCGAGTGCTGCAAACATATCTCGTCCCTGGAATAATTCGCTTATGTTAGTTAGCCAGCCTGTTTTGACGCAGGCTATTACCGGGGGGTGGGAGAGACCTGACGAGGAGTTTGTTGTTGACGGATTGCCACGAGTTGATGTGGGCAGGTTGACCTTTGACTCATAAGATGTGGCGGGTCGTAATGGCTTTCTTGACATTCCCTGCTCTTACTGGAGAGTTTGGATTTTGTCTGTACCAGGCTATGCTGGGAAACTACTTGTCCAGCCCAGAGGTACTGCAATACTGGATCCTTTATATCAGTAACAGCCACGACTACAGGGAACACGGCGATCCTAGCTTCTGTTAGCCAGTCTGGTTTGACGCAGACTGTTACCAGGGGAGACCACGAGGAGGTAGATCTGCTAGGTCTTGGTCAGATGATGGTGCGCCGACCCTGCTATTGCGACCGCAGGTCGCAGGCGCTTCTACTCCCCCTGACGAGGAGGTAGAACTGCTAGGTCTTGGTCAGCTGCTGGGTCGCCGACCTTGCTGTTGCAGGTCGCAAGCGCTTAAGCTCCCCCTAACCAGTGATTAAACTAGGTCCGATGAATCAAGAAAAAAGACAAAAATTCACAAATATAAAACATTAAATACTATGTGGGGGTGGGGGAGGCGCGTGTAGAGCTGCAAAGAAAAATGTAAAATAAACATACAATGGTATTAAGCAGCTAAACTAATAGAGAGACGAGACAAACTGCGACGTTTTAGGCAAAAGCTTTCATCAGATACAAACAAAATATATACAAAGATCATCACGATAGGCAAATACTTTTCCAAGATTAACAAAAAAAATATAAACACGAATAATTAATAAACTGAACTACTCGAAGAACTGAGGAAAAAAAGCTAGGAATAACCCGCCATAGAATATATTAAGAAACAACAGATAAAATTGTTTGGCCATGTGGCACGGCAGAGTGATCAAAACACCAACACAACGAGCCCGTAATGAACGTTGCAAGAACGCTAAACCCAAGGACCTATCACGAAAAAGATGGATTGGCGGAATATTAGAAGCATTTAGAAACATAACAACAGAAGAGGCGAACAGAAGAGCAAAAAAAAAAAAAATACATCTCCCCCAACGCTGTAAGGCAAATAAGGAAGGAAAGAAGATTAAGAACTACGCGATACATATGGAACAGGCATTGTGGGTATTTTCTGGAAAGCTGGATATTGGTATAATCCTGACATCGTGGTAAAGGGAGGAGATAGCATCAAGAGATGGATTTGGGGAATTCATCATCAAGTACCGGCCTACTGGCGTAGGTGATGATGTCACTCCACAACTTTCGATCAAGACAGTTATTTCTCATTTCTGTTGTTGACCTTCTGTCAAGCAATTCTCTTAAGGTGTCTGGTATTTTTTCTCTTGGCTTCCCTCTGTCTCTTCGTCCCCCAATTTTTCAAATTATTACAATATATTCTTGTTGTTCTCTTCTCATTACATGGCCAAAAAAAATGATGATTGTATCTTCCTAATATTGGAATTTAGCTCTCTTTTTGCTTTGACCTCTTTCAGAATATTTTATTACTCTTCTTAGCTGTTCATGGTATTATCAACATTCTTCTGTAAAACCACATTTCTACAGACTCCAGTGATTTCTTGTCTGTTGTCCTATTGTCCATGATTCACATCCATATGGGAATTAATCACATAGTAAGGTAGCGTTCCGTTGTAACCACCTTCGGTGCCACAAGATGATGATGTGTAAGGAGCTGTCTAACTTAGCAAACGTAGTGGTCTCACACATGGGCGATCGCTTACCTGAAATGTGTGGACAGGTTTGATCATTGTGTGTTTACACCGACCACCCCAGTAGACTCCACGTGACACAGTCACGAATAATGTACCCAGTCAACCACTGACTTTTAACGGTAGTCTCTTGTTCAATCTTCGCACAATTCTTACCCTTAACCCTACCTAACCCGTTTAACTAGCAGGGGCTATTATTTCCACAGTCGACTATTGAAGTCTACGATAGTATTTATTAAATCTGGCATGAGAAAATGGAAGAGAACAAGCAAGCGTCACATTTGATATACTCGCCTACATTAGAGAATTACACCAGAGAAGTAAAGTGCGTTTGTTCTGGCTAAAATATTGGAGAAAAGAGAAACAGAAAACTGAGGATTGTACACAGAGAAGTAAAGTACTTTTGTTGTGGCTAAAATATTGGAGAAAAGAGAAACAGAAAACTGAGGATTGTACACAGAGAAGTAAAGTATTTCTGTTGTGACTAAAATATTGGAGAAAAGAGAAACAGAAAACTGAGGAGAAAAAGATTCAGAGAAGTAAAGTACTTTTGTTGTGACTAAAATATTGGAGAAAAGAGAAACAGAAAACTGAGGATTGTACACAGAGAAGTAAAGGGCTTTTGTTGTGGCCAAATATTGGAGAAAAGAGAAACAGAAAACTGAGGATTGTATTCAGAGAATAAAAAGTTAAGATAGTTAATCATATCAGTCGTCATAATTTATCTCTCTTTCTCAATGCAGTGGGGTAGTTTTGCTGAAGAATCTATGAGTTTTCGGCTCAGCTTGGCTTTTCTTGTCTTACCATATAGCTATGGTAAATATTAGATTGTATGGGTTTTTTTTTCTGCTCCGTTTTTTTTTAACCTGGCACCAGATCCTATCAGCTCTTGTTGATGTAAATATTTTTTTAAACATGCAATGCACAATCTTGCTAAAAGTTATACAAAGAAGGATTCAGAATAAAAACAATACTGAATTAGATGAGCAGTAATTTGGATTTAGGAAAAATAGCGCGACAAAAGAAGATATATTCTGCATGAGAACATTAATCGAAAAGTACACAGAAGTAAACAAACCAATATATGCCTGCTTCATAGACTACACTAAAGCTTTTGATAGAGTACACCACAAACAACTTATAGAATGCCTAAAAGAGATACATCTAGATGACATGGACATACGACTAATCATCATCAAGTACCGGGCCTAGTAGGGTAGGTGATCATGTCTCTCCACAACTTTCGATCTCGGCAGCTATTTATCATTTCTGTTGTTGACCTTCTGCCAAGCCATTCTCTTAAGCTGTCTTTTATTTTTTCTCTTTGCTTCCCTCTATCTCTTCGTCCCTCAATTTTTCCAGTTGTTACAATATATTCAAGTTGTTCTCTTCTCATTACATGGCCAAAAAATGATGATTGTCTCTTCCTAACATTGGAAATTAGCTCTCTTTTTGCTTTGGCCTCTTTCAGAACATTTCATTACTCTTCTTAGCTGTCCATAGTATTCTCAACATTCTTCTGTAAAACCACATTTCTACAGACTCCAGTGATTTTCTTGTCTGTTGTCCTATTGTCCATGATTCACATCGATATGTTAAGACTGGGGCTCTACATAAAATTTAAGAACTCTTTTTCTTATTTCTATTGTCAAAAATGGATTGCACAATAACGTAATCATTTTGGAAAGCTACTTTTGCATGATCTATTCTGTATCTAAACCTAACTTCAAAGATCAATGCAATGAACAATAAGTTTTTAAAAAAAATACATTAATGTCTAGGCAAAGGAATCTGAACGGACTATAGAAGCGTATCTACATAGTGCTTAATTGTGGGTGTTGTTCGTTATGTGTATTTGCAAACATGAATTCAATTGGTTACAATTAGTGTGGCCGTATTTCTCAATGATTTTGTCAACATGGTACACCTTTTTCTTATTCGTATTCTTCACAAGTTGTAACAATTCGGGTTTTAAATATGTGTCGTCAAATTTGACATTTTCATTCGCAAGCCATGTCCTAATTTGCTCTTTTGTATTTGATGCAGTAGGCACTTTGTTCCATCTTGAATTCCCTAAGGAAGTGCTGATATAGTAAAACAGTAACCTTTTGCATAGTTATAAATTTGCATTTGAAACTCATTGTAATTAGATATAAATGTTGGTATTTAAAGTCAACAAATTGTCTACTGAGTCTTCACAAAATTAATAAAGATACGCCTTCACTTAGGTAATTAATGCCCAGGCCGTGGTGCGTCATGTCGTTCAATAACAATTCAGTTTTGTGCACGGGATTTTCCTGAACTTAGTGTTTCTGCAATAGCCAAACTATTTACGTGAACGACCGCACCAAATTAATGTATATATCCTAAAATGGTGTCAAATTCGAACAGGGTGAATTTAATATAGCCTAAAGAAGAAAATTTTTAAACTAGATCACATTTCTCAGAGCAAAAATATTTCTATAACGACATCAATATTATAAGATTACATGCAAAAGTTGAAAGCAAAATAACAAACGGTTATCACGTAAAGCTAATTCAAGTGTGATTATGAATTTCTGAACGGACTATAGATAGGCTAGTTGGCCGTGTGCTCTAGCTCTAGCGTTTGGTTCTCGTGGCAAGGCGCTGTGCCGAGAAGTACGGGTTCGATCATGCTTTGGACCATCTATTTGTTCTGTTTTATTTTTCTGTTATTGATTGCTTGTGATTTTTTTCCCGAGTGCTGCAAACATATCTCGTCCCTGGAATAATTCGCTTATGTTAGTTAGCCAGCCTGTTTTGACGCAGGCTATTACCGGGGGGTGGGAGAGACCTGACGAGGAGTTTGTGTTGACGGATTGCCACGAGTTGATGTGGGCAGGTTGACCTTTGACTCATAAGATGTGGCGGGTCGTAATGGCTTTCTTGACATTTCCTGCTCTTACTGGAGAGTTTGGATTTTGTCTGTACCAGGCTATGCTGGGAAACTACTTGTCCAGCCCAGAGGTACTGCAATACTGGATCCTTTATATCAGTAACAGCCACGACTACAGGGAACACGGCGATCCTAGCTTCTGTTAGCCAGTCTGGTTTGACGCAGACTGTTACCAGGGGAGACCACGAGGAGGTAGATCTGCTAGGTCTTGGTCAGATGATGGTGCGCCGACCCTGCTATTGCGACCGCAGGTCGCAGGCGCTTCTACTCCCCCTGACGAGGAGTAGAACTGCTAGGTCTTGGTCAGCTGCTGGGTCGCCGACCTTGCTGTTGCAGGTCGCAAGCGCTTAAGCTCCCCCTAACCAGTGATTAAACTAGGTCCGATGAATCAAGAAAAAAGACAAAAATTCACAAATATAAAACATTAAATACTATGTGGGGGTGGGGGAGGCGCGTGTAGAGCTGCAAAGAAAAATGTAAAATAAACATACAATGGTATTAAGCAGCTAAACTAATAGAGAGACGAGACAAACTGCGACGTTTTAGGCAAAAGCTTTCATCAGATACAAAACAAATATATACAAAGATCATCACGATAGGCAAATACTTTTCCAAGATTAACAAAAAAAATATAAACACGAATAATTAATAAACTGAACTACTCGAAGAACTGAGGAAAAAAAGCTAGGAATAACCCGCCATAGAATATATTAAGAAACAACAGATAAAATTGTTTGGCCATGTGGCACGGCAGAGTGATCAAAACACAACACAACGAGCCCGTAATGAACGTTGCAAGAACGCTAAACCCAAGGACCTATCACGAAAAAGATGGATTGGCGGAATATTAGAAGCATTTAGAAACATAACAACAGAAGAGGCGAACAGAAGAGCAAAAAAAAAAAAATACATCTCCCCCAACGCTGTAAGGCAAATAAGGAAGGAAAGAAGATTAAGAACTACGCGATACATATGGAACAGGCATTGTGGGTATTTTCTGGAAAGCTGGATATTGGTATAATCCTGACATCGTGGTAAAGGGAGGAGATAGCATCAAGAGATGGATTTGGGGAATTCATCATCAAGTACCGGGCCTACTGGCGTAGGTGATGATGTCACTCCACAACTTTCGATCAAGACAGTTATTTCTCATTTCTGTTGTTGACCTTCTGTCAAGCAATTCTCTTAAGGTGTCTGGTATTTTTTCTCTTGGCTTCCCTCTGTCTCTTCGTCCCCAATTTTTCAAATTATTACAATATATTCTTGTTGTTCTCTTCTCATTACATGGCCAAAAAAAATGATGATTGTATCTTCCTAATATTGGAATTTAGCTCTCTTTTTGCTTGACCTCTTTCAGAATATTTTTATTACTCTTCTTAGCTGTTCATGGTATTATCAACATTCTTCTGTAAAACCACATTTCTACAGACTCCAGTGATTTTCTTGTCTGTTGTCCTATTGTCATGATTCACATCCATATGGGAATTAATCACATAGTAAGGTAGCGTTCCGTTGTAACCAACCTTCGGTGCCACAAGATGATGATGTGTAAGGAGCTGTCTAACTTAGCAAACGTAGTGGTCTCACACATGGGCGATCGCTTACCTGAAATGTGTGGACAGGTTTGATCATTTGTGTTTACACGACCACCCCAGTAGACTCCACGTGACACAGTCACGAATAATGTACCCAGTCAACCACTGACTTTTAACGGTAGTCTCTTGTTCAATCTTCGCACAATTCTTACCCTTAACCCTACCTAACCCGTTTAACTAGCAGGGCTATTATTTCCACAGTCGACTATGAAGTCTACGATAGTATTTATTAAATCT
This sequence comes from Megaustenia siamemsis, assembly GCA_032433765.1. Lineage (NCBI taxonomy): Eukaryota > Metazoa > Mollusca > Gastropoda > Stylommatophora > Ariophantidae > Megaustenia > Megaustenia siamemsis. The sequence continues at coordinate 39,675,833 of JAVIAB010000139.1, forward strand.
GGCATGAGAAAATGGAAGAGAACAAGCAAGCGTCACATTTGATATACTCGCCTACATTAGAGAATTACACCAGAGAAGTAAAGTGCGTTTGTTCTGGCTAAAATATTGGAGAAAAGAGAAACAGAAAACTGAGGATTGTACACAGAGAAGTAAAGTACTTTGTTGTGGCTAAAATATTGGAGAAAAGAGAAACAGAAAACTGAGGATTGTACACAGAGAAGTAAAGTATTTCTGTTGTGACTAAAATATTGGAGAAAAGAGAAACAGAAAACTGAGGAGAAAAAGATTCAGAGAAGTAAAGTACTTTTGTTGTGACTAAAATATTGGAGAAAGAGAACAGAAAACTGAGGATTGTACACAGAGAAGTAAAGGGCTTTGTTGTGGCCAAAATATTGGAGAAAAAGAGAAACAGAAAACTGAGGATTGTATTCAGAGAATAAAAAGTTAAGATAGTTAATCATATCAGTCGTCATAATTTATCTCTCTTTCTCAATGCAGTGGGGTAGTTTTGCTGAAGAATCTATGAGTTTTCGGCTCAGCTTGGCTTTTCTTGTCTTACCATATAGCTATGGTAAATATTAGATTGTATGGTTTTTTTTCTGCTCCGTTTTTTTTTAACCTGGCACCAGATCTATCAGCTCTTGTTGATGTAAATATTTTTTTAAACATGCAATGCACAATCTTGCTAAAAGTTATACAAAGAAGGATTCAGAATAAAAACAATACTGAATTAGATGAGCAGTAATTTGGATTAGGAAAAATAGCGCGACAAAAGAAGATATATTCTGCATGAGAACATTAATCGAAAAGTACACAGAAGTAAACAAACCAATATATGCCTGCTTCATAGACTACACCAAAGCTTTTGATAGAGTACACCACAAAACAACTTATAGAATGCCTAAAAGAGATACATCTAGATGACATGGACATACGACTAATCATCATCAAGTACCGGGCTAGTAGGGTAGGTGATCATGTCTCTCCACAACTTTCGATCTCGGCAGCTATTTATCATTTCTGTTGTTGACCTTCTGCCAAGCCATTCTCTTAAGCTGTCTTTTATTTTTTCTCTTTGCTTCCCTCTATCTCTTCGTCCCTCAATTTTTCCAGTTGTTACAATATATTCAAGTTGTTCTCTTCTCATTACATGGCCAAAAAATGATGATTGTCTCTTCCTAACATTGGAAATTAGCTCTCTTTTTGCTTTGACCTCTCTCAAAACCTCTTAATTACTCTTCTTAGCTGTCCATGGTATTCTCAACATTCTTCTGTAAAACCACATTTCTACAGACTCCAGTGATTTGTGTCTGTTGTCCTATTGTCCATGACTCGCTCCATATGTTAAGACTGGCTCTACGTAACATTTAAGAACTCTTTTTCTTGTTTCTATTGTCAAAAATGGATTGCATAGTATTTCCTTCATTTTTTGGAAAGTTGCTTTTGCCTGAGCCATTGTGCATCTCACCTCTTTTGTACATCATACGACTAATATGTATCTAAACTGGGAGCAAACAGCACTAATAAAATATAACAAAAAGAGAACTCCATATCCATTGATATAAAAAGAGGAGTAAGACAGGGATGCATCCTATCACCAAGCTTGTTCAATCTATACACTGAGCAAATCTTTAAAGACATCACAGAGATGTCAGGCCTATAAATTAATGGAAAGATAATCAATAACCTAAGATATAATGACGATACTGTACTACTAGCAGAAAATTCTAAAGATCTACAACAATTACTTAATGAAATAAACATGACAAGCAAAAAAATATGGACTAGATATGAATATCAAAAAGACTACAACTATGATCATAACAGAGAAAATACTCAAAACCCACAAGTGGACATACAAAACTACTAAATTACTAAATATAATTAAGACAAGACAAATGAAATTTTTGGGTCACGTTAAAAGACACAACAGCCTACTAAAAGTAATCCTGGAGGGGAAAATACAAGGTAAAAGAGGCAGAGGCAGACCAAGACCATCATGGACGAGTAACATCAAAAGATGGACAAATCAGTCTATGACAACCTGCACCATCAAAGCAAGAGACAGATCAGAATGGCGCTCCATGGTAGCCAACCTTCGTTGCGGGGATGGCACTCGATGATGATGATGATGGATATCAAAATTGACGAACTAGACCTGGGGACAGTTCAGAACTACAACTACCTTGGACATACTATAACCAGTGATGGAAAATGTACAACTGAAATAAACAAAATAATAGGAATGGCAAAAAGTAATTTTAATGCCATGAAGAACATACTAACATCAAAACAAATAACACAAAGGACAAGAGGTCGAATTGGATCTTGATTGACGGCTTCTGGTTCACCCAGCCTTAAATGAGTACCATATTTTTTTCTGGAAAGTAAAGGGCGCAATACCGACCCCATTACCCCAAAATTCATGTGCCGAAGGTCTATACAATTTATGGTCACTAACACCATATTCCATATACGCCACTTGGCGTGACAGGACTTTTTACTATTGCTTATCTAAGATAAAAATGGAAAGATTGTTTTCATATTTGTCATGTTAAGTTCTTCATTTGTATTGTTTTAAAGTCAGTTCACAGCATTGACTCTGGAAGTGTAAGAAATGTGGCCGGTTTCATGAAGATGTGCTATACACCCTACATTGCGCATGTGCGGAAGTGGAAATGTTGAAATTTTGCACATGCTTCATCTATACAGATGGTTTACTTTGCTTGCTTGCGTTCGGCCGACGACTAAAGGAGATTCCTCTTCATATCCGCCCTTAAAAGGACGTTACGTGGACGTGTCTGCGTTGTGTTGTGGTTTACAGTATAACTGTGATATTTGCGCTTTCGGCCCAACACATCCGACTTCAGCATGTAATTTCTGAGTACCGGATTGTCTTCCCTTTTCGATCCCTACTCACTTGGCCAGACTAGACAGGTTAGTCTGTTACTTGAGGCACCACGGAGAGGTGGAGCAGGGTCTGGATGGCTCTGGTTCACCGATCCAGGCGCAAACCATCAGCTGTGGGTCGCTGACAACTTCCAGCTCTGGTGCTGGGAGGCGTGCCCTCGCCTCCATGGTTTACTTTCAAGCTGTGGTACGAGTTACCGCTTAACTCGCCCTCGCTCGCGCATCCAGAAGATTCCTAACCTGCACATTTCCAGCTGCATGCTTCAGGTCTCCGAACCTGGGTGAAGGCCAAGTGACTCCACTTGTTCCAGGAAGCTAGGCCTAATGTTCACGCCTAGCGGGCGAATCACGTACAGATACGTACACCACCCTCACACATACGCACACAATTAGTTTCTATATATACGAGTACATTGGCCTGTTAGATCTGACACTACGCAACAGTATGACTCAATACATGATGCTTCCAGTTAGTTTTCGTGTATTGAAATCTAATCAGCAAAGCTTGCGTTCAATTTATGGATTCTAGGCCGTGCATGGTTCGTTCGTGCACGTGGGTCATGGTTCTCGAAGGTTCTCAGCATTTAGAGGAGTAGGCCGACGCACCTATGTGTATGTGAGGAGTGATCATGTGTTGAAATATTACAATTTTATTAATTGGTCCATCTCCAAAGCAAAGAAATTTCTCCACATAGATATCTTTTATTACTAAAAGTTTAGGTTGACATCTTCCTATTCTCAAATTGGAATCACCCATTCAGCTATAACATATAGATTACAATCCTAAAATGCGCAACATTACAATGCAACTAAAACATCAGTGTGCAATAGATGGTGGAAGGCAATGTATCACCCCCCTGATGATACAAAACCTTTACAATCAGCTACTGTCTGATATTGCAGTGATGGTAGTCCTAACATTACAGTGGTTGAAACATCGCTTGAAATTTATTAAGTTCTTTTAATACCTCTTGCAAATTATTAACGACACTATAAACAGAATGTCTAAAAAAAAAATAATATCAGATAGCAGCCAGTTGTAAAGATTTCACTAACTTGTCTTTACACAGCTATTCCACATTGATGTTATCGTTATAGTTATGGTTAGTCGAAGGCCCCGGTGTCGCTGCAAACAAATTAAAATCCATAATTCCTCAACCGCTCATGCCAGTGGAATCATCTGAATTAAAACTCATCTCATTGAAGGATCCAACAAAGAAAAGCAGCGCAATCCCCACCATCAGGGGGTGATACATACAGTCCATCATACAGCTCAGTGATGTTTTAGTTCTATTGTAATGTCACACAGTTTAGGATTATAATCTATATGTGGTAGCAGTATGGGTGAATCCAATTTTAGAAGAGGAAGATGTCAACCTCAACTTTTAGCAATAATAATTGACAATAAAAAAAAACAATGTATGTGGAGACATTGTTTTGCTCTTTGGAGAATGAACAAATTAAATAAAACTGGAATATTTCCTCACATGATCACTAACGTACACAATTAAAAAAAAAACACGCAAACATTTTTTTCTCACAAAATGAGACTCTTCACTCTAAAAAAAAAAAAACTTGCAGACAAATTAAAGTATTATGTCATATTTTTATCATTCACGTTCAAAAGTCCATGGCAGTAGTACTAAAATAACACTTTTATCACAGGAATGTGCACAGTGTCCCTACGTATTCATGATCCTGCTTTTATTAAATCCCGTATTCGTTGATTCTAATATCATACCCGAACTTTATGATGCAAGTTACTGAGGATCAATGCCGGACAACATGTTGACTGAACACAGCCATCGACTTATAGCTGATTGTTTGCATCAGTATCAGTGAGCCAAAACTTAAAACTGATCAAGATCTTAATCCACCTTACTGCTGTGGCAATCTAGAAATAAACCGGTCTGTTCAGCGAGGAAAGATTCAATAGGGATGGAAATTGGGTGTGTTTAAAAAAAAACGTTATGCTGAAGATGGATATGTTGGAGCTCGATCTGCTGGAGACCACAATAACATTAACTTTTAGTCTTTTTATGACCGAGTGACCAAACGAGGCAGCGTGGACGAACGCAAACAAGAAAGACGGATTAAAATAATTAGTCTAAATAAGGCGCAGGGTGAAGAACTTAGCATGGGCCAGCGACTTGACTAGTCTAAATAAGGCTAAGGATGAAGAACTCAGCATGGGCCAGCGACTTGACTAGTCTAAATAAGGCTCAGGGTGAAGAACTCAGCATTGGCCAGCGACTTGACTAGTCTAAATAAGGCTCAGGGTGAAGAACTCAGCATGGAGCAGCGAGTCACAGCTGATCGCAGGTGTCAAGGATGAAGAACTGAGCATGGAACAAAGAGTCATAGCTGATTGTATGTGTCAGGATAAATAAACTAGAACCAGTGAACACCTCTGTCACCAGCTGGCAGGTCCTAGAAAACAGACTAATTTGTCTGGCCAATCGAGTGGGGTTTGAAAAGGAACAGAACTCGGTACTCACAAATTACGAAAACTGGAGTCGGATGCTTGTAAGCAACGACTCAATGCAACTACACAAACTTTATAGTCTTTCAAATGGAGTCATATTGGGCGTTCGTAGTAGAATAATATCGTAGTTATATCATGTCTTGAACGTTATAGCGTCTCTTCCTGTTTGATTACCACCTTATTGCAACACTTTATTAACTCGAGATTGAATGCCGTAAAGACAGTGTGCGCCTATTATCTGTACTTGCACTTTAGTAATAACAAGTAATATTGTCATTATGCAGATAAATGGTTACACAAACGACTACGTTTGTTAATATTTCCTTACAACAATTTACTTATCTACCTTTTGTCTTTTATTAATAATTGTCATTAAATAATCACTAACTATATAATCAAATCTATACATGTCAATTTGCCTCTCCATCTAATTTCTCAAAGACTACCTTGAAACTCTCTTGAGTTTCTTCTTTGTTCATGGATACCTCATCTGTTAACTCTTTCTTGTGTAATCTCAAACTTAACTCACAAGCATACTTGACGTTGCAGAAAAAAAAAAGTTTACTTCTGCATACATTTCTTTTCCGGCCTAGGCCGGGCACGAACGGCGGTATTTGTATTTGCTCGGTTACTGAACTCACGCCACGGTCACGTTCCTAATGGACGCGCAGATTTTCTTAGCTCGTTTCAGATTGTGCGTTCTAAACGTCAAATTTCTGTGCTGGTAGCCTGGCGGCTCCAGCTTCCGTTGACCTAATTTCACGTGCTGCTGCCATCTTAGCTTCGGCGTGATTTGAATAAATGTGGTCTGAGGTAGAATTTGTTTTGAAAATTATCACTGCAACTCTGCGTTACTGCTTTATATCTGTCTGTCTGTCTGTTAATCTATTTGCCTTTGTAGTGCTGTCCTTGCCGTCATATCTGCCTCACAGGCCGCCCCACTATCTATCCGCAATCCGCGCATTATTTACTCATTCATCCGTCTATTCGTTTATTTGTTTGCCTGTCGGTTTAACTTTCTATCCATCTGCTTTTCAGTCCATCTATCCCCATGCGTGCAGAAGCATGCATTGAAGAGCACTCTAGAAGTCCAAAACAGACGTGAGCAGGGAAACGTGGTACAGCCCACTACTCTAGAAGAGAAACTATATATGGTACAACCAAACGCTAAATTAGAAGAGAAATGATATATGGTACAACCCAAAACCCTAAAATAGACGAGAAACTACATATGGTACAACCAAACCATAAAATAGAAGAGAAACTATATATGGTACATGTACAACCAAAACCATATAAAATAGAAGAGAACTATATATGGTACAACCAAAACCATAAAAATAGAAGAGGAACTATATATGGTACAACCAAAACCATAAAATAGAAGAGAAACTATATATGGTACAACCCAAACCATAACATAGACAGCAAACCTAATAGGAGAATCTATAATCACAATCTGAATGAGTCATGATCGCAAAAGAAGTCAAGGAAAACACGCAAACCATTTTGGCAGCATATATACATATAACAGAATGATAGCATCAAGCATGGGCATGTGAGAAGAGAATATGTTACTGCCATTTTTTTAAATGCTAAAACATAAGTGAGAAAAAATTAGAAATAAAATTATTTCTTAAGTCGTCTCTGGACCAAAGGTTCACTGTAATGAAGCGTCATTTTGTTTAATCTTTTACCATGGGCATTGTACTTTCCCGTGATTGATTCCGCAACCTGTATCTTGAAACAGTTTCATTCTGTATGATCCAGACTACGCGAGTTGAATGAAGAAAAGATTAAATGTCTCAAGCAATTTAAAATTAAGACATACTTTAACATTTTGGGGAAGTTTTTATTGTGCAATTTTCGTTTTAAGAATGTATTAAGTTACCGTCGGTTATGCAAGCATCAAAACCCGTATAGTCCTGACCACTGAGTCAGCTTTGAATGAAATAAGCCATGTGATACTGGAGAGAGTTTAAGCTGTGGAGATGAGTCCCGGCATTGTTTAAAGGGCAGGATCCAAAGGCAGCCATAGATTATACGCGTCCTTCCAAAATGTGACAATTGTTGCAACTCAGGCTCCCTCTCCATCGTGCAGACTTTGTCCCTTTACAAAACATGCATGTAAGAATTAACAAGTTGATGATTATCATAACGTGAACATAATACTAGAACTTTTTTTTTTTTTTTTGTGAAGATACTTTTCCTGTCACTTCTGTTTTTTTTTAATTGCAATTAGCAGATGGCAAAAGAACTGGGGGGGGGGGGGGGGGGGGGGGAGACACGCCGCCCAAAACTTCGATTTGTAGACGTGTAAACGTGACATGAAGATTTTGAACATAAACCGTGCAGCCTGGGTAGATTGGAAACACACTCTAAGGCTCCAACGCAAACAAGAAGCAGACAGATCGTAGAAAAAGATAATACACGGCGAAACAAAAGAAAGATAACATTTCTAGGGGCTCTGCAAAATATATACTCAACTATGACTGACGGAGGCTCATCATCATCTTGTGCTATGCCGGTTGGCGTAGGCGATCATGCCCTTCCACAATCTTCTATCCACAGCGCATCGTAAATATATAAAACACTGAAAAATTGACAGTGAAAATTGTATTAACAGATTAAAATGGAATAAATACATCCAGTGACTTGTATTTTTTTTAAAGTCTAATGAAATACAATTTTGAACCATTTGAACGCATCCTTCTGTAAGATAAGCACTGTTACCATATATTTGTTTTGATATCATTACCATAAAGTTTCTCAAATTTGTCAGCACAACATGCCAACAGTTCTCAGTTATCATATTTAAGAATTTTACTCATCTCTTTCAGTTCTTGCAAATCAGATGCAGTGATTAACTTTCTTTCAAATCTCATCAAATCAAGCGAAGGCTATTGTGTTCTTTAACTTATATCTACCTCGCATTATATATAACTGCCATTCAATGAGTCTTCTTCTTATTAAATCCAAAATATCTACTTTTGTTATTGATTTCAGTAAATAGTTCTTGTAGCTCTTCACAACTTTCTGCCAGTAAAACACAGTATCACCTACACAACCTAGGTAGTAAATTATGTTTCCAATGAAAACCTGATTGACGTCTTACACATTTTTCCACGTGTATAGTCCTACTTCTAATTAAACCTCATTAAATGCAGACCGTTTCTATTAGATTGTATCATTGTTTGTTTGATCCCAGTGACACATCAGTCGTGCCTCTAATCAATGTGTATCTCTTTCATGAATTCTAAAACTTGCTCAAGAACTTTGGTATGGTCATTGATGTACGCATAAAATGAGGTGTTTATTTCTGTATATTTTCTGTTAGGATTTCCATACAGAAAACAATTCTGTTCACATTTGTATACATATCACATTTCCTTGATTCCAAAGTGTTTACTGAATTAAATTGTTGTTCATTCAAAGCTTTGCAGATTAAGTTTCTCATTATTAAAGACATTAGTGTTCGCTGTCTTGCACGATGAAAATTTGACAAATTAATTTCCCATTTGATGGGTGACGCGGTAAACATATCATATGTTAAAATGTTATTTAATAAAATATTATGCAAATATTTATTACTTTTTAATTCTATTTTTGATCAGCCCAGAAGCCGGAGTGTATAGTAATTTTCACTCAACCTCGTGAGCCTATTAAAACTGCTTAGCTGGCCGATTCTGTCGGGCACGCCGCACATTGCTCACCCATAGTTTATAACAAGCTACGATAGATGACCAATAATCCAACTGTTGTCATGCAATATTCTGGGTCCCGAGCTTGCCTTTCCTAGTCGATCCCAATTTTTTTTGACTAGACTGGTTAGTCCGTTTCTAGACCATCGCCCAGAATATAAAAAAAAGTGAATGTAATCTTGATCAGTTCTGATTCACTAATCCCGAATCAAATAGTCAGCTATGAGTCGCTGTCCATTTTCAGCACATATGTTGTTGGTTATCTTGGGCCCAGTTCTTATCAATATCAAATTATTTCTTGTATTGCTTCTATTATCTTTAATTGTATTCTGTCAGGACCTAGAACTTTTCCTAACTTTGATCTTTTTTTTCCCCTTTAACACGAAATCTACCTTCAAATTTGGAGAGAAAAGTTTGCGAGCCGCGGTCGCGGTAGCTCAGTGATCAGTGAACTAGACAACTATGGACAAAGATCAGGTTCGATCCTCATCTACAATACCTACGTTCTTCCATCCTGATGGGTATCGAGTTTTTATGTGAAATTATGGCTTCCTGACGTGATAGCGATTACGTCACCCCATAAGTTTTGTCATTGAATCATTACAATTTATTAACACAAACACTACATCTACCATACGCCCGCTCGCTAGCGTTAGGGAACACTTTGATTTAGTTAGTATTTTTCTGCAATGTCACATGTGATGTTCTGTTTGTTGCGAGCTAAGTGTGTTTGTGTATGTAACGAGGAGGCTGAAGAGGGCGGTTCCGATAGACCCTATGTGTAATTAGTGATGTTATCCGACGCTGATGAATCACTCAGCACGGTGGAGGCTACGGTCAGGTCTCGTAGAGTGTACACACCACAAGTCTAATCTTAGAATGCGATAAGTATGAAGGGAGAATCTCGTGTAAGTGGTTTCAAATAAGTGGGGGAGAACTGTACAGGAGATCTAAAACACGCTTACATTTCGCGAGAGTAGGGCTGGGGTAGAGAGAGATGCTGCGTCACCTTGAAACGTTATGTTTCCATCTCTGCGTGCTCGCCTTATCTGCTTGCCCCATCTGCTTACAGAGTGAACACTATTCAAGATAGAAGAAATGTCGACTATGCTGCTCATAGTCAATGTTCACTTCAGCTCGTCCGGTAGAAGCGTCTATTTAGTAGAAAAGTTGAATAAGTCTTGAGAATGAGAAACATCTGATGAATGGACATCAACAGGGATTCTTTTGGTGAATTGCAGACTTAAGTACTTCATGCTTTGAGTGATATGTTATCACCACCTTCCCCTCCCTCTTCCCTTTTCTCGCTTTTTTTTATTGATATGTATTTAACTCTCTCTCTCTCTCTCCATCTTTTTCATCATCTCTACTTATTTAATTTCAATATTTGATTATTATTGACAGCTCTCCACTTCCATATATGTGTTTTCGCTCTCCTCTCTCGGTATGTCATCCAGTATATTCTTCTTCTTTACATTTGCATTGTTTGCTGTTTAATTTTATTATAAGGCGCACGTCTAACCTTTGGCGGTCTTGTCTGACGGTTGGTAGCAAGCAATCTTGATTAATCAGTAGTTTGGTAAAATATTAGAGTCACATGCTAAATGAAAACTGTTATGCTGATCAGTTTCTTTCGTGGCTAAATCTGCCAGTGTTGGATAGACAGATTCGACGCAGAATGAACAAGGTGTATAGGTGGTGCCTGGCCTCGCTGTAACAGAGTGGTAACTCGTAATAACCTTTGGTAGTTGGATGACACTCGCCACCTTTCTCTTGAGCCTTTTGTTTTCTATGTTTAATATCAACGCTTTCTTGAATGTTGGTTCTCCATGTGCTACGATATGATGCCAGATTTTCAGTTTCCTCTGCTGATAGAGAATTCACTCAAGGAAGTCCTACAAACATCCTGATAATCTCAGTACTGGTCAGCCCTTTGGTCTCTTTCTGTCCCTATGTTCGCTTTACAATAATTGTTTGTGAATACGATTGTTTTCAATCTTCTTACATGATTCAATTTGTTTTCTTTCTTTCTTTCGTCATGTCACTATAATTGTTACACATTCTTTAAATCTATATTTATCTGCGCTGTAATACAGTCGCTTTTTTTATTCTCGCATTCTTTCTGTGTAGCTTTTCTCATACTCCTTCATGATGTGTTTCAACACTCAAGTATAGCACACTTTAAATCACTTCAAAAATGTGCGAATTACAGATCTTCTTTTCTCATCAACCGAAATTCAGATGTATGCATGTTGACCTGTGAGGTATCTCTGGTCTGCACGTCTATGTTTAGTGCCTTATTATTTCCACATGGTAAAAACACCGAAGCGTTTACAAGGGACGAATCTTGTGAGGCATCTGTTACAAGTTAATGTTGTTGTCTCACTGAATACCGTTGAACAGGAAACTCGTTATTTCCCGCCCTGAAATGTGTGCCCAATGTGTGCCCCACAATAGTTCAGCCCTTCAACGAGAGGTGTTGTTCTCTGACGTGTAAACGAGCCTAAAATGACCGGTCACTGAAATCGTTTTCCGACTCGCGTCTATTGGATACCTCCAGAGGGAGATTACTCTTGGACCCACGAGAACATTCTTAGGGAACTAGCGGAAGTAGTAGAAAACTAAAGGGGAGCAACCTCCAGCTGTTGACAAGGTCCGTTCCCATTCAAGAAAAACAAGCAGTCACACTATCAACACAGTGGTTTTCCACTCCTGTCACAGTGCATGGTGTGACCATAGCAAACAATGCCTGACAACGAAACTTGTCCAGAACATGGAGACGGGCATCTGAAGGAAATTGATAGCTTACTATTTTTCTTTGTATGAATTCGTATCGACGTAAATGTTTTCTTTTTTAAGAGAACATTCACGGCGTTCGGAACAAAACTACTTAACTGCACGTTCTAATTCTCTTTTATATTTGCCATTTATTTGTTCAAGTATCCTATCAAGCTCATTAGTTAAACAAAAAAATAAATCAACTATTTGTTTTTAATAATCTCATGGAGTCTCCACGAAAAAGATGGATCGATGGAATATTAGAAGCACTAGGAAACATAACAGCAGCAGAGGCGAACAGAAGAGCAAAAGACCGCAAATTATATCTCCCCTCGACGCTGAAAGGCAGATGAGGAAGGAAAGAAGAAGAAGATGTAGAAGATGGAGTCTCATTGGTGTTGGTTAGTGCGATAGCTTTGCAATAATGTGAATGTCGATTCTGCTTTTTCGTTGGAAGGCGATTACCCCTTGTCAGACCTTCAATTCATGCAGCACACCAGATCGTTCACCCCAAAACAATCTGGTGGGTATACACACATCCCTGGTGCATCTCTCAGTCATCCTGTTCTCTAACTCATTCATGGTGTGATATAACTGATCCTTCAGCACTGATGCGCCATCCTGTAATAAATGATAATAAGAGACATATATATCCCGTGTGTTACCGGGCCTCATTATGAGGGAGGTAAAGAATAGTGACACTGTGACCTTCCAGACATGTCGTAGAGGCGACTAAGGGGGTTGATCGATGGCTTGACAAGCTGTCATTGTAAAAAGTATTGTTATGGAAGAACCATAGATTTTAGAAGCACTTTTCTCTGCAATATGTGCCACTTTGGCACGCAAGGTTTCTGCTTTAGAGATTGTAGTTCTGCCCTATGTGCCGTCTTCGGCTCGAAAGGACATATATATATATATATATATATATATATATATATATATATATATATATATATATATATATAATTTCAATTCTAAAGCCCCTCCCCCTACTCGTAATTGGCTTGAGTCAGATCTAGAGGCCTCACCCATGATCAATCAGATCTGACACCATGCAACATTATAACTTCAATAGATGTTCTATAAAATTAGGTTTTATGTATTAAAAATTTACCAGTATAGCATCTATACAAAATGTACGCCTCTGACGTGTCGTCCACCACAGATTGGTAGACGAGCATAAGTGTGCACATCCCCAACAGCTGTTCTAATGGTAGTAATACTACCAAGAGATCACCCAGTCTAGATAGATCAAATGGCTGGGACCCCCTACTCCACCTCTACATAGTGTCTCTAGTAACATACTAATCAGTGTAGTCTGGCCAAGCGAGTTTAAATTGGCGAAGGAAGGAAACCTGAAACCCAAAAACGCCGTGCTGAAGTCGGATATGTTGGGCCGAATTGCGCAAATAAACAACAACACAATGCATCTACACCTACGCAACGTCATTTTAACGACGGATGACGAAGTGGTCTATCCATTCATTCAGCAGTCATCGGGTGAAGGCCACAATAGAGGTACTCGTAATTGTTGTCTAACACATAATTCATTCTCTTATTGCTGTCTACTTGTGAGTGGGTAACCAGGACAGTAGAATAATACTACAGGTCGTGATATATATTTATATAATCTTCTTCATCATCAAGTACCGGGCCTGCTGGCGTAGGTGATCATGTTTCTCCACAACTTTCGATCTCAACAGTTATTTATCATTTCTGTTGTTGACCTTCTGCCAAGTCATTCTCTTAAGCTGTGTGGTATTTTTTCTCTTTGCTTCCCTCTATCTCTTCGTCCCTCAATTTTCCAGTTATTACAATATATTCCAGTTGTACTCTTCTCATTACATGGCCAAAAGATGATGACTATTTCTTCCTGATATCTATATAATAGTAACTGTAAATCGATTTATTCCATTCTTGAACACAACTCACTATACTGCTGAGTTAGCAGAACGCCACCCCACACTTCGCTGATCGTAATGCTTCCTTTAAAGGTGGCAAAATTATAGACCTCAAACACACATTAAAATATGTAGTGAACAGTTTTATGAGAAACACCTTCCCACAAGGATATGATTCGCATGGAACGTGTAGTAATGAAGTATTTATTCTGCCTTGAACATTCAGAACACTAGTATTTCTAACGTCCGCCGGCCGATGAATGAGTATTTTCAATCTTTTCATTGGTTTTAACCTGCTGAGTTGGGTTATTTAAACCACTCCTGATGTGTACATTAGTGCATACATTATAACCGCATGTTATGTAACTAGACCTAATTCGTGAATGTGTTCCTTGTCCTCATATGCTGACTGGCAATATGCGTATTTGTACAAATATTCCTTTGCACATCTGTGGTGGCAAATAGAACATTTTTTTAAATATTATTATAGAGCAATGCGTTACATTCAATTTGTTTTCTTTTTCTTTCTTTCGTTCTTTTACCATAATTGTTACACATTATTTAAATGTATATTTATCTGCGCATTAATACAATCACCTTATTTTTTTTCTTTATTTTTTTTTCATTCTTTCTGTCTAGCATTTCTCAATGTTTGATCAAACAGAAACAACTTCTTAAGGGATTAAAAAAATAAGTGCAACCCAGAAGTTGATTCAATTGCTAAAATTTTATCGTGACAAGTTTAGTCTTCTTTTTTGTTCAAGGTTCGTATAACCTTTGAGCAATCGAGTACAATAGTTGGTTATACATAACATTCATAGACTAAAAGAAAGCTTTCAGTCGCGTACAAAAAAGCAGCTGTGGGATGTACAACTAACGATGTTAATCAACATTTGATCAACTTGTGCAAAAACTTATACGACAACAGAAGCAGCAAATTTAGAACAGCAGCAAGACTATACAATCAGACTATATAGACCACCAGACTATACAATCAGACTATATAGACCACCAGACTATACAATCAGACTATATAGACCACCAGACTATACAATCAGACTATACAGACTTATACAGGCTATCTGACTATACAGACTATCTGACTATACAGACTATCTGACTATACAGACTATCAGACTTATACAGACTATCTGACTATACAGACTATCAGACTATACAGACCCCCTTAAAATCAAACAGGAGTAAAACAAGGAGACGCACTGTTGTTCATCACAAACATGGATTACATCTGCAAACTGGCAAATCCACCCGAAAGAGACGAAATCAATGATCCCCTTTTCACAGACGAACAATCATTGATGCACACGAAAATAGAAGACTTGCAAGAACACATAAACATACTTAAGAAAGTTGGGAAACAGCATAATTTGAAAATCAACATAAGCAAGACAGAAGTAATGAAATATGAAAAGAAACACAATACACAAACATACCGATATATGGCAATATCCAAAAATAGGTGAAGGAATTCAAATACTTAGGCAGCACCCTGACATGTAACAAAATGCAAAAAAAAAAAAAAAAATAAAAAATAAAAAACAGAAATAAACTCAAGATGTAACAAAACTTCTCAAGTTATAGGACAGATTCCACCACTGCAGTCGAACAAATATGTAACGTTAGAAGCGAAAATATATTTATAAGACGGTCTATCCCAACGTTAAAGCAAGAGGAGCTTTCATTGCACTGGGAAACATGGAAATCCAAAGAAATTAGGTTAAATACAAAAATAAAAATTTTCAACTCAGATGTTAAGACGGTCCCTTTTATATGACTGCGACACATGGAGAACAACAAAATTGACAATCACGAAGATACAGACTTTCATTAATGGATGCATACGCAGAATAAAAGGATAGGAATGGCAGGACAAAATCATTAACATAGAATTATGGAAATGTACCAGTCAAAAACCAGTGGATAAAGAGATACAGCGAAGATGATGGCGCTGGATAGGACACACACAACGGAAGCCAACTGAGAGTATTAGACAACAGGCCCGTTTTTGGAATCCCCAGGGGAAAAGACAAAGAGGAAGACCAAGGAATTCTTGGAGAAGACAGATAGAAGCAGAGATGAAGATGATAGGGAAGACATGGAATGATCTTAAAAGAATGGCAAGAGACAGAACGACTTGGAAAGTGTTTGTTCAAGACCTATGCTCCACTGGGAGCTAAAAAAGGTAAAGGAGGATCCCAACGTTAGACGTAAGAGTGAAAATGATTTACAAGAAATGTTGGACATTATAGTGAAAGAAAGCAAAAATAAAGGACTCAGCCTTAATAGCAGAAAGACAGACTAATGGTAACAACAAAGAAAAAGACATCACCTCAGTGCAAAATAAAGACAAGTGGAACAATATTAAAACAGGTAAATGAATTTAAATATTTGGGAACTTTGTTAACCTCAGACGGAAGATGCACAACAGATGTGAGATACAGAATAGATCATGCAAAAGTAGCTTTCCAAAAATGACTACGTTATTGTGCAATCCATTTTTGACAATAGAAACAAGAGAAAAGAGTTCTTAAATTGTATGTAGAGCCAGTCTTAACATATCGATGTGAATCATGGACAATAGGACAAAAGACAAGAAAATCACTGGAGTCTGTAGAAATGTGGTTTTACAGAAGAATGTTGAGAATACTATGGACAGCTAAGAAGAGTAATGAAAATGTTCTGAAAGAGGCCAAAGCAAAAAGAGAGCTAATTTCCAATATTAGGAAGAAACAATCATCATGTTTTGGCCATGTAATGAGAAGAGAACAGCTGGAATATATTGTAACAACTGGAAAAATTGAGGGACAAAGAGATAGAGGGAAGCAAAGAGAAAAGATACCAGACAGCTTAAGAGAATGGCTTGGCAGAAGGTCAACAACAGAAATGATAAATAACTGGTGATCGAAAGTTGTGGAGAGACATGATCACCTACGCCAGTAGGCCGGTGCTTGATGATTAGTAACTTTAGATTCGAGATAATGGGAACGTAGATTATAAATCGCAGACACGCACAAACTAATGTATATGTAAATGATATGAAAATAAAGTAAGACCCAGCACGAGTTGTGTAGAGTAATTCAATAATTTAGCTTTCAAAGATGCCATAATAGCAAACGTTTGCTGATTTCTTATTTGTTTATTTCGTGAGCTGGTGCATGTCTTATAGATGTGACTACTATAGTCGGCTATGGCTGGTGCATGTCTTATAGATGTGACTACTATAGTCGGCTATGGCTGGTGCATGACAGAATATATTATTTATATAGCATTTGTTTTCATTAATGGTTACTTATTTAGTGATGAATTATTTTATGTAACAGGGCAATGTTACAAGATGAAATAGTATACTCAAGAGTTTTCAATGAGCTTGACAAATATTACTTATTATAGTATTGCATAAACCCTGCAGCATGGGAACACAAAGCTGCAGACCGAAATCTCTAGAAACACACTCTAAACGTTCACCTGAAACAAGAAGCAGACAGATTCATAGAGAAAGAGAATACACGATAAAAACAAAGCAAAGAAAAAAATAACATTTCTAGGGGCGCTGAAAATCCATAGTCAACTATGACTGACGCAGGTTACTATAGTCAACTATGACAGACGTAGGTTACTATACTATTGCACGTGTATTTTGAAGTCCAAACGTGTACATAATTATTATGATTATATTACTGTATCAAATAGCATTGACAGCAACAGGAGAAAAAATAACGTTTTTAAAATGGGATGTTCTCTAAGATTACTTGTGTGGCAATACAAAATTAGAGAAATAAAGAAATTAGTCAAAGATTTGGATCACAACTGCTTCTGAGCTTCATCTAGAGGCAACACATTAATAGTTTTGAGCATGTGTCGTCGTTACCAACAAGACCATTCTGCAACATAAATATTGACAATCAGATGCAACAGCAGAAGAGATAGATGAAGACCTACCAAGAAATGGACAAACGAAATGTATAGTGCCACGCAAAGCACCGCATGTGAGGCGAACCAGAGTGTGCCAACAACAAGTGATCACACTCCGGTCGATACTGAAAAGCATACGATAATACAGGACAAGAGCATTAATTTGTTTAACATACACATACCACCTCTACCCCCTCCTCCACACGCACACACACACCCACATACACACACACTGTGGTGCTGGACATGAAATGATAATCTTCCGAATAAGAACAGAACTACTATCTATTTGGCTCAGTGGTTAGTGAACTGGACTACTAAGGACTAGAGGTCAAGTTCGATCCTGATCGACGGCTTCCAGGTTTACCCACTCTTAAATGGGTACCGGATTTTTTTCTGGGAAAGTAAAGTGGGACGGACGTTATACCGACCACATTACCCCAAAAATCATATGCTGAAGGTCTGTAAAAAAACAAGTATGGTCACTAACACCAGATTCCCTATACACCACTTGACATGACGGGGGCTCTTTACTTTAATTTTTACATCTACTTGGAAAAGCACATCTATAAAATGTTAAGTTGTTAACAACAAAAATAAGTAAATGTGGACAATCAGCACATACTCCGCCACACACCCAACAAGACTGCAGCCAGTAGAATACACTTTTGAGATACACACTGGACAAAAGGAATACATGAAACAAAACTTCACGATCCTAGGGGTTTAAAAAAACAATCAAATTCACAGAAAAGGGAACTTTAAAGATTTCGATCTTAGCGAACGAAAGAACATAAATAAATACATATATGGTCTTTGGCGTCTTGACAGACGCCAAGCAATGATAGCAAACAATCATGATAAGTCAGTAGTTTGTTAAAGCATTAGTGTCATATTGGGTGCTGCTTTACTGAACATCTTCTCTCGTGGCTGAATTTGTCAATCCTGGACAGACAGATCCATCCACAGAACGAACAAGGTGTATTTGCAGTACCTGGCCCTGTCTCTTTTCTCTTGCGCCTTTTATCTCTTGAATTTGATATCAGCACTGTCTCGAAAGGGAGCCGCGATAGCGCAGTGGTTAGTGAACTGAACTACCAAGGACAAGCGGTAGGGTTCGATCCCAACCGACGGCTGCCTGTTCACCCAGCCTTTAATGGGTACCGGATTTTTTTCTGGGAAACTAAAGCAGCACAGGCGTAATACCAACCACATTACCCCAAAAATCATGTGCCGAAGGTCTGTAAAATTTATGATCACTAACACCATGTTTCCTATACGCCACTTGGCGTGACGGGGGGTACTTTACTTTTTTCTTGTCTCGAAAGTTGCTGTGCCATTTTTTAACGTTTGCTCTCCATGTGCTACGATCCACAGCCATATTTTCACAGTTCCTTTCACTTATAGAAAATTCCCTCAGAAGCCCTGCAAACATCCTTATATCTCAGCACTGGTCTGCACTTTGGTCTCTTTCCGTCCTTAAGTTCGCCATATAATATTTGTTTGGGAATACGATTGTTTGCCATTCTTCTTACATGGCCCAGCCACCTTAGTCTACGAATCCTAAGTGTTGCCATGATCGATGGGAGTTTGGCTCGTTATAAGACATTTGAGTTAGTTACTTTGTCCTGGCATTTGATGCTCATAATCTTGCGAATGCAACGTGCATGAAAGATGTTTAACCTTTTCTCCTACCCTGCATAGGTAGTCCAAGTTCTGATCCGTATAGAAGTGTACTAAGCACACAACTTCGGTAAATTTGAATCTTAGTCCTGAGTGTTAAAATGGTATTGGCCCATGCTCTATCTTTAAGTTTACCAAACTTGGAAGCTGCCTTTCCGATTGGGAAATTTATTTCTTCTTCAAGGGAGACATTAATTGTGACCATAGAACCGAGATAGGTGAACTTTCTCACAGATTCAAGGGGTATATTATTTAATGATATAGCTGCAGAGCTGGCTACACCTTGTTGAAGCACCACAGTTGTCTGGATACTTATTGATAGGGAGAATAATTCACATGATCTAGCTAGAATAACAATCATTGACTGCAGGATGGATTCATCATGAGCAACCAGTGCTGCATCATCAGCGAATAGAAGCTCCTTGATTAGGGTCTCAGTAAATAAATACAATCATTATCAAATATCATGCCTAAGGGTGTAGGCGATCATGTCTCTCTCCACAATTTTATGTAGCTGTTTAAAATTATGTTTGTTTATTTCCTACCAAACCATTCTCTTAAACTGTCTTGAGTCTCTGTTTTCCTGTGCCCCTTCTTCCCTCAGTTTTTCCAATTGTTGCCACAGTACTTTCTAGTTTTTACCCGTCTCATTACATGACAAGAAAATTATGATTATTTCCTTTTGATGTTGGAAATTACGTTTTCTTTTTGCATTAGCTTCTTTTAAAACATCATCATGATGCATTATAGCTGGGTATCGTATCCTCAGCATTCTTCTGTTAAACCACACTTCTGTGACCTTCAATGATAGTCTTGGCTGCTGTCCCATTAACACCCATACACCAAGACTGGCTCGTACAACACTGATGAGTTCATTTTCTTATTTCCATTGAGAAAAACGGATTGGATACTATCCTTCTCATTCTGTGGGAATCATCCTTTGTCGTAGCTATTCTGGGCCTCTCAACTCTCTCTCTCTCTCTCTCTCTCTCTCTCTCTCTCTCTCTCTCTCTCTCTCTCTCGATATATATCAATATCATCATGATTATGTGCCATACCGATTGTCGTATACAATCATGTCCTTTCACAATTCTCTGTCCACAGTAACATCATAGCAATTCTGTTGTTAACTGTTTTCCATGCCTTGACACCAAACTATCTAGTATATTCACTCTTTGTCGTCAATTAGTATATTTATTTTGTTTTTTTTTATTAGTAGTATTTTATTTTAATATAGAATATTAGTGAATTCACTCTTTGTCGTTAGTTAGTATTCACTCTTTTCCTATATTTTGCCAGTTGTAACCAAGTTTTCCAACTTTCCTCTTATCATGATGTGCCCGAAAAATGTGACTGTTTCTTTCTGATGTTTCTTAGGAGCTCCCACTTTCACTTGATCTCGTTGAGGATTTCCTCGTTGGTCTTTTTAGTTGTCCAGAGTCAGTTGTCCACCCATCCGCCCACACACACATAGACACACGCGCGCGCGAGTTATGATATGTGTTAAACTAAGGATATTTATTGTACACACTGCATACACTAAATTTATTTACTCCAGCTGTTATATGTGCTCCAAGACAATTGTTGTATATTAGCAAAGACCTTTGTTATATTTGCTGAAGATAGTTATCATATTTGCTAGAACAATTATTTTATTTGCTCAGGATATGCAGTTCTTAGTTTTGCTATAGGCAATTGCTTTATTTGTTGCTCTATACAATTATTTTATCTGCTACAAGTTTTAAATTTGCTAAGATAATTATTATAATTTTATCAAGACAACAAATATATTTGCTTTTTGACAATTATTACAAATTACAATATTATATAATATAAATATATTATAAATTATTATATTTACTAAAGATCGCAGATATTGTAAGCGTATAGTAACACTGGACGCGGTTAACTGACTTGATTTTCCAAATCACTTCAGAAATAACCGAGCAAGTACTTGACATTAGTACCTCCTTAGTCCCGATTCAAACATCCCTTGCCTTATTCTCTTCTCCTGATAGGGACGGCTTGCGTTCGTTGTCTCCGCGATATTTGATATTTGAAGTTAGCCCCTAAAGCTGGTAAGCTAATAATGGTCATGAGCCAGCGCTTGAAGCGAGTTTATAGAGCGGACGTGAGAAAATACTGCTGTTCATATTACAGTTTGTAGAAACGGGCATGCTGGTAATATTGGCAATCGTTGATATACGAGCTCAACGTGCGTGTGAATCTGACGGTGGCGAGATTTTAATATGGAGGAAAAAGCACGTTTGTAATCTTGTAGTTTGGTGGTAGAACCTAAATCTGGAGGCAGTGTGGCTTCTATTGAAGGGTTGTATTTTTAAGGGGAAATAAGGTAAAGTCCTAGTTTAAGCACATGCATTTTTCGGAGGGTAACGTCCCCATGAGTAATATTTCACTTTATTCGGTGGTTCCCCAATCTGTCTTTATTGTTGAGAAACAACGCGAGGTAAACTACTAACCCTAAACCCTAACATAATTTTTAGTATTTGAAAACCACTGCAGTTTTGTTGCGAGGCCAACTAAAGGGAGACCAATCGTTTCTAAGAAATAATGTATGTGCTGAAACTAAGAAATTACCGACGACGAATACAACTAGGGCTTTTTTTCCCTAAGATAAGGTTAACCGGATATCATCATCGTCCCAACCAAATCCGTTACTGGACATTCTTTGTTTGGGTGGGTGGGAGGGTGGGTGAGAGAGCGACTCCAGAGGTCTTTACGAGGGAATGTTAATACACCCGAAAACATACATATATATAATGTTTCAGGGTTATTCATGACAGAATAGACACAAAGACAGAACGATTAGTGAACAATCTATTTATTTATTTATTATTTTTTTTTTTTTGGTTGGGAGGAGGGTTATAGAGAGAAGAAGAAGATATGAAGAGGAAGAAAAAAAAACAAGATGATGAAGAACTTTAATGTGAAATAAGTTGTTAAGATATATCCAAGAAAAAAAAAATAACAGGTTGAAAAGCGACGGATAGTAATAGTCATCGTTAACAAATAACCCGCTTAATTTTGCTGGAGCAAATTACGAACAGATGATTAGAGCAGATGGAGGACGCTAAATGTCAGAGAGGAATGTTAAAAGCTAAAAGGTAAGAGGGTATTTGTCATTAAAAGCGTTTTAGATCAGGAAGAAACCGTAGCATTTGAAAGTTGGGTGAGGGAGGAATGAGAAGGACTACTTGGGAATGAGGACTACTTGGGAATGAGAAGGACTACTTGGGAATGAGCAGAACTACTTGGGAATGAGGACTACTTGGGAATGAGGACTACTTGGGAATGAGGAGGACTACTTGGGAATGAGGAGGACTACTTGGGAATGAGAAGGACTACTTGGGAATGAGAAGGACTACTTGGGAATGAGAAGGACTACTTGGAATGAGCAGGACTACTTGGGAATGAGCAGGACTACTTGGGAATGAGGACTACTTGGGAATGAGGAGGACTACTTGGGAATGAGCAGGACTACTTGGGAATGAGAAGGACTACTTGGGAATGAGAAGGACTACTTGGGAATGAGAAGGACTACTTGGGAATGAGAAGGACTACTTGGGAATGAGAAGGACTACTTGGGAATGAGAAGGACTACTTGGGAATGAGAAGGACTACTTAGGAATGAGCAGGACTACTTGGGAATGAGGACTACTTGGGAATGAGAAGGACTACTTGGGAATGAGGAGGACTACTTGGGAATGAGAAGGACTACTTGGGAATGAGGACTACTTGGGAATGAGCAGGACTACTTGGGAATGAGGACTACTTGGGAATGAGAAGGACTACTTGGGAATGAGAAGGACTACTTGAGAATGAGAAGGACTACTTGGGAATGAGAAGGACTACTTGGGAATGAGGAGGACTACTTGGGAATGAGGAGGACTACTTGGGAATGAGCAGGACTACTTGGGAATGAGAAGGACTACTTGGGAATGAGCAGGACTACTTGGGAATGAGCAGGACTACTTGGGAATGAGAAGGACTACTTGGGAATGAGAAGGACTACTTGGGAATGAGCAGGACTACTTGGGAATGAGGACTACTTGCTGTTATTACCTTCTTTACTCTGCAGCAATAGCCAGTTTCTATTTGATTTTAAGATTGAGAAGTAACAGTCATATGGAAGAAACAATCATCACCATCATGCAGCATAAAAATAAGCAGGACAAATCGGAAACAGGTGCAACGCGTCAAAATACTTGAGCACAATAATAATTTGAGATGGAAGATGCACCACAGAAATAAAAAGCAGAATAGCTCAGGTCAATATAGCATTTCAGAAAATGGAAAAAGTCTTATGCAACATGTATATGTCAATAGAAATGAGAAAGAGAATTCATCGGTGCTATATAGAGCTAGTTCTGCAAAATATGGAAGCGAATCATGGATAGTAGACAAACAAATGTACAGACGGTTAGAGACATCAGAGATGCGATTTCTCAAAAGACTGTTGAAAGTTCCCTGGACAGCTAAAAAGAGATCAACGAGGAAATTCTCAAAGAGGCCAACACAAAAACCGAGCTCCTAAGAAATATCAGAAAGAAACAATCAACATTTTTCTGGCACATTATGAGGAGAGGAAAGTTGGAATACTTGGTTCCAACTGGCAAAATAGAGGGCAAGAGAGATAACGGAAATAAACAGAAATTCCCATGCGCGTTCGCACAGGTTAGAGAATCCTCGGTAGTTACAATCTAAAAGAGTAGGCCATAAATATATCCGCGGTCCGGGCAAAATTGTCTGCAAAAAATCCCAGGTCGTGTTATGGAGTTCGTACACGTGGGTCAGGATTTTTTCTCTGAGGGGGAGGGGGATAATGGAGCAACCAATGGATTAGACCGGTGTCCAGTGATGATGATCTATAACAACAGCATATGACTTCTTGGCGATAATTATTCACAAGAAGATGGTATTTTTTGCCATCCCCGGATTCTGTGTCCCTTTGCAGAACGTTACGCTTACTGTACGTCATCACTGTCTGTAGTAAGGTTTCTCTCACTTCTCTACAGGTTTAGCTGTTCAATACATATTCTGTTGGGAGCCGCGTTAGCTCAGTGGTTAGTGAACTGGACTACAAAGGACAAGAGGTAGGGTTCGATCCCAACCGACGGCTTCCGGTTCACCCAGCCTTTAATGGGTACCGGATTTTTTCCTGGGAAAGTAAAGAGGCACGGGCGTAATACCGACCACATTACCCCAATAATCATGTGCTGAAGGTCTGTAAAAATTATGGTCACTAACACCATATTCCCTGCCACTTGGCGTGACAGGGGCACTTTACTTTTTTTTTTTTACATATTCTATTCTATTCTATTCTATTCTACTCTATTCTATTCTATTCTATTTTATTCTGTTCTACTCTATTCTAGTCTATTCTATTCTACTATATTCTATTCTATTCTATTCTACTCTATTCTACTCTATTCTATTCTACTCTATTCTACTCTACTCTATTCCACTCTACTCTATTATATTATATTCTACTCTATATTCTACTCTACTCTATTCTATTCTATTCTATTCTATTCTATTCTATTCTATTCTATTCTATTCTATTCTATTCTATTCTATTCTATTCTATTCTATACCAAAGAAGCTGTTCTGTGATAAATTGTTACTGACATTCGTCAAATAAGCCCACGAGGACCATACTGTGACTGTCCTCTGTTAGAAAGAGTTCTGTTGAAGTGGGTTCGGATATGGTTGATAAGGCAATATATATACGGAGCATGCATTAAGCGTATTAGGCATGCATGTTATGTTATGTTAGGGTCATCATCACTGCACCTAGGACACATCCACAGATCCTCCGATCCAGGTACCGGCAACTCGGACAATTGCCCGGTGCGCGCTTAGAAACATACAGTGACGGTCTCAAGGGAAAAAAAAAGTGAAAATAATAAATAAAATATTGTGAAGCGCGCCGAAGGTCAGCAACAATTGGGCCGTCTCTACTCTGATCATATCTTCGAGATACGGAGAGCTCCACCAAAGAGAACACTTACCCTGACCGTTCTATATTCCAACCACATACTAAATTAGAGATGAAAGATTCAGATTTTGCCGCCAATGCTGTAACGTCGATTGAAAGGTTAAAAAGAAAAGAGAGAGAGAGAGAAAAAAAAAAGAAAAGGTTGGGACAAAGAAGGCAAAGCTTGTCTTGAATGGATTGACACTTGTTTTGTTTTGTTTATTTTACTGGCCCATTGCAGGATCTCGCACGTCAAAAGCGCGTTAGTAGACGTAGGAGCTCCAGTAGCTATTGTTGAGTTTGAAATCATGCTGAACCCACTGCTGTTTTTATCCAACTTAACTTCCCCCCATACCCCCCACCCCATACTCTCCCAATTCCTATTTCCATTCAAAATCGTAGCACACACACATACACACAGACGCACGCACGCACACCATACGAACACACACTTAAACGAATTAAAGGGGTAAGTGTCACGTCATAATTAAGAGCCGCAATGTTTAACGTAGGCAGGACATGTCTATTAACTCCTGTCAGAGATTTTATGTCCCTGATAGAACTATTTCTACATGTCACAAACTGCTGGCTGTAGTTGATCTTCTTTTACTTTTTTAAAAAAAAAGCAAGTAGTCTTTTTCTTCATGCGCTTAGTTCTGTTACATTGCTTCTCTCATAACTATTTCTCTGTCATATTATTCTATTACTTTATTATTCTTATGTTTTTCTGTCACATTATTCTATTACTTTATTATTCTTATGTTTCTCTGTCACATTATTCTATTACTTTATTACTCTTATGTTTCTCTGTCACATTGTTCTGTTACTTTATTACTTTTATGCTTCTCTGTCACATTGTTCTATTACCTTGCTTCTCTCATAATGTTTCTCTGTCATATTATTCTATTACTTTGCCTCTCTAATAACGTTTCTCTGTCACTTTTTTTTACCTTGCTTTTCTTATAACGTTTCTCTGTCACATTGTTCCATTACTTTATTATTTTTATGTTTCTCTATAACATTGTTCTATTATCTTGCTTCTCTCATAATGTTTCTCTGTTGTATTGTTCCATTACTTTGTCTATATACTATTACAAGCTGCCCCTTACCATTTTTTGTTTGTTTCATATATTCTCTATAGCTCTGCTCACGACCCTGCACAGTAATTAAAAAAAATTAACATTTTGTATATTTGTTATTTATATAACAGAGACTACGAGAATAAGAAATTAAGACACCCTCTAAACATTAAGATCAAAGATAAAGAAATAAAACAAGTAGAGGAATTCAAGTAATTGGACACGATGTTCACAGAAGATGGAAAACTAGATAGAGAAATTGACATGAGAATACAAAAAGAAAATGCTATCACATACCAGCTTTCACCATTGTTAAGACATCCAAACATTTCTATAACAGCGAAACAACAAATGATAAATAACATTTTCATACCAACTTTGTGCTATGAAAGTCAAACATGGATCCTTTCTAAATCCCATTTAAGAAAGATCAATACATGTGAGATGTGATGCTTGAGAAAAGTAACAAACAACACAAGAAGAGATAGAAAACCAAATGAAACCATAAGAAAAATGGTAGGAATAAAACCCTGCCAAGAAAATAGAGCAACAACAACTGAAATGGTTGGGCCACCTGGTAAGAATGAATCCTCACCATCAAGGGCGTTCTTCTCGAGAATGCATGGAAAAAAGACCAAAAGGAAGACCTAGAAAAAGATGGATAGATACAGTGATAGAGACATGTAACAACAAAGGAAAATCACTAATTCAGACAGTTTGAGCAGCTCAAGAACGACAAATGATATAAACCACCACACCTTTTCGGTATCAGTGAAAGGAAAAAAAAAAAAGATATTTATATTCCTTCTGTCTGATTTTTCTGTCTGTAAAATTTTCTAATTTTACTGCTCTTAGAGCATGTCTCTATCATGTTGTTATCTAATTTTACTGCTCTTAGAGCATGTCTCTATCATGTTGTTATCTAATTTTACTGCTCTTAGAGCATGTCTCTATCATGTTGTTATCTAATTTTACTGCTCTGAGAGCATTTCTCTATCATGTTGTTATCTAATTTTACTGCTCTTAGAGCATTTCTCTATCATGTTGTTATCTAATTTTACTGCTCTTAGAGCATTTCTCTATCATGTTGTTATCTAATTTTACTGCTCTTAGAGCATTTCTCTATCATGTTGTTATCTAATTTTACTGCTCTTAGAGCATGTCTCTATCATGTTGTTATCTAATTTTACTTCTAATTTTACTGCTCTGAGAGCATTTCTCTATCATGTAGTTATCTAATTTTACTGCTCTGAGAGCATTTCTCTATCATGTTGTTATCTAATTTTACTGCTCTTAGAGCATTTCTCTATCATGTAGTTATCTAATTTTACTGCTCTGAGAGCATGTCTCTATCATGTTGTTATCTAATTTTACTGCTCTGAGAGCATGTCTCTATCATGTAGTTATCTAATTTTACTGCTCTGAGAGCATTTCTCTATCATGTTGTTATCTAATTTTACTGCTCTTAGAGCATTTCTCTATCATGTTGTTATCTAATTTTACTGCTCTGAGAGCATTTCTCTATCATGTTGTTATCTAATTTTACTGCTCTGAGAGCATTTCTCTATCATGTAGTTATCTAATTTTACTGCTCTGAGAGCATTTCTCTATCATGTTGTTATCTAATTTTACTGCTCTGAGAGCATTTCTCTATCATGTTGTTATCTAATTTTACTGCTCTGAGAGCATTTCTCTATCATGTTGTTATCTAATTTTACTGCTCTGATAGCATTTCTCTATCATGTTGTTATCTAATTTTACTGCTCTTAGAGCATTTCTCTATCATGTATTTATCTAATTTTACTGCTCTGAGAGCATTTCTCTATCATGTTGTTATCTAATTTTACTGCTCTTAGAGCATTTCTCTATCATGTTGTTATCTAATTTTACTGCTCTGAGAGCATTTCTCTATCATGTTGTTATCTAATTTTACTGCTCTGAGAGCATTTCTCTATCATGTAGTTATCTAATTTTACTGCTCTTAGAGCATTTCTCTATCATGTTGTTATCTAATTTTACTGCTCTGAGAGCATTTCTCTATCATGTTGTTATCTAATTTTACTGCTCTGAGAGCATTTCTCTATCATGTAGTTATCTAATTTTACTGCTCTCATAGCTTTTCTCTGCCATATTATTTTCTAACAATTAACAATAACTTTGCTGTTCTCATAACATTTTCTTGTCACATCGTTATCTAATTTGGGGAACTAGAGGCGTTGACCTTTGGACAAGAAGGTTCTGTGTTTGAAAAGAGTAGACCAAAATGGTCACTGTCCAGGCAAGATTGTTAAACATACAAAAAATCTGCCCTTGCCAAAGGCAGATGTGTTGGGTTGAAAGGTACAATGGTTTGCTGTAAAACTAGTGATACAACACATCCATGCTCACTAAACAGGTGAATGCTGAAGAAATAGAGAAACCATGATGTAAAGCTGTAAACACATATTACAAATAATTCTTCACTTTTTTTTGTTTTAAGCAATCTGTTCAATCTTTATTTTAGGATGTTAAAAATTGACCACAACATCCCAGTGAAGACCATTTATCTAATTGTGTCTTTATTACACAGACATACTACTTGGTTACTGACAACAAACATAATAAATGAAGGTAACAATAATGTTACTGTTAGTGCCGGTATTTTATTATCAAAATCTGTTGTAAAAAAATGTAAAATTTTGCTCCATACCT
Source organism: Megaustenia siamemsis (assembly GCA_032433765.1). Taxonomy (NCBI): domain Eukaryota; kingdom Metazoa; phylum Mollusca; class Gastropoda; order Stylommatophora; family Ariophantidae; genus Megaustenia; species Megaustenia siamemsis. Next base: position 39,704,992 of record JAVIAB010000139.1, read on the forward strand.
TGATTTGTGTTTGGTGAATATATGTAAACTAATAGTTTTGCTATTTATATATTTGCAGGAATTCCATGTTGCTTATGTGTTTATCAAGATGGCAAACTCACCCCGGCCTGGTGTTTGGGCTCTGGAGAGATCAGTGGACTTTGGGAAGACTTGGAGCCCATGGCAATATTTTGCTGACACAAGTAGTGACTGCCTAAACTACTTCAACACCACAGCAGATGAGAAACTGGTCACGGACAACCAGATACTCTGTGCCACTGAGTTCTCAAAAATTGTCCCACTTAGCAATGGAGAAGTAATATCATTTAATTCTTCTTTTCACAAAATTTGAATCTGCTGTTTTCTTTGCTATAATTTTTTGTCTAAATTACTGCTAATTCTTTCTTGATCTAAATATCTTGTTTTAAAAATATTTTTCTTTAAGTCTTTACAATTTTCTTCTCTTTTTTTTTCTTTTGTAAACATTATATGTATTACATTCAACAGATATTCATTAATAAAGAGCATTAATTAACTAGAATTGTATTTGGCCTGTATGTTTTGTATGTGCCTATATTTGGTTTTCAAAAAGGAGTTGTTAAGGGGCAAGTGTGTTTTGTGCAAAGCATTATCTCCATATTATTTATCCGGGCATCATAAGCAGTTCCATCCTCGTTAGTACATGCCAAAAGGAAAGACCCTTCTATCATACTCATACATGGAACTTCACGACCATGTGTCCAGGATTAATCAATACATGCCCTACACAATTTTAAAACATTAGGAAAACAGCCATCATTGACATGAAACTGCAGAGACTGAAAACCTCCTGCCCCTCCTTTAAAACTCCTTGTCCAATGCTGGAGAAGTTGAGATATACCTCAGGACATGAAAAATGCCAAGATTGTAATGTTATAATGGGGACAAGGGCAATTGTAACAACTGTATCTCCTTGAGGATAACTGGAAAGGCATTAGTAAGATTTGTTCTAAAGTGCCTACACCAGCTGGCAGAATATCCTTCCCACAAGCCCCACTAGGATTTTAGAGCTGGACGGTCAACCATATGATTTTTACTTTCTACCAACTGCAGGAGAAGTGCAAGGAATAAAGAAGACATCTTTTTATTGCTGTTGTTAATTTCAAAAAAGCTTTGATACCATGAGAGGGTGCTGGAAAATATTGGCTACCCACCAACATTACTCAATATGATCAGGTCAATTAGCAACAAAATGTCTACCACTATCTAGTTAAACGGTTGATCATCCCAGCTCTTTGAGATGAAACATGAGTCAAATAGGGATGTATCCTTGCCCCTTCCCTATTTAGAATTATTGTATACATATGGAGAACTAAAATAAAAAAGAGCACAGCAACATTTGAAAAAGCATTGATGTTAAAGTCAGAAGACAAAAGGTGAGGAAGAAGAGAAATCAGGCCAGGCATCACAAATGCATCTTGTTCATTCTGTGGTCAGATCTGTCTATCCAATATTAACACATTCAGTCATGAGAGAAGCTGCTCAATAGAATAGCATCCAGCTTAATACATTAATATTACCAAACTTCTAACACATTATGATTGCTTGCTACCAAACATCTGTCAAGATGTCAAAGGCCATATATATTTGCTTTATGAAATAATATATATTTATATAAGTGTAGACTTAAAAACAAAGTTGAATGCATTCGAAGCTAAATGCCTAAGGAAAATACTTGGTATAGCGTGGAACTAGTTCAAAACAAATTAGAGAAATTGCCAATCAACCACTAATATCTTCAGTAATAAAGAAAAGAAGATGGTCATATGTTGAACATGTGATGAGAAGAGATAATAACCGAATAGCAAAGCAAGCCCTCAAGTGGGAAACAACTGGTAAGAGGAAGAGAGGAAGACCCAGAGAGACTGAGAAGAACATTGATGAGAGAGGCAAAAGCAGCAGGAATCGGCTCCCTCAATGAGATAGAGCTGCTTGCACAGAACAGAGACAAATGGTGAGATTTGATAAAATATCTTTAAAAGAATTGAAAACTGCTAGAACAAAAATTCAGATAAGAGAAGGTGTATCTTGGTCTATGCCCTATGGCTACCGCTCAAAAGGTAAATAGATAGATAGATAGAGTATAATTTCTTTTTACAAGTTCATATAATTAGCTTATTTCTTAATTACTGTTTGTCACTCCGTATTTTTAGATTGCGAGACGAGGAACATTTAGCTGAGAGCATTAATTCTGGAATAGCACAGGCCAAAGTAGCATTTCAGAAAATGTCTTGCACAACAAGTCTGTGTCAAAAGGAATAAGAAGAGGAGTTTATCAGTTTTATATAATATAGAGGCCTATGGAAAAAAATCATGGACAGTAACAAACAAATGAAAAGGCAATTAGAGGCCACAGAGATGGGATTTCTCAGAAAAAGGTTGAAAGTACCTGGACAGCTAAAAAGACCAAGGAGAAAATTTTAAAAGAGGCCGACACACACACAAATTTTAAAAAAACACCAAAAAGAAACAATTGACATTTTTTGAGGGCACATCATGAGAAGAGGAAAGTTGGAATACTTGGTTACAACTGGCAAAATACAAGAAAAGAGAGATCACTGGAGACAAAGGAAGAAGATACTATAGCTTGTTTCATAACTCGTGCCCAACTTTTAAAATCGATAGCTTTTTAACCGCTTGTTGTAAGTTGTTCAAAATTTGTATGTAAAGTTATAATGAGTAGAACTCAACAGGGAATTAATTTCATTAAAAAAAACATTTGGTTATTATTGTTGCTTATTTGATTTATATAAATTTATAACGACCCATTGATGTAGTCAAAACTTAATGTTTACAGTATTTTAAGTTAAAAATAGCAAGTAAAAATCCATACACTGCAAAATTGACGTGTTTGCACGCTTTCGCCATGGTTTTTTGACACAATTAGACACTTGTAAAAAACACGAGAAATTGTGTGTTCCATTTCCGTTCATTCATAGGTGGAGACGTGGAACGATAACATTTATCATGATTCTTAGAATGAAATTCTGCAGTTTACAAAACATCGCAATAAAAATGTATGACTATTTTTGCAAAGAGGCTAAACGAGGAAGATTATTTCATTCTTTAGAAAACCCTGAAAATAGGACAAGACACATTTTGGATTTATCTAAACGGTCATTTAATCGCTGGATTCAAGCACGTGACCGTCAATGTTCCAAATATACAAAATCACAAGGAAGAGCAAAAATGTTGGATAATTTCGACAGTGAACTTATTAGAAGTGAAATTCACAAAATGTTGGGTATGAATAAAACTGTTACAATAAGAAAATTAAAAGTATCGCTGAAAAAGAACAACAGTAATGAAATATCAAAGTCTACATTATGGAGGAATGTGAGAGCTGCAGGCTTTACATTCAGAAAGTATTCCAATGGACGAAACATCATCTGTGAGAAGCCACATATAGTAGTCATGAGAAGCAAGTACTTACGTGAAGTAAAAGAGGTGCGCAAGCAAGGTTATGATATTGTGTACTTGGATGAAACATGGATCAATGCTCACCACACTAACCAAAGGGAATGGCAGTCATCAGATGGAAAGATTAAGAGATTAATACCTAGCAGCAAAGGACAGCGCTTGATAATTGCTCATGCAGGTAGTCGACAACATGGACTAATACAGAATGCAGAGCTCATTTTTCTTTCAAAATCCATAGACAATCGGGATTATCACTCTGAGATGAATGGTCACATATTTAGACATTGGATTGAAAATTCTGTTCTTCCATCACTAGATCGACCATCTTGCCTAATAATGGACAATGCAGCATACCACAACATTGTTGCACTTGAAGATAAAGTCCTGACGTCATCCAGTACAAAAGATACTATTAAGATATGGCTCACAAAGGAGCACATACAATTTAATAACATGTACTTAAAACCTGAATTACTATCTCTAGTAAAGCAAAAACAAAGGACAAAGATTTTTCAAATAGATAAGATTATCCAAGAGCACGGTCATATAAGTTTGAGGCTGCCATCTTACCATGCTCATTTAAATCCAATAGAACTAATCTGGGCAAAATTAAAAGGACAAGTGGCAGATGAAAATACAACATTCAAAATATGCGATGTAAAGACTCTTGCTAATCTCGCTTTATTAAATATAGACAAAGATTATTGGGCTAAATGTGAAGACCACGTCTTAAAACAGGAAGAGGAATATTGGAAAAATGATGGTTTGTGGAATGTTCAACCCCAAACAGTTATTAATCTTTTAGACTCGTCTGATTCAGAATGAAAGTATATAGCCCCCACAATGTTGGCCCCTATATTACCTTAAATTAGTTCAACAAACGGTCCTTATCAGGACCACACAACTATGAAAATTGGACATAAAGGTATACCTTGATATTATCGTCCGTCCTCGAACTGAGAAGACAATAATTCTCCTGGTGTTTTGTCTTATTAGGTTATTTCCCCATTACGGCCACGCCTTTACCTAGTGAAAATTAATCATAGACCAGCAACTACGGTAATTTCTATTATTTAGGGGTTCACAATTTACAATTTTGACAAACATCAAAGAAATTCGCCGCTTTAAGAAAACTGCAGCTGCAAGATATTTGTTAAATATACAATTAAAGGGTCTTTTGCATTCTAATAACATTTGGAAAATTTCAACAGTTTTTAACAAACGGTTGCTGAGTAATAGCATTTTGAAGTTGGGCACGTGATTTGAAACGAGCTATAGATAGCTTTGTGTCATGGTATGGAAAACAATCAATAACAGAATTGATATGATACACTGTAGACAGATAATTGTGAAAAGACATAATTACATATGCCAACCAGCATAGACACATGATCTATCTATCTATCTATTGACCTTTCGAGCCGTAGCCGGCCCATAGGGCGTAGACCAAGATACTCCTTCTCCTATCTGAATGTTTGTTCTAGCAGTTTTCTTTTAAAGATATTTTATCAAATCTCGCCATTTGTCTCTGTTCTGTGCAAGCTGCTCTATCTCATTGAGGGAGCCGAATCCTGCTGCTTTTGCCTCTCTCATCAATGTTCTTCTCAGTGTCTCCATGGGTCTTCCTCTTTTTCTCTTACCTGTTGTTTCCCACATGAGGGCTTGCTTTGCTATTCGGTTCCAAGTATTTTCCTTAGACATTTATTTTCGAATGCGTTCAACTTTGTTTCTATATCTCTTGTTGTTTTCCAGCTTTCACACGCATACGTAAGGGCACAAAGACACATGATGATGATGATTAATTTTGGATTTATATTTTCTAAGTTAATTATTCTGTAGAGTTGAAAGTTTTTTTTTTTTCAAAAGTGTAAAAAATCTCAAATCATAGTGACAACCACATTGACATGAGACCTTTATTCTCAGCTTGTAATCCAGCATACCCTGGCTTCATTCATTAGTCTTGTAGACTTTTCCTTTGTTGGAGCACTTTTGATGATTTCTTCAATTTCCTTTCTAACCTTCATGATGAGGGGCAGCTCTGTGAGATGTGGCTGAGGTTAATCCTATCCATTCTATGATAATGTCCTCTCACCTATTTCTCTGTCTGTTTTGCCTTCTTTTGATGGTTCTGTGCCCTGTAAAATGGCCTTAGCAAATCCTGAACATCTTGTAATTTTTGCATTGACATGATACTCTTTATTCTTAGCTCATATGCTGCAGAGCTTGGATGTATAAAAAATTGTTAAAAAAATTTTTTTAGAAGATATTTTCTTTTTCTTTACAAATAGTCCACTTGTTTTTAATTCTAAATTTGTCAACATGTAACTGATGCATAGAATCATTAATTAGCTTTGGTATTCTAGATGTTAAGGGAACAATGGAAAGAATACATAAAAGATCTTTACGATGATGAATGAACAGAAGTAAATATTAAGGATAATGGGGAAGGACCAGAAATACTCAAAGAAGAAGTGGAAGATGCCTTGTGCAATATGAAAAGAGGAAATGCTCTTGGGCCAAATAATATAACTAAAAAGGAGATTGAAGCCATGGATGATTTTGGAATTGAAATTTTAGAAAAAATTGAATGACATTTGCAACAGCCAATATATATACCAGACACCCTATTAAAATCTATATTCATAGCCCAAAATTTTAGAAAAAATTGAATGACATTTGCAACAGCCAATATATATACCAGACACCCTATTAAAATCAATATTCATAGCCCTACCAAATTTGGTGTGATTGAAAGGAATGATCATCGCACAATAAGCCTTATGTGTGTCATGACTAAGATTTTACTAAGAATCATCATGCAAAGGGTGCGAAACAAAATCAAGTCCAGAAATTAGTGATGAACAGTGTAGTTTTGTTGGAAGTAAAGGTACGAACAATGTCATACACATCATAAGATCTTTAGTAGAAAGAACCATAGTGGTAAAAACAAATCTATACCAACGTTTCATAGATTATACCAATGCATTTGACAAAGTAAAGCACCAAGAAATAATCAAAATTTTAGAAGGCATAAATGTTGACAGCAAAGATCTAAGAATAATAAAGAACAAGTACTGGCAACAAACAGCTGCCATAAAAACTGGAAATCATTTGGAATGTTGTGTGCTGTCATCATCATCATCATGTACCCTGCCGGTTGGCATAGGCGATCATGTCACTCCACAATCTTCTATCTACAGTGCATCGTATCAGTTCTGTTGTTGACTGTTTTCCATGCCATGACACCAAGCTATCCAGTATTTTCTGTCTTTGTCGTCCGCGATCTCTCTTTCCTTTTATTTTGCCAGTTGTAACCAAGTATTCCAACTTTCCTCTTCTCATGATGTGCCCGAAAAATGTTGATTGCTTCTTTCTGATGTTTTTTTGAGAGCTGCCTTTTTGTGTTGGCCTCTTTGAGAACTTCCTCATTGGTCTTTCTATCTATCCAGGGAACTTTCAACATTCTTTTGAGAAATCCCATCTCTGTGGCCTCTAATCATCTTTTCATTTGTTTGTCTACTGTCCATGATTCGCTTCCATAGGTCAGAATTGGTTCCATATAGCACCGATGAACTCTCTTTCTCATTTCTATTGACATATGTGTGCTGTCACCATATTTATTTAATATGCATAGTGAAATTATTTTAGATCCATAAGGGATATGCCTGGAATATCAATTGGAGGTCACAATATAAATAATCTCAGGTATGTTGATGATACAGTCTTAATTGCTAAGAGTGAAAGTTACAAGAAATGTTAGACATTATAGTGAAAGAAAGCAAAAATAAAGGACTCAGCCTCAATAGCAAAAAGACAGAAGTAATGGTAAGAACAAAGAAAAAGACATCAGCCCAATGCACAATATAGACAAGTGGAAAAATATTAAAACAGGTAAATAAATTTAAATATTTGGGAACAATGATGGTAGATGTACAACAAAGGTGAGATGCAAAATGGCTCAAGCAAAAGCAGCTTTCCAAAAAATGAGGAAGATACTATGCAATCCATTTTTGACAATAGAAACAAGAAAAAGAATTCTTAAATGTTATGTAGAGCCAGTCTTAACATATGGATGTAAATCATGGACAACAGGACAACAGACAAGAAAATCACTGGAGTCTGTAGAAATGTAGTTTTACAGAAGAATATTGAGAATACCATGGACAGCTAAGAAGAGTAATGAAAACGTTCTGAATGAGGCCAAAGCAAAAAGAGAGCTAATATCCAATATTAGGAAGAAACAATCATCATTTTTTGGTCATGTAATGAGAAGGGAACAGCTGGAATATATTGTGACAACTGGGAAAATTGAGGGATGAAGAGACAGAGGAAAGCAAAGAGAAAAGATCTCCCGTGCGCTACCGGGGCCCAAAAGGGGAGTAAAGAATAGTGGCACTGTACCCTACCAGGCCTGTTCGTAAGAGGCGAGAAAGGAGGGTTGGGCATGGGACTGGCTATCCCATACTGTAAAAAATATAAGCCGCAAAAAACTTCACAAACATGGACAAGTCAAAGAGAGAAAAAGTTAATCCACCATCCAGAAAAGAGAAGGGCTCTCTGTCTAAGAGACATAAGACAAAGAGGAAGACCAAGGAATTCTAGGAGAAGACAGATAGAAGCAGAGATGAAGATGATGGGGAAGACATGGAATGATCTTAAAAGAATGGCAAAAAACAGAACGACTTGGAAAGTGTTTGTTGAAGACCTATGCTCCACTGGGAGCTAAAAAGGTAGAAGAAGAAGAAGAAGAGAAAAGATACCAGACTGCTTAAGAGAATGGTTTGGCAGAAGGTCAACAAGAGAAAATGATAAATAACTGTCGAGAGCAAGAGTTGTGGATATACATGATCACCTATACCAACATGCACGGTACTTTATGATGATGATGATTCTAGATGTTGATCTAGGATTGACAATAATCATTAATTCTCTCATCAGTGGACTGATAACACCAAAAGGTGGACAGGTGACAATATGCACCATCATGACAATCTATCTATCTATCTATTGTCCTTTTGAGCCTAAGACAGCACATAGGGCAGAACCACAATCTCAAAAACAGAAACCTTGCATGCCAAAGTGGCACATATTGCAGAGATCACTGCTCTAAAATATATGGCGCTGTTTCCATAGCAATACTTTTTACAATGACAGCTTGTCAAGCCATCGATCAACCTCCTTAGTCGCCTCTTACGACATGCCTGGAAGGTCACAGTGTCACTATTCTTTACTTCCCTCATAATGAGACCCCAGTAACACACAGGACACATGACAATAGTCAGAGTAAAATAATGTTCCATGGTACCTAAACTTCTATGTGAAGATGGCACTCAATGAATGAATTAATTCTTAGACCCAAGTTGGTGACGCAGTACACTGTAATGGCTTTCTTTTTTTTTTTGGGTTCTGCTGGAGAAGTTAGAGCTTTTCCATTTTAGAGGAAGCTTCTCCATTTTAGAGGGATAAATTTTATAGGTGATGCAGTACAAGGTCTTCTATTAAAACAGACCAAACTACAACAAAGATTATAATGATCTTCTTCTTGGTGGCCAATCTGTTTTGGCGTAAACTGTTTTCACTTTTAAATTTACATTTGCTTTCATTGCTTGTCTGTTTATTACTGCATGTTAGTGACAGTTATTTGTTTTTTTGTTGTATAGATTGTTGTTTCTCTTGTGAATGGACGCCCCAGTGCCATGAACTTTTCTTATGCTGATGTACTCCAAGAATGGACAAGAGCAACAGACATCCAACTTAAACTTCTTCGCACCAAGACTCTTCTTGGTCACTTGATGGCCATCGCTAGAAATGATCCAACAGTCACTAGAAGAGTAAGCATGTTGTACCCAACATTTCTATCTTATTTATTTATATACATTAGTAAAAGTGCAGAGAGCAAGCAACACTTGATATTCATTAACAACAGAACTCCAGGGGCAGACATTTAGGTACCCAGTCACTTTCAATACATTATAAGGTGTGTGTGTGCATGTTAGTCTTACTATAAGCTTATTTGTTATACATGATCCTGTCTACAATATTTTTTCCTAAATTTCTTAAATATCAATATCATCTTTTTCCAATACTGAGTATTTGTTTACCAAAAGGTATGGAATTAGTTTATATCTTATATCATGCTTGTTTATCCATATTCAGTATCCAAAGTTTTTAAAAAATGGTCTAATTTTATGATTTACCTTCTCTTTTTATTCTCATTCACCACTGCTTCTTATTTATTTTTTGTTCTTCTTTGAGTCATCCTCTTCTTCTTTCTTTTTGTATTTTTTTTAGGTAGTGGGAATGAGAGTCATTAAATTTGTTATGTTTTTTGAGCTCCACAACTCTTTTTTTATTTTGTAAGACTTTGAGAATTATGTATAGGCCTTATTCTTCTAAAATATTATATTGTTTTCTTTTTTCTGTTTTGTGTACCAGTACTATTACAGTATCAAGGACATCTCCATTGGTGGTCGATGTGTTTGTAATGGACATGCAGAAAGATGTGATGTTCGCAGCTCAGAAACAACTCGACTAATCTGTGTCTGCCAACACAACACATGCGGAGAAATGTGTCAGACCTGCTGTCCTGGATTTCAACAGAAGAAATGGCGACGTGCACTAATTGATCAGCCATTTATGTGTGAACGTATGTATTTGTATTTTTACTCTTAGGGTAGAAAGATATAACAAAGTTTGTCAAGTTATCAGACAGATCTCGCCACTACTGTCGAAAAAAGAAGTATCATTAGAAGTAAAGCGAGCTATTTATAAGACTATCTTTATTCCAACATTGTGTCTTTAGTTTCAGACATGGACCTTAGACTTAAGAATTATTATAAAAATAACCACCACAGAAATGAAGTGTGTCTGATGCATGACAGGAGACAGTCTGAGAGATGAGATATGAAATAAAGAGTTACGAAAATGACTAGGAATGGAACCAACTATTGAATACTTAAAACAACAACAGATCAAGTGGTTTGGGCATGGAATAAGAAACAAATAACTAAATCTAACATGAGTCACCAACAAACAATACAAGAACACCAGGCCAAGAGACCACAAAGTAAAAGGTGGATAAACGGCATACTAGAAACACTTGGAGGTATAACAGCAGAAGAGGCCAACAGAAGAGCAAGAAACCATAAACTATATCTTCCTCCGATGCCGACAGGCAAATGAAGAAGGAAAGAAAGAAACTCTTAGTGTACATGCCTAAAAAACATGTTTTAATGCAGCCTTGTTAAGCAGGCAAATATTAGAGCATGAGTGCACATCATGATGTCTTAACATTTTTTTAACCTTAAATATTACTATATGTTATATTTCTCTCTTGCATTCACCTGGTAACTAAAGGAATAGTTATACCTCTTCATCATTCACCCTTAGAAGGATGCTACATGGGCGTAAATGTGTTGTGTTGCTGTTTGCAGTGAAATTGTAATGGTAGTAAGACTTTGAAGTGCGCGTGGCCGTGCGGCTAAAACCATTGTTCTCCTGGCTGAAAAGCTGACATACGGTGTTTGAAGCCCGCGGTAGACAGAAAGGATTTTTTCTATTGGGGGTGAAATAAAAATCCTGAGTCGCGCACGTTGTGGTGACTGCTTGACCAAGCGGCCTTTATCCCTCTGGTTCTATCGTTGCCCCCTGACATTCACCAGTAATGGTACTATGTGTCGTAAAGATAGTTTTTTTTTTTTTTTTTTTTTTTAAGTAAGACTTTTAGTTTACACCTTTTGAACCAACACATTCATCTATGGTATGGTTTTTTTAAGTACCCTGTTGCCATTTCTCTTGATCCCTCCCTACCCACTTGGCCAGACTAGATTAGTGACAAATAATAATAAATGACTATTATTATGGAGGTCTATGTTTCATTAACAATACGATAATTTACGATAGTGGCTTGTCAAAACCTCTGATCAACGGTTCTATACCAAGCGGGAGAAAAACAAATCTTTCATTTTGGATCCAACTGGAAACCCATGGAGTCAGAATAGCTAAAGCAGCACTGTCTTTCAGAAGCCTTGAAAAGCTGTGAAATCAAACTCATCAGCACAAACACAAAACCTAGACTATTCAAATCAAACATACTATCCACCATTACAGGTGAGAGCTGAAAATAACAAGAGATATAGAAACAAAGTGAACGCATTCGAAATAAATGTCTAAGGAAAATACCTGGTATAGCATGGAAGGAATTCAAAACAAACAAGGAAATTAGAGAAATCGCAATCAACCACTAATATCTTCAGTAATCAAGAAAAGACGATGGTCATATGTTGGACATGTGATGAGGAGAGATAAAAACCGAATAACAAAGCAAGCCCTCATGTGGGAAATAACAGGTAAGAGGAAAAGAGGCCGACCCAGGGAGACACTTAGAAGAACATTGATCAGAGAGACAAGAGCAGCAGGAATCGGCTCCCTCAGTGAGGTAGAGTTGCTTGCACAGAACAGAGACAAATGGCGAGATTTAATAAAAGATCTTTAGAAGGATTGAAAAATGTTAGAATAAAAATTTAGATAAGAGAAAGAGTATCTGGGTCTATACCCTATGGGCCGACTACCGCTCGAAAGGTCATTAAATAGTTAGATTATTATGGAAGGAAACTTCCAAGTGATAGATCAGCCAATCATTTCAGGAGAAGTGATATATTTACAACACTCTGAAAAAAATGTATAAATAATCAACACCAGGAAAAGACAGAGAACAATAGACAGCCAAGAGTGTTTTTCCAAGTGTTGTAAACATTCCTCTTGTCCTGAAATGATTTGCTGATCTATCACCTTGGACGTTTCCCTCCATAATAATTTTTATTTATTATTATTTGTCTCCAGTCTAAACCACTTGAAACTACTATTCATGCTATTTCATCCTATAACTGTTTGTCTGCAATGCAAGTATTCAGCCCTACCCTATCAGGGACATACTTGTTGTAAGAGGAAAATACAGATATACAATTTATTCCTTAGTAGTGTTTGTAACCCTATGCTATAGTCATAAGTACACATGCGTGAAAGACATCTCCAATGATAGCAACTTTTTAGGTTGTTTATTTGACTGTGTGCTCTAGCGTTTGTTTCTCATGGCAAGGCTGTGCTGAGGAGTATGGGTTTGATCTTGTTTCGAGCTGTCTATTGTTCATTGTTTTTTCTGTCGTTGATTTTTTAAAAATATTTAATCCTAGTGTTGTAAACATACCTCTTCTCCTGAATAGATTCGCAGACTAGACTAGTTAGTCTGTTACTGAAAGTACACAAAAAGGTAGAGTTTTATTTATCTAGATAGTTCTGGTGTCCATTGAGTATACTCAGTGAGTATACCAGTTTTTACTTCTTAACAAAGTCTGCATTTCTTTCTTTTAGATATTATGTTATTTATTGGTAAATGAACTTTCTTTTATATATAAATTAATTGCATCTGTGCCCAGATAAAATTAAAACTGTGGCATAGTTTGAAAATGATGTGGATGGCTTGCTATTTGTGGTGTTAAAAATGTAGTAAGATTAGAATTGGAAAAATAATGGTGGTACCCTCATATTTTGAACTTGATTCATTTCAAGAGACCATTCAAACTCTTTTAACTAATTTACAAGAAACAGAAATAAACTAAAAATGCAGCAAAACTTGTCAAATCATTTAGCAACTATCACCACTATTGTCCAACAAGAAAAAGACAAAACACACCCTACAACACAAACTTTATCCAAATGTTGTGCTGCCAATGCCAGACCTGGACTCTAGACTTAAGAACAATAATAAAAATAACCTCTACCAAGATGAAATGTTTTAGGTGAATGACAGGAAACAGCTTGAGAGATAAAATCAGAACATGATGAACTGAGAAAAAGGATATGAACAAATGCACCATTAAAACACATAGAGAAACAATGGATAACATTTGTTTGGCCACGTGATAAGATAAAATGAACAAAAACAACACTAGAAGTTTTTAATAAACATTGTGAGAACACCTGACTCAAGTATTGACCATAAAAAAGATGGATTGATGGAATATTAGAAACACTAGGAAACATAGCAACAGCAGAGGTCAACAGAGGAGCAAAAGATCATAAATTATATCTTCTCTCAAATTTGAAAGGCAAATCAGGAAGGAAAGAAGATTCAAACTCTAAACAGGTTGAAGTCAGAATAATTTTTTCCCATTACAAATAATGGAAAGTTAATTGATTGAAAAGTGAAAAAAAAATCTTTTAATGGTGTGATTAAAGCTTAACGTAATTAATGGATGACACAAACTTGAACAACATTTCGACTCAATAGGTCTTCAGCAGTAACAACAAACAACACACATACAGATATGTAAGTAAATGAAAATAGCCCTATATAACTAACTAATAATGAAGTATCTAAGACAAAATAATTTTGAACTACAGTGAAAAATAAAAATGTCTTCCCTGCATATTGGGCTGTGGCCAGAAGGAAAATAAACAAGATTTAGTCTGCACAGGATACTCGGGGTAGTTAATGGGAGGGCCAAAACACAGGTGGAAGGGTTCTAAAAATATGTGGGGGGATATTCATTCATTTTAGTTCAAAATTAATGTATACTATTAAGTGATGTAAATTATACTGTAAAATAATTGCTGAATAAAATTGTATAACTTGTGAATTAAAATACTTGCAGCATGTCAGTGCTATGGACATACTGATAAATGTATTTTTGATGAAGAGGTGGCACGAAATAGATCCAGTATTGACATCAATGGCAGATATGAAGGAGGAGGTGTTTGCCAGAACTGTAGGGTGAGCCGCTAATATTTCAGCTTTTCTGTGTGGTTTCATTATTTCTATCTATTGATTTCCAGTGTTTTTCTGTCCGTAAGTGAAAATCTTCTGTTATCTGGTCATGTGGGAATTTGCACAAATATGTGTGGCAGAATTAACTATGATAAAATTGAGAGCTCAAGGAAACAAGAAAAAAGATATGATTACAGCTTTACTGTAATAAAGGATCACACCATCTCAGCTGCTTGTTATGATCTCAAATTGGCATTTTAGTTCTAGTCTTGAACATTTTACATTGTCTATGGATGAAGATGTTCTGAGCCAAGTGCATTCCCCACATTATTAAAATTGATATTTTTTACAAGTGGTTTCAATTTGTGACACCATATACAATTCATTAAATTTTTAGCTAATGTAAACATTTATGTATAAATTATATTTTAGTAGAATAAAGTTTACATTGAGTAGTGGAGAAAATATGACGACCATGTGCTCAGAGAAAGAGGAACAATACTGGTAACGAGATGGATTGCAGTTTATCCAACTGATAGCATTTGTTGACCTCTTAGAAACTTCTGTGAGTTTATGTTCAGAATTGGAGTTAACAACGATGGCCTAACATCATCAAGCGCTATACATTTTAAAAAAATATAACGATCATCATTTTCAAGAGGACGTGAACTTCCGGTATATGGTGGATAGGCGACGGGAACAATTGAAGGCTATGCATGAAAAGTGTTCCTTGTTGCAGTTTCCTCATATTCCTAGTCCGGCTTGTTGCAGGAGCTACTGAGTTAAGTGCTCTGTGCACACCGTGAGCTGTGTGTCTCATCTGTTTTTATCATGTTTCGATATTCCAATTGTTTACGATGAATGATGATATCGTATGACAGGGAACAGTTGGCTGTGTTCACTTTCTTTGCGGTTTCACTTTATGTCTTTTGGTGTGTGCTGAGACTGCTACGATGGGGACTACAGTTACCTTTCTTTGTTTGGGAGATGAGATATTAATTTGGATGATTACGCTGGTACGGGCAGTTGAGCAATTATGGATTTTAATTCGTTTGCAGTGATACCGGGGCCTTCCATAACCAAATAACCAAACGTTTACATGAAACAAATCAAAGAAATGGCCAATCTGAGAGTTTCAGGGGAGGTAATATTACATTTTTAACCACAAATGTTTTTAAATTTTAAAATACAGCTTCTTCTAATCACTGTAAGTGTATATCAGAGCATGTACATTTTATTTTCCTGAAAAAAACACAAATGAACAAATGAATTAAAATATCAGTGACAAAAACCTGCAATATGCAGCCAACAAAAGGCCTTCTTCAGAAACACAGATAATGCATACATTTAAACAAACAGAAAAAAGATACTAGAATCTAACTACAACATAGTGAATACAAAATAAAGCATCATAAGTAAAAAATCAGAAAAAGGACACTTACCTATATCAGACTGTCAAAGACCAAATGTGGAGAAGCAAAGAAACATATCAGATAGTTGTTTAGATACTTACATAAGATGATTGAATAATGAGGTAAGGCTAGCAAGAAGAATAATGGATCTAAACATAGACAATAATTCTGCACTTAGGCTCCTTAATTCATGGATATATAAAAGTATTGATTTTGTTAGATCTTAATATTATAAACATTTTGTATACCATATTTCTTATGCAGGATAACACAATGGGCATTAATTGTGAACAGTGTGTCCCAAAATTCTATAGACCAGCTGGTGTACAACAAATGGCCGTTGATGCATGCAGGCGTAAGTACATGAGTTTTCATGGTTTACACTTTTCAGTGCTATAAACTTACCTTTACATAATTAATGATCTTTCTTTAATCATGAAAATATAAAGAGGAACAGCTTTGCTGTATAAAAATAAAAATCAAATTAGCAGCCGTGTTTTACATACATCATGTTTTTATCATGCTTTTATTAACTGGCTTAGTACTCTTTTGTATTTAATATGTTTTACTTTGCTTTTGTCTTTTTCCTTAAAAAAGATTTCCAACTGAAAAATCATTTGTATCTTTTGGTAGTTCCTTTTTATGCAACAAAGTTGTAACTGTGTGATTTTTTTTTCTTAAATGTATTTTTCATTAAACAATTTTGCTTTCCATTTATTTTCCTCCATATAAATTGATAATGAGCCTTAGTGGCTGAATGGTTAGTGAGAATGCTCCTGATCAGAAGGGTGTAGGTTCAATTCCCAGAAATGGTGACATTTTTTTGGTCAGATTGACAAGGCTGCAGGATTTACTCAGCCTCTCAAAATGGGTACTAGAGATTTTTGTGGGAAGTAAGAACAACTTGCATTGAGCACATCAAGCAGAAAGTGTTTTTGGTCATGGAAAAATATAGTCGTCATCATCTAGCTTGTCCAGGCTAGAAACTGGCTCTCATGACAACCACTCTCAGGTTTATTCTCTCCTGTATGTGATGTCCAGCAACAGTCCTAGCTTGTCCAGGCTAGAAACTGGCTCTCATGACAACCACTCTCAGGTTTATTCTCTCCTGTATGTGATGTCCAGCAACAGTCTGTGATGTTTTGCACACACCTGCTTCTAAGTCTTCTTTTGTCATGTTTATCTGAAACGTTCACTAATGCTAGATTTCTAATGTCTATTAAGATTTGGAGGGGACCTTTACTTACTACCTTTTTTAACTTTATATAACTTAATCCCATCCCTTTCCTCTGAAAACAACTGTTACACAACTGCTGTGAAAAACTGACTTTCCTTAATCTTTTTCAGTTGGTTGTTTATTACAGCCCATGATCTTTTGTACAAAGGTGTAGCTCATTCTCAATCATTTTGTGGGTGAGAAGAGCTTGTTGTCAGTGGTAGGTTGTATCGAAATATATTGGCACTGCAAGTCCATTAGGCAGAAGCAGTGTAATAAAAGGTGATTCATTATTTCCAGGTGGTAGTTACACTATCTACAGTTTAGTTTGTGCAGGGAGCTTAATCTACTGTTCTTTGTTGATTGACAAATGTGTAGTGAGTGTATGAGGAGTGGATACCGGTGCCTATGTCATTCAGGGGAAATTATTGTCTATTGTCACACTCGACAGGAAATGTAGGGAAAAGAACTCAGTCGTGGTCAGTGCGGAAGTCAACGGTCTCATCTGGGATAACATTGATGAGAAAGGTGCAGTCATCTATACAGACAAATCTGTAATATGACACCAAAGGAGTGCATGGGCATTTAAAGCATGCTCAGTGGGCAGAATAGTCAGAGAAGACAGTGGTGCATACGTTATGACCATGAGTAGCATGATGATGGAAGTGATGGCAGTGACCAGCATTTATCTCATTAGTCACAAGACTACACCCATGCCTGCATACTAAGTGATTTGATGAGCATGATTTTAAAAAGTGGAGGCGGGCTCTGTACACATGCAATGGATAGAGTCAATGCAGAAGACAAAAATACGTAAGGTCTACTTTGTCTATGTCCTAGGACATGCAGGAGTACGAAGAAATGAAAGTGCGGACATGTTGGCTAGCTGCACTATTGTTGACAACCAATGGATTGGGCGGACATCATCAATGCCCTCAGAGATGTGGGAAGGGCACAGGACCAACCATGAGTCCATGTCACTCCTTTGGATGAAAGCGATGGGAGTTAAGATGGGCACAGCCAGAAACGAGAAATTTTGTCTTTCGTGTAAGAAGATTAATCAACCAACAGAGAACTGGAGTTGTCAGTCGTTGGATACTGCGGGACTTGCTGAGGAGAGGATCTGAGCACCTATGGACATGTTCAGAGTGCAATGATGATGACCTGCAAATAACTCAATAACTCATTAAACGTGTAGTTTATTCTCCTCTTCTATTTGGAGGCAAACAGTTCTGAATGTTTATTTTCACCTGTTTTACTGAGTCATGATGGGTGTAGCTTTTCTTAATGTTGAACAATCATGGATCATTTAAACACTTCTTCTTCTTCTTCTTCTTTTCTGTCTTTCCTCCAATGCTGTTGGCGTTGAGGGGAGATACAATCTGCTGCGATTCTTTGCTCTTCTGTTGGCCTCTTCTGGTATTATCCCTCCTAGTGACTCTAGTATTCCCTTTATCCATCTCTTTCTTGGTCTTCCTCTTAAACTGGTATTTTCATAGCATTTGTTTATGGCTCTTTGAGTCATTGTTAGTTCTTTTTGTCTTGTTATGTGGCCGAACCAATTTATCTGTTGTTTCTTTATGTATATTTGAACACTATAAGTAGTAATGTTGCTTAATATTTTGTACAATCATTATGTAATGAGCTAATACTGTATACTGTATATTTTGTTACAACATCAAACTATGCAGTAAATTAATATTGCATGCCAGATTTTATTTTTTTCTTACAGCCTGTCAGTGTGACTACAAAGTCTCAACAGGCGAGTGTGAGAATGACTCTGGACGGTGTTTATGTAGATCAGAGTATGATGGTGTCGACTGTGACAGGTAATGAAACATTACCTGATTTTTATGACTGTGGCTAATTAATTATAAAGAGGAGACTAAGTTAATTCATTCATTGACTAAGAATGTTTATAGTGAAGACTTGGTGTTATAAGCTATACACTATAGCATTTTGTAATTAAGTAATTAATGATAATAAATAATTATATTATATAAATTCATTCATCTCCTTCTTTGGCTGAAAACAAATAGAGCAGAAGTTATAGTTCTTCACAATTGACAATTTGCCACTAGTTCTTGTAGTTCTTGGGAGAAAGATAAAAATCTTACTTAAGTTGTTTCTCACTTTCATAGTTCAGCCTTCTTTAGTAATTGTTCTCTGGATCTGCCTTGTTAGCTTTTACCAGATGGTTTCTACACGAATGTCTGGCAAAGAAGTCTTTCTACATTCATTCTCAGCACATGATCAATGTATTTCCACACGCCTTCTTATAAAGCTAAACACATATTTTTGTTTTGATTCATCTCGTATCTGTTCATTTGAAATATATCCTTTCCAGCTTATGTTTGAGATCCTATAAAGATATTTCTTTTCAAAGGCATTTAATCTCCTATCTAAAATCTTGATTGATTTTCAACACGGGGGTTGAACAGTCTAATTTATATAATTTCTAATACAATAATTCTCAACATTGTATTATCACAATTTTGTGCCTTGATTGCATCAAGATTATCTGCCATAGATTGACACACCACCAAGCTTCCCCCCCCCCCTATGTCTTATACGTTAATCAATTTAGAATATAGATCTAGTAAAAGTTTTTACATATTATCCTTCTCTTTCTTTCTGTTTCATAACCCACAAGGTTATTAGAACATTTTTGATAGCTAAATCTCTCAAAGAGGCCAACACTATGAGATTTTGTGTCAAGCTCTCTCAGATAACAGCGAATAACAGGAAGTCTCATGTGCACTCTGTGCATGTTGAAGAACTCTTTGACGGTTAGAGGTTGAAAAGAGTAGATCAAAGTGGCTACTGCCCGGGAAAAAAATTGTGAAGCAGTTAAAAATCTGTCCATTTTGAAGATGGAGATAAAGATGCAAACATCATGGCTTTGTTATAAATTAGCATGACACAATGCTACCATGTTCAATCTTCAATATTTTTCATAAACCATTCTGTTCCAAGAAAAATTACTTTTGCAAGGTCAGACTATTGAGATATATAACCATACCACTTTGAGTCTGTGTTCTTTTATGGCAGTCAAAGGTCATTGTAATGATCTATGTACTGCCAGATTCCATTGTACCTCCAGGATTGCTAAATCAATTGAAAGAGTAAAAGCAAAGTTTTATATATTTTCTTGTTATTTCTGTCATTGCAGTGTGAAGTTTTCTTGTTAACTCATTTTGTACCTGTAAGAATTACACCACTATCATTATTTTATTGCTGTGTGTACATTTAAAAAAAATTCATTTTATATTAGAAATAATGAAATTAGTGACAATCCAAGCTTTTTATTATTAGCTAAATTAACTGTCAGTAGTATATACTGGTGTAAGGGGATGACGTCATGGGACACACCAAAATGGCAGCTTATTTATATTCGAGCTATGGACTAAGCAATGTTTACATTGAACAACACGATATATTTTATTGCTGTGAGTTGGCAGATTTTTGAAAATGTTTTCAAGGGTTTGAACATAAATGTTTGTTCACAGTTCGTTAACCTTCGCTGTAGATAAAGTCGTTAATTGGATGGCTTTGTTTCAGACATTTGTGACGTTGGTAGCTAAGGACCTAACTTGTGCAAACGGATGGCATTGGCAAGGATCATTTTGAATCTATGAAGTGGGCTCATTGTGTGTTTAACTCAAAAGCATATGTGCTTTTTAACCAAAGACCTTTTTTTTGGGGACTCAATGAAGATATCCCCGATGGATGAATAAATTGTACTATTAGTCCCATAAATGATTCGCTTCCAGAGGTTTATGATGTAAACAAAGCAGTTTTGTCATTGCAAGTGAATAATGTCCACACCTATAATTGGTCAGGATTGTGTAGCAGCAGCAGCTTTATAACGAACACAGAAAACATCATAGGATTGTGCTGTTCTGAAACAGCTATGCCATGCTATCCTAGAATTGCCTTTAATGGGATTACTGTGACCACAAACCACTCTCCATGTGTGTGCCACATATTTACACCCCAGAAAGAAATACTGAATATAACAACATCATGTGCCGTCTGTGATATTAATGACCACAGACCAGGAGCCTCCAGTATGATTGATACAACTGTTGCACCAAGCATTTCATCAGCAGAGCCATATCTATGGAATGTTAATCTGACATTGTTCTTGAATGATGTCCAAGTTAATGAGACATCAGAATCGTGTGGCGGCAGCTACAAGAAGGGAGCGGAGAACATCAAGTTCTGCTGCTATAAAGGAGACTTGCCTTGCTATCCCAGAATTGCCTTAAATGGGATCACTGTAGTTGAAAACTTCCCCTCTTGTGTAAACTACACATTCACATCTAAGAGTGAATCAGTGAAGGTCACAAAATCATATTCTCTCTGTGGTTTTACTAACTACAGGTCATGTGGCTTCTGTTGGATTGGAAATGATAACTTACCACTACTGTGTGTCTATATGTTTGGAATTGGAGTCATCAATGATGGCCTAACATCATCAAGTGCTATGACGATCGTCATTTTCGGGAGGACGTGAACTCCCATGGTATATGATGGATAGGCAGCAGGAACCATTGAAGGCTATGTCTGAAAAGTGTTCCTTCTTACAGTTTCCTCATATTCCAAGTCCGGCTTGTTGCAGGAGCTACTGAGTTAAGTGCTCTGTGCACACCGTGAGCTGTGTGTCTCATCCGTTTTGATCCTGCTTCGATATCCCGCTTGTTTACGATGAATGATGATATCGTATGACAGGGAACAGTTGGCTGTGTTCACTTTCTGTGCGATTTCGCCTTATGTCTTTTGGCGTGTGCTGAGACTGCTACGATGGGGACTACAGTTACCTTTCTTTGTTTGGGAAATGAATTAGTAATTCGGATGATTCCACTGGCACGGGCGGTTGAGCAATTATGGATTTTAATTCGTTTGCTGTGATACCGAGGCCTTCCATAACCAATAACTGGTGTAAATAGTGGAGGAACTCATTGAAAAGCAAAAATATTTTGTACTTAACTTCATTAACTTTAAAAAAACATTCATAGAGATTCTTTGTGGAAAATTCTGAAGCAATATGGCTTACCATCAAAAATCATAAATATTATCAAAGGCATGTATGATGGATACACATGTGCAGTTCGTACAGAGGAAGGACTGAGCAAATGTTTTTCAATAGAAGCTGGGGTTGTTTCAAGGATGTATTTTATTGCCCTTGTTATTTGGAATTGTTATGGACTTCATAATGAAGAAATGCTGCATTGGTAACAAAGGCATCAATTGGATACAAGGAGACCATTTGGAGGACCTTGACTCTGCTGGTGATATAGTTCTCATCAGCAGTCAGATAAAAATGATGCAGGAAAACACAAATAAACTATCATCAATGGCCAGCAAAATTGGGATTGAGATCAATCATGAAAAGACTAAGTCATGAAAAGCTTAAATCCAACAGATGACAGAATATACATGGAAAATAAACCAGTAGAAGAGATTGACCACTTTATCTATCTTGGAAGTCACATTGATCGGGAAAGGGATACAAGTAAAGAAATTAGAATCAGAATAGCTAAAGTAGCAATGTCTTTCAGAAGCCTTGAAAATTTGTGAAAATCAAAACTCATCAGCACAAACACAAAACTTAGACTATTCAAATCAAACATACTATCTACCCTAATGTATGCGTGTGAGAGCTGGAAAACAACAAGAGACATAGAATGCATTCAAAAATAAATGTCTAAGGAAAATTCTTAGTATAGCGTGGAACGAATTCAAAACAAACGAAGAAATTTGAGAAATCGCCAATCAACCACTAATATCTTCAGTAATAAAGAAAAGACAATGGTCATATGTTGGACATGTGATGAGGAGAGATAATAACTGAATAACAAAACAAGCCCTCATATGGGAAACATCAGGTAAGAGGAAAAGAGGCCGACCAAGGGAGACACTAAGAAGAACATTGACCAGAGAGGCAAGAGCAGCAGGAATCGGCTCCCTCAGTGAGATAGAGTTGCTTGCACAGAACTGCGAGATTTGATAAAATATCTTTAGAAGGATTGAAAAATGTTAGAATACAAATTTTTATACGAGAAAGAGTATCTGGGTCTATGTCCTATGGGCCAGCTATGGCTCGAAAGGTCAATAGATAGATAGATAGATATATGGATCTATGGATTGATGGACGGACGGACGGAAGGATGGTATATCTATCTATCTATCTATCTATTGACTTTTCGAGCCGTAGCCGGTCAATAGGGCGTAGACCAAGATACTCCTCTTATCTGAATTTTTGTTCTAGCAGTTTTCAATTCTTTTAAAGATATTTTATCAAATTTTGCCATTTGTCTCTGTTCTGTGCAAGCAGCTCTATCTCATTGAGGGAGTCGAATCCTGCTGCTCTTGCCTCTCTGGTCAATGTTCTTCTCACTGTCTCTCTGGGTCTTCCTCTTTTCCTCTTACCTGTTGTTTCCCATATGAGGGCTTGCTTTGCTATTCGGTTATTATCTCTTCTCATCACATGTCCAACATATGACTATCCTCTTTTCTTTATTACTGAAGATATTAGTGGTTGATTGGCGATTTCTCTAATTTCCTCGTTTGTTTTGAATTCGTTCCATGCTATACCAAGTATTTTTCTCATTTATTTTCAAATGCATTCAACTTTGTTTCTATATCTCTTGTTGTTTTCCATATAGGGATTTCCCATAAGGGGGTACTTTGTTCAGTTTTATTTATGCTGCAAAAATATTTAGTAAGATTATTACAGCAATGGCAATCGATGAACAATATCAGTTCACAACATGCCAGGTCTCCAAACAGGGTACTAGATTAATGTTCTAAATGTTTCCATATCATTATTTTGCCTCCACAATTATGCCCACATTGCTGGGTGGTCTAGGTGAAAGATGTTGGCATCTGAACAAGAAGGTCCTGAGTTCAATTTCCAGCACAGTGGTGAAAAATGGAAAAAAATATGTAACAAATATAAAATATGTGGTTTCTTCATGGCTTTACTCCCCTGGTCTCTGGGTAGTGAGATCCGATGTCTAGCCCTCTCAGATAATGGAGAAAAAGAGAATGTACTGTGTGCATTCGGCACACTTTCAAGAACCCATGGTAGCTGGAAATTGAAAAAGGTAAGCCAAAATTAGCTGCTGCCCGGACAAAGTTAATAGGAAAAAAATTATACCCAAATAAATAGTAAAACTCTTGATGATAAAAATAACATTGGAATGAATCTTTGAAATCGGAGAATATCTGCTTGTATGGTGAGATATACTTGTTATATGGTTGCCTGTGGGAAAAATAGAAAACAATGCTATTCACGCAAAATTCAGTCCTTCAGCACTTCAGTAAAGATATCTATCTATCTATTGACCTTTCGAGCGTAGCCGGCCTTTAGGGCATAGACCAAGATACTCATTCTCTTAACTGAATTTTTGTTCTAGCAGTTTTTAATTCTTTTAAAGATATTTTATCAAATCTTGCCATTTGTCTCTGTTCTGTGCAAGCAGCTCTATCTCATTGAGGGAGCCAATTCCTGCTGCTCTTGTCTCTCTCATCAATGTTCTTCTCTGTGTCTCTCTGGGTCTTCCTCTTTTCCTCTTACCTGTTGTTTCCCACATAAGGGCCTGCTTTGCTATTCGGTTATTATCTCTTCTCATCACATGTCCAACATATTACCATCCTCTTTTCTTTATTACTGAAGATATTAGTGGTTGAATGGCGATTTCTCTAATTTGCTCATTTGTTTTGAATTCATTCCATGCTATACCAAGTATTTTCCTTAGACATTTATTTTCAAATGCGTTCAACTTTGTTTCTATGTCTCTTTTTGTTTTCTAGCTATCACACGCATACGTAAGGGTTGATAGTACATTTGATTTGAATAGTCTAAGTTTTGTGTTTGTGCTGATGAGTTTTGATTTCCACAACTTTTCAAGGCTTCTGAAAGACATTGCTGCTTTAGCTATTCTGATTCTAATTTCTAAATTCTAAAGTAAAGATATAGAGCTGGCAAACACAAGCAACATGTCCACATTATAAATTACTGCCAGATTAGCATTATTATTTATAGAATTGCTGCTTTGTGTATATACTACATTATTTTCTATACTCTGCTTTCAGATGCAGCTTTGGTTACTATGGCTACCCAGATTGTATCCCATGTGTGTGTAATGTTGATGGAACAGAAGGTTCTGTTTGCACTGTAGGAGATGGGGATTGTCCATGCAAGCCCAACTATGCTGGAAAAAAGTGTGACCAATGTGCTCAAGGATATTACAACTTTCCAGAGTGCAAACGTAAGGCTCCATTGTCCATTGTTTTTAGAATTGACAGCACAATATCCTGGGCAATCACATAGGTGTACAGTCACTTTCAGAAAATCACTTTTTGAGTGGTCTAGAGGTAAGACATCTGCCTCTTGATAAGAGAGTCAGGGTTTGATTTCGACCATAGATAGTGGAAATTAAAAAAAAACAAAATTGAAACCATAATTTCTTTATGGATTTACCCTCCCCTAGTCTCTGGGCGGTGAGATCATAGATATTTGTTTATGCAGTCTGGGCAGTGAGATAGATCATAGATCAGAGCCCTCTCTGAGAACAGTAGGTCCCAAGTCCAGATAGTGCATGTTAAAGAACCCTAGACAGTTGCAAATTGAAAAAAGTAGGCCAAAAATGCATGTGCTCTTGATGAAAAAAATGAGAGTACCTTTGAAGTCAGAGAGTATATCTGCATGTACGTATGGTGAGGACACCTAAGAACACCAGTAGAAAAAATATGGAAAAAGTGATATTCACACAAAATTCAGTCCCCTCGGACTTCACTGGAGATGTAATAGTATATAAACTATAGTAGTTTAGATCGACAGAAATATAGCTTGGGTCGGATAGCTTAATGTAATAGTATTGTGACTAAAGTAGTCACATGTTAAGAATTAAGTCGATAACAAAATGTGAGGCAGATTAAATCCATGAGGTTACTATCAAGGCCAAAAGTTCAAGGTATCTGGAAACTTTGAAGGTTATTATGTATTGTCTTTGTAAATTCAAGACAGGGGTTAAATATTGTTTAACATCGCATGTTTGTTAAGCAAAGGAGCTTATGCAAATGACATTGGCATATGCACGCATAGAAACTAAGAGAGAGACCAGATCTAGAAGAGTAGTTTAGAGGACTATGATCTAAAATAGACACTTAACTAGACGTAGATAGAAATTCATCCAGTTAGGACACTACGATAGTTTCAGTACTGCCGCTAATGGATCATATGCCAGAAGAAGAAATGGAGTTAAGAGGAAATGTGACTGTAATAGAGAATCCATTTAGCTGAGACATTCTTAGTTATAAGTGCTGCACTGAGTTATCAGATGCTGAGAATTAAGATACGCGCAGTTGTGAATGTGTGGAGAATTCATTTACCTAAGACATTGATGTCATCTTGAATATGGCCACTGATGTGCCAAGGCCAAGAGACTAATGTAAAAAACTGTTTTGAAACTTAGGTGGAGTTGTCTGTCATTGTAACTACAACTGTTGCGATGTTCATTGTGATGCTACCTAGAATTACTAAATTTAATTAAGTCACAAGATAACAGTTGTTTAGATCTGGTGAAGCTAATGTGCTCAATTATATCAATTGAATTACAGCTAGAACGTAACATCAATTTGGCGCCGTGAAAACCAGGTGATAGATTAATCTATAAAAGTACTGGGTGGACTTTAATTTGTTAATGAACTAATATTATTGTTCCAAGTATAACGAATCAGTAAAATACTCGTTTAGACATTTTGGATGTGACAGAAATCAAGTTATGTGATGAAGAATTTCTAAAAAAATCCTCAAGAATCAAGCTGTCAAGAATATTTAAACAAGGTTGTCAAAGTATGTCAAGAAAATATGAAATTATATTAAAAGTATAAATGTTGATATTAAATCTAACTTACAAAGTAAATCAAGAAGCAAGAAATGTCAAGTTCAGTTCAAGGGATAAGCAAGTTATATATATTCAAGTTAGTATTGAATAACTATAATTAATTAATAATAATAGTATTGAATATGCAAGTCGGACAACTGATCAAGAACTCACAATAGCAAGTTATCATAAAGATCAAGACAAAAAGCATTCTCAAGTTATGGAGACAAGTCAAATTTATGCAAACAATAAGTTCACAACTAAAGAATTCAAGTTACTTTAGCGCATTATGTCACAAGAGACTCTCAAATATTGAAAGACAACAAAGAACATTCAAAATTGAAATTGTCAATTAACATACAACAAATCCAGGTCAAATAAGGAACAGCATGACATTGTGAGATCGTCGAACTTAAAACGTGCCTAGAAAGACAGCCATGTAATCACATGACCGCATGAGTGTGTAACATACTTCTTGCTCAAGAAATATAAACATTGCGTGTATACAGTATTTTTCCAAGAATCATTAAGTGTGGATTGCTTACTTAGTTAATTATATCTAGGGCTGACCCAGGGAGACACTGAGAAGAACATTGATCAGAGAGATAAGAGCAGCAAGAATCAGCTCCTTCAATGAGATAGAGTTGCTTGCACAGAACAGAGACAAATGGCGAGATTTGATAAAAGATCTTTACAAGAATTGAAAACTGCTAGAATACAAATTTAGATAAGAGAAAGAGTATCTGGGTCTATGCCCTATGGGCTGGCTATCGCTCAAAAGGTCAATAGATACATAGATAGATATTCTTGATTAGATTCATCCCTTATCTGGTTGTTTGAAATGTATTATTGCCAGTTGATATTTGAGATCCTACATTATTACATTAATACAAATAAAATAATTGTTATTTTTATGGAAATTTTTCTTTATGTACATTGCTTTGTGAGATTTCCTGAAAATGTTATATAAAGTGATTTAACACAAAAATTCTCATTTACCAGGTTGTGTGTGTAGCGACGTTGGGTCACCAAGTACTGTGTGTAACCTTATCACTGGACAGTGTCAATGTCAAGGCAATTTTGGTGGCTTGGATTGTGGGCAATGTGCTCATGGCTACTATAGGTTTCCTCGCTGTGAATGTAAGTGAATAATTTATTTGACAAAATATTAAAATTTGTGTGTGTTTATTATTCTGACTATGTTTATAATACATGCTTTAATGCTGTCTTCAGTATGCAGACTTGAGGAGAAATGTGTACTCACACTCTCTGCCTAGGAAGAGAAACTATTGCTGAAACTGAATCTCTTGGTAGACAGATGATTTCATAAGAAAATCTTGAAGTTATAATAAGCCATAGTCACAGTAGAAAAAAAAACATTACATGTTTTCTTTGTTTTGACTAGCATATAGATTATTATTTTTATTTTCCCTGCCTTTTGTGAATATGTAATTTGTAAAGGCTGCTTTAGCTTTTCTTATTTTCTGTGCATCTTTCGCGTAACCAAAAAAACTGGTGCATGGAGGAGACAAAGGTACCTACCCTTACATGGGCTGAAAGTAGTCAGTGAATCATATATGCATCAAGATATACAAGTAACAGAGCTTATTGAAACCATAGATCACATTCTAAGAGTGCCCTTGAGAACAAACTAACCATTCTTGTCAAACAAAAAGGTGGTCAATGAGGTAAGGCAACCTGGTACCCAAAAATACCAAAACTGTGTGTATTGGGCTGAACTGCACAGATATAGTGGCTGGGCTATAAATGAGTCCCACAACACATCCATTTAGGGGTGAACAATGATGAGGAGTGGTTTATAGGTGAATGCAGAAAAGAAGATTACTGGTGTGTGTGATGTGCTTGCTGTCTTACTTTATGGATGCAGTGAATGCTAATACTTATTTAAATAAGTAAGTAGTGGTGTATTTATTTCAGTGAAAAAAAGAATTGACCAGTGTGTGAATATTTTACATGCTAATATATAGTGTGCGACATCACCTCAGTGCAAAATAAAGACAAGTGGAGCAATATTAATGAATATTTGGGAACTTTGTTAACCTCAGACAGAAGATGTACAACAGAGGTGAGATGCAGAATGGCTCAAGCAAAAGCAGCTTTCCAAAAAATGAGGAAGATACTATGCAATCCATTTTTTTACAATAGAAACAAGAAAAAGAGTTCTTAAATGTTATGTTGAACCAGTCTTAACATATGGATGTGAATCATGGACAATACAGACAAGAAAATTCACTGGAGTCTGTGGAAATGTGATTTTACAGAAAAATGTTGAAAGTACCATGGACAGCTAGGAAGAGTAATAAAAATGTTCTGAAAGAGGTCAAGGCAAAAAGAGAGCTAATTTCCAATATTAGGAATAAACAATCATCACTTTTGGCCATGTAATGAGAAGTGAACAACTGGAATTTATTGTAACAACTGGAAAAATTGAGGGATGAAGAGATAGAAGGAAGCAAAGAGAAAAAAAATACCAGACAGCTTAAGAGAATGGCTTGGCAGATAGTCAACAACAGAAATGATAAATAACTGTCAAGATCGAAAGTTGTGGAGAGACATGATCAACTATGCCAGCAGGCCTGGTACTTGATGATGATGATGATTGCTGAATTAGTCTTTTGTTTGTTTCTCTTTAGCTTGATTTTTATTTTAATCATTACAGGATTGTGATCTGAATTAATATCTGCTCCTGGATAGGTTTTGGCTTTTTTGACGCTGTTCCGGAATCTGTCTTTTATCATTATGTAATCTATTTGATTCCTCTTCCTATCTCCAGGGCTTTTCCATGTGTATAGTTTCCTTTTCTCTTGCTTAAAGTAAGTAAAAAAAAAAAAAGTAAAGTACCCCCGTCACACCAAGTGGTGTATAGGGAATATGGTGTTAGTGATCATAAATTTTACAGACCTTCGGTACATGATTTTTAGGGTAATGTGGTCGGTATTACACCCGTGCCGCTTCACTTTCTCAGAAACAAATCTGGTACCCATTAAAGGCTGGGTGAACCCGGAAGCCGTCAGTTGGGATCGAACCCTACCCCTTGTCCTTTGTAGTCCAGTTCACTAACCACTGAGATATCGCGGCTCCCCTTGCTCAAAGTAGGTGTTACATATTATCAGCCTATTTTCTTCACAAAATTGAATTAATCTTTCTCCTTTGTTATTTCTTTTTCCTAGACCATGATTTCCTAAAATGGTCTTATATCTACCTTTTCCTACTTTAGCCTTCATGTCACCCATTACAATCAAGATGTCTGAAGATTTCACTTGCTTCATAACTGTATTTAGATCTTCATAGTATGCTTCTATTTGTTCATCTGTATAGTCTTGAGTATGTCTGTATTATTGCTATGTCAAATGGTTTTGTCTTCATTTTTAATAATATAATCCTATTATTGTATGTCCAGTAGATATTTATATATTTTTGTAGTTCTCGTTTTATTAGTATGCCTATCCCTCTTTGATGTTCTGTTGTATTACCTGAATATATAAATGTATATTTATCATCTTGTATGTATCCACTTTCTTTCCATCTTTTTTCTGATATGCCTAAAATATCTATGTTTAATTATTCTGCTTCTACCATAAGATTTTCTAATTTTCCTTGTTGGTATAAGGTCCTAACATTCCATTTAGTTATTTTTAGTTCGTTCCTAAAACAATAGTTAGAATTTCTCTCCATGGCTTTCTTTGGAATGTTACACGATGGGGCTCCAACCTATTTCACGGTGGTCTGCCATATTCATCATTCGTGTTCTGAATGTGCTTCATGTGTACCAACACTTTGTTGTTTTCGCTTTCTAGGCCATTGATCATTTCTGATTCTTCCACCCCATCCACCGTCAACAGACTTTTCACATTCGGGTTGAACATATCTGGATGGCACCATTGTTGTAGAAAACTATGTGTTTGCCTGTTGAACCGCACACACGACACAAAGAAGAATAAATCATATTCCACTTGAATGTCTGTAAAGTTCATAGTCCATCCACTCGTTAGAAGTAAAACATACACCAAAACGGGGAATAGCAACACATAATTTCAAAACTAGACTACCGCTTTATTTTAACCTACATACCTAATTTTAATTAACGTAAAAATACTACTGAAATCACTATAAAATATATAGCGCAACTTATAAAATAATTGACATAATGACATGAATGAGGTATAATAATTTTATATTTAAAATTTAAAACAAATAAATTTTTTTTCCACATTTTTTCTAAGTTTATATATCTATCTATCTATTGACCTTTTGAGCAATAGCCGGCCCATAGGGCATAGACCAAGATACTCCTTCTCTTATCTATCTAAATTCTTATTCTAGCAGTTTTCAATTCTTTTAAAGATATTTTATCAAATCTCACCATTTGTCTCTGTTCTGTGCAAGCAGCTCTATCTCATTGAGGGAGCCAATTCCTGCTGCTCTTGCCTCTCACATCAATATTCTTCTCGGTGTCTCTCTGGGTCTTCCTCTTTTCCTCTTACCTGTTGTTTCCCACATAAGGGCTTGCTTTGCTATTTGGTTATTATCTCTTCTCATCACATGTCAAACATATGACCATCGTCTTTTCTTTATTACTGAAGATATTAGTGGTTGATTGGCGATTTCTCTAATTTCCTTGTTCATTTTGAATTCGTTCCACATTACACCAAATATTTTCCTTAGACATTTATTTTTCAATGCGTTCAACTTTGTTTCTATTTCCCTTGTTGTTTTCCAGCTTCCATATATATATATATATATATATATATATATATATATATATATATATATATATATATATATTATAATATATAATATATATACCTGTGTGTGCGCATGTGCACGTGCGCATGCGCGTGTGGCTTTCAATTCATGTTATCTTTTATGTTGTGGCCACATTTCTAAATTAAATTTATTTTAAAATCAAAATGTTAAAAAATGACAGCCCTTGTTTGTCATGTTAGCAATTTATTGTAACAAACATAATATTTGTGTTGAGTAAATTTTAACACAATAAAATAGCAAATAGAATAAAACTCTAATAAGTGCTCACTATTATTACATTACAATTAAAGACATGTATGATGGTTACACATGTGCAGTTCGAACAGAGGAAGGACTGAGCGAATATTTCCAAATAGAAACTGGGGTTAAACAAGGATCTATTTTATCGCTCTTGTTATTTGGAGTTGTTATGGACTTCATAATGAAGAAATGCTGCAGTATATAAATGCTTAGTTTACTATATATCAATGAATATGTGAGTTAAACTAAGTTGAATTTTACATTTTTCCAGACTGTAACTGTGATGCTGCTGGAACAGAGACGGAGATCTGTAACAAAGAAAATGGTACCTGCTTGTGTAAACCAAATTATTCAACAGAAAGGTGTGATAGATGTGCACCCGGCTTCTTCAATTTTCCAGTGTGTCAAGGTACTTTCATAATGCATGACACAGAACCGGCTCAGAGATTTGTCAATAATTATTACTAAATACATCATTTAAGGTCATCTGATCTAATTCAATAATTCATTCAATTGTTATCATATGTATCAGATGGTAGCACATGGAGAACAAAACTAAAAAATGCATAGCAACATTTGAAGATACTTTGATGTTAAATTCAGAAGACAAGTGCAGGAGAAAGGAGACAAGGCCAGACACCACAAATACACCTTGTTCATTCTGCAGTCAAATCTGTCTGTTCGATATTGGCATATTCAGTCATAAGAGAAGTTGTTCAGTAAAACAGCATCAAGCATATGACATCAATATTTTACCAAACTACTGATGATGATTGCATGCTACCGACCATCTGTCAAGACATCAAAGGCCATATACATATATCATATGCATAATAAAATGTTTGATTACTTTTTGCTCAAATATATAATGTTAAGTATAGTATTACTTAGTTTAGAGAGAGAGAGTGAGAGATAAAAAGAGGGAGGGAGGGAGGGTTGGTGGAGTTGGGTGAGTGAGAAAGAGAGAGAGAGAGAGAGAGAGAGAGAGAGAGAGAGAGAGAGAGAGAGTGAGTGAGTGAGCGTGCACACGTGCACAGAATATGGTTTAAAATATTTAATTAATAAAGTGCAGAACTATTTGTCACAAAACTCAAATAAGAAAAATGTATAAAATAATGATACCGCTCCATAAGGGTGACAAGCATTTTCTACAAGTCTTTGTAAATTGAAGTTTAAAAAAAAAAAGAGGACTTCTTCAATTGTTATATAGATTCTGTTCTGTCATATGGAACTATAGTTAAGGACAATTTATAATCAAGCAAGTAGACCACTTAAGTTAGCAGAAATATGGTTTTAACATAAGGATATTGAGATTGCATGGAGTGCTAAAAAAAAATTGAGATGGACAACTTGAGTGTAGTCAGTGTACAAAGAGAAATTTTGGAAGCTTAAAAGAAATACAGTCCATCATCTTTGGTATTGGAATTGAAAAGCTAAAAGGACAGAAAAATAATGGAAAACCGTAACAGACAACGCTAGCAAGTTTAATAATCTAAGTTTGAAAAGATCACCAGTAGAACTGATAAATGTCAAGGACACAGGAATATACAGAGCAGCATGATACATGATCACCTACACATGTAAGTATAACAGCTGATAATAATGGTGATAATCATTGATTATTTTTGTTTTTTTTTTTTTTTTTTACATAGCAGCTGATTATTTCTGTTTTCCCTAATTTTCTCCCACAAAAATCTACTCCTAGAATGCGAGTGTGTTGATCCAGGATCTCTGAACACCATTTGTTCAGAGAATGGACAGTGTTGGTGCAAAACTAATTATGGGGGTCGCAACTGTGAGAGGTGTTCTCCCGGCTACTACAAGTACCCTACCTGTGCACGTGAGTTTTTATTTTATGTTCATTGGAAATAACTTTTAAAATTATTGGCTAGTGATAACACAAATTTGATTTTGTGATCAAGCTGTGATAACATTTTGTTTTGGCTTTTTCTTTTAAATGTTAAAAAGAGTAATCTTCTTCATCTTTATCTGCTTATTGTACTGCACTGTGTTTTGCACTTTAAGGAGAAAGCAGTTAAAAATGTATATATGTGGAACTTTTTAAGTAGATAACATAAGCAGAAAATATTTTTTTTTTAATTTCATTATTGAGCAAGGTGTTGTTGATAGAGGCAAGATGAGGAATGTACACTACATTCCTCATTCCATTGTTGTGTTATCAATGCCAAACATGGATGCTAGACTCAAAGATCAATAAGAAGAATAGCCACCACAGAAATAAAATGTGTTAGAAACTTGACAGGTAAAGCCTGAGGCATAAGATCAGAAATGACGAATTAAAAAATATGTTAGGAATAATTTCCATCATTGAGTACACAAACAACAAATAAAAATGATTTGGCCACATGAGAGTTGTAAAAAAAAGTTAAAGACCAGAGTCTAAAGCCAGCTTGTTCTTTAAATAGAAAAAAAACGTTTCCATTATATGGCGTCTCACATCGGGAAAGTAAATCTTTCTTGGAGCAGCTGACTTAAACTGGAGACACATAACATTACCATTCTAACTCTTATCTCATAACTCTAAGATTTATAAGTAGTTCATAACATGAGTAATCTGGTAACTTTTTGTTCCAGACATCTCTCCTTCATTGTTCTCTAAAGTGGCGTTCTGCAGCTCAAAAGCCAACACTTCTGGTACAAGAATCTCTAGACTGTTGTTCATGTCTATGTGACATTAATACTTGATTGACGAAATAAGGGAAATGAATAACGTATTAATTCCTTTTATGAATATGAAAGAGTCTGGTATATGTATAAACTTTAATAACCAGTCATTGGTTTATTAATATTTAGAAACAAAACTAAGTCAAATAGCCATGAACATTTCTATTTCACTCACAGATTTTGTTTCTATGAATTTCTTATTCAATTGTCTAATCCATCCTCTGCTTTAATGCTGAACTACTTGTGCTTCACATGGTTGGTTCTTCTAATCCAACAATTCAGTTAGTCTTTTTGAACTTACTATTGAATAAGTACTCTAACTAATCTTAAAGATGTTATCATTTCCTATTCCTCACTCAAATCATCCTTACAACTTCTCTTATTGACTTCTCGGTTCTTGAATCCCGAACTACCGATTTCTATCCAAAATCCTGTGTTGCTGAGTTAACCATAAGAACTCTCATGCGGCATATAATTTTCATTACCCTTGAACTAACATTTGGACCCCAGTATGATGATTAATTGCTCTGTCTCTCTTTACATTATGGAACCCAACCCTTCCCAACTGATACTGTTCAATATTATCTTGTTCTCTTATCCAGCCCTAATTCCTTAGACTAAAACAAAATAATGTTTCCCTTCTTAGGGAGTTTTCTATGACACTATCTTTCCACTGTTGTAGAAGAGATTCATTTTTGCCTGACTTATTTAAATAGCGTTATTATTTCTTATAGAGTCAGCATCAGCTGCTTTTAGCATTTCCCCCAAGAGTTCAGCTTCAAGCATGATATTACAACTTTTTAAGATATTTAATCATTAGATTTATCTGAATTTAACACTTACTTTAAAGTAAGATAATTGTCAAAATTAAATGGGAAGAATATCATAAAATAATTTCTTCTGTTTTGGTATTACAGCTTGCAACTGTGACATCTATGGTTCTATAGGCCAGTCATGTAATCAAGTAACAGGACAGTGTAGTTGTCACAACAATTTTGTGGGAATAATGTGTGAGAGTTGTGGAAAGAACTTGTACAACTATCCCGTGTGTGAAGGTAGGAAAGCAGGAGAAATTGGATAGTTTCATCATCAAGTACCAAGCCTACTGGCGTAGGTGATCATGTCTCTCCACAAATTTTTATCTTGACAGTTATTTATCTTTTCTGTTGTTGACCTTCTGTCAAGCCATTCTCTTAAGTTATCTGTTATCTTTTCTCTTTGCTTCCCTCTATCTCTTCGTCCCTCATTTTTTCCAGTTGTTACAATATATTCCAGCTGTTCCCTTCTCATCACATGGCCAAAAAATTTTGATTGTTTCTTTCTAATATTGGATATTAGCTCTTTTTTTGCTTTGGCCTCTTTCAGAACATTTTCATTACTCTTCTTAGCTGTCCATTGTATTCTCAACATTCTTCTGTAAAACCACATTTCCACAGACTCAGTGATTTTCTTGTCTGTTGTTCTATTGTCCATGATTTACTTCCATATGTTAAGACTGGCTCTACATAACATTTAAGAACTCTTTTTTCTGTTTCTATTGTCAAAAATGAATTGCACAGTATCTTCCTGTATCCTGTGTGATATTTTCATAGTTAATACATTTAAGAAATGTAACAACTTTATTACTGGTTGCTGAAATCAGCCTTCCTGTACTCCAGACAGCCACCATAGGTTCCTTGTTTCTTTATGTAGAAAGCTAAGGGTATTCATGTTGAAACTACATTTACCTTAGGTCTCAATCATTCAGTCTGAGTGTAAGCAGTTCTACCACAACCAAATGTTGGAGGGTAGGTGAGTACTCTAATTATAAATGAATTGGAAAGTTGCCTCCGAGCAGCAGAGCCGGAAGTTGTCAGAAACTCACAACTGATGGCTTGCGACAGGATCGGTGAACCAGAATCATCCAGATACTACTCCATCTCTCCATAGTGCTTCTAACCTGATAACAGACTAACCTGTCTAGTCTTGCCAAGCGATTAGGGATCAAAAAGGGAAGACAACGTGGTACTCAAATATTACATGCTGAGGTTGGATGTGTTGGGCCAATAGGCCCAAATATCACAGTTTAACTGCAAACCACAATACAGCGCAGACACACTCACTTAACATCCTCTTAAGGGCGAATGATGAGAAGGTGTATTCTATTAGTAATCGGGCGAATGCAAGCAAGCAGTTAATTGTGTTCTCTCTATGCCATTTGGAGACAAAGTGTTAGTGCCCATATTTATCAGTGACCAAAGGTACATTTTATGCGTGATGAGGTTGGCATCACGCCAGGCCACCCTGAGCAAGAATATCTTATAAACTGGAGTCTTTGACTGAAAAAAATGGAATTGCTGAAGTGTAATGGTTGTAACACTTAGTTAAAAGTGAGGGAACAAGTTGACTGCTTTAAGTAAATCTTCTCTTCGTCTTTTGCAATCATTTATTAATGGATCAGATACTGTGTCCTGTACCTTGGGGGGGGGGGGGGTTTCCCAGTGTATCTTTCTTTAGCACACATTTATTTGAGACTGCTTTTTAAGTGTTTGGTTTCCTTAGCCTTTCTGTAAGGCAGCTGATGTTTTAGATAAAGTTATCTTTCCTAGAAAAGCAGTATAACAAAAATAATGAGCCCTTCAGACCCAGGTTTATATCAGATTTTCATTCTTTAAGGTAGATTGGCTATTAGGACTAACATGTTCCTTTGGCAAGGATTTTTTATTGGGTTTTCTCAATGATTATTACTTTAATAGTAAGGTAATTCCGTATATGTGAGTATAAGGAATTAAAATTGTACAAGTTATTATTAATTGACATGAGGACTCTAAAAGTATTGTTTGCTGATAACAGTGGTGTTTGCTTGTAGATATAATTGTTAATTTCAAGATGAAATCGATTTCTGTTCAATGTTTAATAATTAATTAATCTAATGGTTTGTTGATAGACTGGCAGTCAACAAACCATCAAACTAATAAATGAGTTTAGAAGAAACAAGAGAATCACAAAGCAAGTCATCAAAATAGAAACGGCTGGAAATAGTAAAAGAGACACTATGAAGGACAGTAGTTGGAGAGGCATAGACAGGCAGGATTGACTCCTAAGTGAGACTGAGAAACTCATTCAGAACAGGGACTTATGGTTAGATACACTGCAAGCCCTTTGGCACTTGATAGCAATCGAAGGATAATGATAATAATTTTTACAAGAAAGAGCTTGTCCAGAACATAGATCTATGTCATGGTACATTGCAAACCCTTTTATTAATCTCAAATTGTGTTATTGCTCACTGAAAAATATAGATTATTCAATGACATATATAACAGTGGACACATACCCAAAGATCTACTAAAATCTATCTTTGTAGCCATACCAAAGAAGTCAGGCACCACTGATTGTAACGACCATTGCACTATTAGTCTCATGAGCCATATGACAAAAATATTACTAAGAATCATCATGAGATGTGTAAGAAACAAAATAAAACCAGAAATAAGTGAGGAACAATGTGGATTTGTGGAAAGAAAGGGCACCAATAATGCAATATACATCTTAAGAACATTGATAGAAAGAGGTAAAGAAAGATCTATATATGTGCTTCATAGACTTCACAAAAGCATTTGACAAAGTAAAGCATGTGGAAATAATCAATATGCTGGAGAAATTAAACATTGATGGCAAAGGTCTGCGAATCATAAAAAACATGTACTGGCAACAAACAAGCAGCCTTAAGAATTAGCAACCAAACAGGACAATTCCAATATATAAAACAAGGAGTCAGACAAGGCTGTGTTCTGTCGCCAGATTTGTTTTCACTTTACAGTGAAAATATTATGAGATCTATAGTAGACAAAAAAGGAATTGAAACCAATGGTCACAATATAAATAATTTGCGATGTGCAGATGACACAGTCTTAATAACAGAGACAGAGAAAGAACTACAAGAAATGATAGACACAATAGTAAAAGAAAGCAACAAAAAAGGTCTCAGTCTGAATAGAAAGAAAACAGAAGTAATGGTCATATCAAAGAAACAATCATCACCATCATGCAGCATAAAAATAAACAGGACAAATCTGAAACAAGTGCAATGTGTCAAATACTTGGGCACAATAATAACATCAGATGGAAGATGCACCATAGAAATATAAAGCAGAATAGCTCAGGCCACAATAGCATTTCAGAAAATGACAAATATCTTATGCAACAAATCTATGTCAATAGAAATGAGAAAGAGAGTTCATCAGTGCTATATAGAACTAATTCTGACCTATGGAAGCAAGACTATGGAATCATGGACAGTAGACAAACAAATGAAAAGACGATTAGAGGCCACAGAGATGGGATTTCTCAGAAGAATGTTGAAAGTTCCCTGGACAGATAAAAAGACCAATGAGGAAATTCTCAAAGAGGCCAACACTGAAAGGGAGCTCCTAGAAAACATCAGAAAAAAACAATCAAAACATTTTTTGGGCACATCATGAGAAGAGGAAAGTTAGAATACTTGGTTACAACTGGCAAAATAAAGGAAAGAGAGATCACTGATGAAAAATACTGGATAGCTTGGTGTCATGGCATGGAAAACAGTCAACGACAGAATTTATGCGATACACTGTAGATAGAGGATTGTGGAAGGACATAATCGCCCACGCCAACTGGTATGGCACATGATGATGATGATGAAAAATATAGAACTAACACTGTATTCTCATATGTCACAAGTATTGGTACCTTAACTTTCCTTTTTAAAAATCTTCTTAGTTACTCCTTAGTGTTGTAGCTGAAATGAAGTTGTACTTTAGTTTGTAGCAGAACTGAAGTTATACCATAGTGTTGTGGATGAACAGGAGTAATACCTTACTGTGTGGCTGAATTGGAGCTAAACTTTGGCTGATCTGCCAACCATTGGAGAAACCATCAGTTGTTTTTCTCATATCATATTTAATTATTTATCAAAATGTACGTTATTTTACCAACAACATTAATCCTAAATAGTTATATAATGATAATTTGTATAATGATAATTAATTTGTGAGACACTTCAATTTAATTTTTTTAATATAAATTGTGTTATTCTATGCTTTTTGGGCAGTATGTAACTGTAATCCTGATGGTGCCAAGGAAGTTCCTGGCTACCCTCTTGGAGGCTGTGGCACTGTTACTAGTGGTCGACTCTGTGAGTGCAAAGAGCAAGTTATGGGCAAGATTTGTGATGTATGCAAACCTGGATACTGGAACTTGGACAGAAACAATCCCCAGGGCTGTGAAGGTAATGGAAATGCTTTTGGTACTTTTAGAATCTGTAGAACTATTCTGAGTTTTGGCAGTCTAAATGTTTTTTAACATACACCCAAAAAATGTGTTGTTGGTCATGGAAAAGTATGATCACAAACACCACATTCCCCATACACCAATCAGGGTAGAAATGGAAGCCTTTTTCTTTAAATGCATTTTATTACTTGTAAAACTATTGCCTGTAGAACTATTCTGAGTTGTTGCATTTACATCATATACATTTTATTACTTGTAAAACCTGTAGAATTCGAATGAATACAGAGAGACCATTTTGAGGATCTCAACTTTGCTGATGACAAAGTCCTCATCAGCAGTCAGGTAAAAATGATGCAGGAAAACACAAATAAACTATCAATAGCCAGCACAAATGCAGACAATTCGAGCAGCACAAGAACGACAAATGATATAAATCACGACACCTTTTAGGTATCAGTGAAAGAGAAAAGAAGAAGTAGAAGAATAGCCAGCAAAATTGGGCTTGAGATCAATCATGAAAAGACTAAAGTCATGAAAAGTTTAAATCCAACAAATGACAGAATATACATAGAAAACAAACCAGTGGAAGAGATCAATCACTTTATCTATCTTGGAAGTCACATTGATCGGGAAAGGGTTACAAGTAAAGAAATTAGAATCAGAATAGCTAAAGCAGCAATGTCTTTCAGAAGCCTTGAAAAGTTGTGGAAATCAAAACTCATCAGCAGAAACACAATACTTAGATATTCATATCAAATGTACTATCAACCCTTACGTATGAGGGGAGATCTAGAAAACAACAAAAGACATAGAAACAAAGTTGAACGCATTTGAAAATAAATGTCTAAGGAAAATACTTGGTATAGCATGGAACAAATTCAAAACAAATGAGGAAATTAGAGAAATCACCAATCAACCACTAATTTCTTTAATCAGAAAAGACGATAGTCATATTTTGGACATGTGATGAGGAGAGATAATAACCGAATAACAAAGCAAGCCCTCATGGGGGAAACAACAGATAAGAGGAAAAGAGGTTGACCAAGAGAGACACTGAGAAGAACATTGATCAGAGAGGCAAGAGCAGCAGGAATTGGCCCCCTCAATGAGATAGAGTTGATTGCACAGAACAGAGACAAATGACGAGATTTGATAAAAGATCTTTACAAGAATTGAAAACTGCTAGAATAAAAATTTAGATAAGAGAAGGAGTATCTTGGTCTATGCCCTATGGGCCGGCTACTAATCGAAAGGTCAATAGATAGATAGATAGAGAACTATTCTGAGTTGTTGCATTTACTTCATTTACATTTTAATACCTATAAAATCTGCCTGCAAAACTGTTTTGACTTGTTGCATTCACTTCATATGCATTTTAATACTTCTAAAATCAATAGAACTATTCTGATTTGTTGCAATTAATCTAAATGTGTTTTAGTATTTGTTGAATTTTTCTGAATATTTGCAGTCTAAGTACATTTTAATAATGGTAAAATCCACAAATTATTCTGACTAGTTGCAGTCAGTTTAAATGAATTTTTCTAATTTGTAAAATTTGTGAAGCTATTCTGAGTTTTTAAAGTCAGGAAAATCTAAAATCTTCTTCTTCTTCTACCTTTCAGCTCCCAGTGGAGCATAGGTCTTCAACAAACACTTTCCAAGTCATTTTTTCTTTTGCCATTCTTTTAAGATCATTCCATGTCTTCCCCATCATCTTCATCTCTGCTTCGATCTGTCTTCTCCAAGAATTCCTTGGTCTTCCTCTTTGTCTTTTCCCCTGGGGATTCCAAAAAGGACCTGTTGTGTAATACTCTCAGTTGGCTTCCGTAGTGTGTGTCCTATCCATCGCCATCGTCTTCGCTGTATCTCTTTATCCACTGGTATTTGACCGGTACATTTCCATAATTCCACGTTAGTGACTTTAACCTGCCATTTCCATCCCTTTATTCTGCGCAAGCATCCATTAATGAAAGTCTGTACCTTCGTGATTGTCAATTTTGTCATTCTCCATGCTTCACAGCCATATAATAGGACCGACTTAACATCTGAGTCGAAAATTTTTATTTTTGTATTTAGCCTAATTTCTTTGGATTTCCATATGTTTCCCAGTGCAATGAAAGCTCCTCTTGCTTTTGATATCCTTATTTTGGTATCATTTTCTGTTCCTCCCTCTTTATCTATATTACTGCCCAGATATATATAAGATTGTACGTCTAGTAGAGGTATTTCTCCTAGTTTTATTTGGTTATTGCCAACTGCATTAATTCTCATAATTTTGGTCTTATCTCTATTAATCTTTAGTCCTAGCAGTTGTGATCTCTCATCTAATATACTCATTTTATCCTGCATCTGTTGATGGCTGTGTGATAGGAGAGCTATGTCATCAGCAAAGTCTAAATCATCAAGTTGTTTGGTCAGTGACCACTGGATCCCATTTCTGTTGTTTTGAGTTATTTTCATAATCCAATCTATGGCCAGTAGAAAGAGAAATGGAGACAGGAGGCATCCTTGCCTTACTCCTGTTCTTATTTCAAATGCTTCTGTAAGCTATCCTTCATGCACCACACTACGTTTTGTTCCTTCATACATTGTTTTTATCAGGTTAATAAACTTTATGGGGATTCCGTAATGACTCAGCAACTTCCAAAGCATTCTTCTGTCTAAACTATCAAATGCCTTTTCGTAATCTATGAATCCAATATAAAGTGGGGATTTTAGTTCTAAACATTGTTCAACTATTATACGTAGGGTAGTTATTTGATCAGCACATGATCTGTTCTTCCTAAAACATGCTTGTTCATCTCTCAAGTGTTTTTCTATAGCCTCTTTTAGTCTCTCCAGAATGATTCTGCCTAATATTTTTCCTGGCACTGATAGTAGCATAATTCCCCTATAATTTGTGCACTCCTGTAAACTTCCTTTCTTTGGTAGTTTGATCATATAACCTTCTCTCCAGTCTTTAGGTATTTCTTCCCTCTCCCAAATTTTATCCAATAGATCATGTAACATCTTGGAAGAGGTGTTAATATCTGCTTTGATGGCTTCCGAAGGAATTTCATCTGGTCCTGTGGCTTTACCATCTTTTAATAGTTTGATGGCTTTCATTATTTCTTCTTTGCTAGTTTTTCCACAGTTAACGTGTAACTCTTCTTCTGCTGGTAGTATATCTGGAGGATTATTTGAGCCGGGTCTGTTCAAAAGTTCTTCAAAGTGCTCTTTCCATCTCTCCATTTGTTCCCTTATATTACTAAGCAGATTTCCTTTCTTGTCTTTGATAAAGGCGTTGATCTGTTTGTATTTTCCACCTAATTTCTTTGTGCTGTTGTACAGTTCTTTCATATTCGCTTTATTTGCTGCTTCTTCTGTCTCTTTAGCTAGTTCATCTATATATTTCCTCTTATCCCTTTTAATGCATCTTCTCACTTCTTTGTTCACCTCTGTGTAAGCTTCCTGTGTCTTGGCTTTACTACTTCTTGTTTTACTGTTATTTATGTCTGCTTTCTTGTTCTTTCTTTCTTTAATTTTATCCAGGGTCTCTGCTGTCATCCATGCCTTATTCTGGCGTTCTCTTTTCCCCAGTGTTTCTTCGCATGTCTCTTTCCATATATTTTTTACCTGTTTCCAATGATCTTCTATATTTATTGTATTTTCTAGTTGTTGGAGGACTTGGTATTTGTTTGATATTGTGACTGTGAATTTATCTTTAATTCCTTGTTCTTTAAGAAACCCTACATTGAAATACTTTCTACCCTTATTCGTTGTAGTATACCTTTTTAATTTAATTTTAAGTTTGGCTATCAGAAGATGATGATCAGAAGCTATATCTGCCCCTCTATATACTTTTACATCCTGTAAGGATGACTTAAACTTATTATTAATACATATGTGATCAATTTGATTTTCCGTTCTATGATCTGGTGACACCCATATAGCTTTGTGTATTCTTTTATGTTGGAATATTGTTCCTCCTAGGCTCATTTGATTAAGGGCGCAGAAATTCACAAATATCTCTTCATTCTCGTTTATATAACACTAAAAAGATGTTCATAAAAAAATTGGTTATAATATTGGTAACCGAAATGCTCTCCTGCATGTCCTTATATCTTTATAGTCCATATGTTTGCTTACTGTGTCATATATATCTTATGTCATCTTTCAAAAAATATTGCCTTTAGATATACATACAATTTTCCATTGAACATCTAAATTAACTCTTTCCATACGTTTTGATGCACCATACTGAATTTGGTCATGTACATTTAGCCGCACAGTACATCACTATCAATTTCATTAGCTTAAACAGTCATCAAACCATATTCTTTTTATATGTCTTGTATCATCTTGGTATTGGTGAAATCTAATTCCTTGTTTAATTATCTAGAAATTCATATTTATGTTAAGTGTTAGATAAATATAAACATATAGATTGATATTTAAAAACATTGACAATTTTGTCTCTGAAATCTCTACCACTAAGTTGATAAAAACCTTCCATACTGAAAGAGTTAATATATTTTTAACAATATTATTTTTTTTTAAAACTCAACTTGTAGTCCGTCATTTTCATTTTCACTATAGTCAGACAGTTTTTTTTTCATTTTCAGTAAATAGATTTTCCAAAATGTAAATTTAATAAATGTGTTTTATTCTTCTCACAGCATGTGGATGTTTCAAGGCTGGTACGCTGTCTGGTGGAAATAAATGTGACATGATCACTGGTCAGTGTTTGTGCAAACAAAATGTAGGCGGACGAGACTGCAACCGTTGTAATGATGGATTCTACAATTTGCAAGAGAGCAATCTTTATGGCTGTGACTGTAGGTTTTAAAGTTTCAGTCATGAAATAATTATCAGGATTATGAACTGATTTTTTTGCTTTGGGACAAAATAGAAGAAAATAATTAGCATGAAAATGTATTCCAATAATAAATTTGTTTT
Source organism: Megaustenia siamemsis (assembly GCA_032433765.1). Taxonomy (NCBI): domain Eukaryota; kingdom Metazoa; phylum Mollusca; class Gastropoda; order Stylommatophora; family Ariophantidae; genus Megaustenia; species Megaustenia siamemsis. The sequence continues at coordinate 39,749,620 of JAVIAB010000139.1, forward strand.
TCTTGTCTTTATTTTCTTCACTAAAATTCTTTATTTTTATTTGCTGTAAAAATAAGCTTTAACTGTTCTAATGTTGACTTAATAATAATAATAATAATAATAATGATAATAATAATGATAATAATAATGATAATTATAATAAATGTATACAAATATATGTTGGTATAGTAAAGGTAAAAAATTCAAATTGTTAAATTTCAGAGAATGTTAGAAAGAACTAATAAATGAAAAAGTTTGATATTTAATAACATACACTCAATAAGTTGCCAGTAGAGCAAAACAGCAGTTGAAAATCTTAAAACGAAAATTCAGCAGAGGGTATTAAAGTATATTGGGTAAATATGAATTGCTGTTTCACAAGTAACAAAATTCAAGCTCGATACTGGAAAACTGTTTCTATATAAACCTGCTTTTCTTTGAATTTAAAAATAAGAAATGTTTAGTCATTATTTTATTTATTCTTATATTAAATTGAAACACAGAAAGCAAATAACTCTGGTGTACTCCATCCATCCATCCAATCCCAACCCATCCCATTGTATCATTCGCCTGAAGTATTGTCTATATCTGCAATGTCGTTTCTTGTATCAGTTTTATTGTCTTTTGTAATTCTTTCATTGGCCCGTATAGTTTTGTATCTATGGGCCAATGGATTTTCTTTAATCTACTATATCCACTACAATCTTGTAGTATATGTTCAGCAGTCTGTTGAGCCTGTCCACATATACATGTAGTTGAGGTGCTGACCTTGAATTTTGTATACATGGGACTGTGGATTTGATTGTGTCCTGTTCTGAGGTGTATAATGATAACTTGTTCCCATCTATTCATATTATGAAAGGCATCCTGATTTGGAGCTTGTGGTCTTCTGATTGATTTGATTATTTGTTTCTTCTGATGGTATGTAACTGGTGCATCTGGTTGTGTGCCGGTTACATTTTCCACAGCTATCTGATTTGCTCTCTCATTTCCTGGATTCCACAATGAGATGGGATCCACTGCAGTTCGACCCTGTGGTGCTTGCAGAGTTCAGTCAATAAGGTCTGCAGATGTGGCAATTTTCTGGATTGTAGTGCCTGAGGTGCTGATCTTTCATCTGTCAAAAACAATACAGGCCATAGGCTAAGATTACCGTTCAGCAGTTTTTCTATTGCTAACTTTATTGCTTGGATTTCTGCATCATAATTGTAACAATATTTCCTTGTTGCTATTTTATTTGGGTCCTCTATGTATGCATCTGCTCCCCCATTTTTTACTGCATTGTGTGCTAATCTATGTGTGTACACTTCATTCAAGAAACTAAGAGTGATTGTTTTAAGCTGTATACTATTCTGTTTATCCTTGTCAATTATTTCTTTCAGTTCTGTCTGTATTCATATTTTCAGTCCGGATTCCTGACCAGGGGGTTTGTTCTGGTATGGGCAGTAGGGGCTGACAGATTCTTGGTATATCTGGTGTTTGTCAACAAATTTGATTGGCTTGGTGGATAAATCTGCTTCTCTTAAGCTGTCCCAATACACAATTTTGAAATCGTGGTGTATTTTTTTTTTAGAAATGTTATAACTATTGCTAAATGAAAATATTAAATATAATTCATCTAATGCTAAAACAATAATTTTATGTTTAATTATAGATTGCAATTGTGACAGAGGTGGCTCTCTAAGAATGGCATGTGACAAAGTCAGTGGCCAGTGTCCATGTAAACAAACAGTAACAGGAAAACGTTGTGAAAAGTAAGTATATTGTGTAAAAAAAAAAAAAAAGTAAAGTGACCCTGTTGCACCAAGTGGTGTATAGGGAATATGGTGTTAGTCACCATAAATTTTACAGACCTTCAGCACATGATTTTTGGGGTAATGTGATTGGTATTACACCTGTGTTGCTTTACTTTCCCAGAAAAAAAATCCGGTACCCATTAAAGGCTGGGCCTGGAAACCGTCGGTTGGGACTGAACCCTCCCTCTTGTCCTTTGTAGTCCAGTTCACTAACCACTGAGCTATCGTGGCTCCCAAGTATATATTGTGTGTATGTGTATTTATGAAAGCTAAGAATTGCATGTCTTCTTTAATTGTAATTAATATGTATTTGTTTCTTAAATATGTATGCTCATAAATAAAATATGTTCAGTTTAACCCTAGATTATGATACTGTCATAAAAAATTACCTCATCAAAACACAAATTCTTCCAAATTTGATAGTTTACTGTGTTCAAACATTCTTCCTTGTCCCTTAGTCCTGAGTTTTAGTTTTGTGTTTGCCCATGCTCTATCTTTAAGATTATCAAAAGTCGAAGACTTTTCATTTTTCATTTTGGGAATTTATTTCTTCAAGGGTGACGGTGGTTGTGACCATATAACCAGGCTAGGTGAACTTTCTCACAGATTCAAGAGCGTGTTTGTTATATAAAACTGCTGAAATATTTCACAAAACACAAATGAACACCACATATTTACAATAGTGAATGTCTGGAAATAACTTTCAAAATCCTGAATTAGATGGAATATAGTAGAATTGAATTAAAACTCTGAAATTAGAGACTCAGCATATAAAGTCTAATATTAGAAAAGCCAGATTTAAAAAAATGTACTATCTACATCTAGAATTAGATGAGCTGTACAATATGAGTTAATAATTGTAATGATTAATTTTCAGTTTCAAAACAGATCCATCCATAATTTTTCTGTCATTAATTTATGAATTTATCTGTCTATATTCCATGATTGTTTTTAACTGCAAGTTTCATATTTTAAAATTTACAATGGTGTCACTTGGCTAATTAGGCTGTTTTTATTGTGTAAATAAAGTTGCACAAAGGTTTTCTAATCAACCCAGCTGTAAATGGGTACTTATTCACAGAATAAAAGAAATAACACAGCAAGAATGAGCACTGACCACCATGTCTTTATTATCAAATATGTTACATTCATAATCTTTACATGCTCTAACACTACCTTTACTATTTTTCAAACTACACAAAAAAATTGTTTACATACAAAAAAAATTATCTGTTTTCTTAGGGTAAAATCTGGACATTTCACCCCAACGCTACACCAGTTCAAGTTTGAAATTGAGGAAGGAATAAATCCAGAGGGTTCCAGGATTCGCTATGGCTATGATGAAACCATTTTCCCAAATTTTTCATGGAAAGGCTATGCTATTCTTACAAAATTTCAGGTAATGTGGGCATAAATAATAATTCTTGTCATAGACTCTTTTTATTTTAAATACAATTACTTATTCCACGCCTTTTTAGGACATGCTTTTTAGCTGAAATTACCTATGTCATGTTGACACAAATTAGACCCTTTATATGACGCAAATGAGGCCCTTCCTCTGACAAAAACTCCAGTGTTTCTAACTTACATTCAGACCTTTTTCCCTCGCCTTGCTGCTATAAAAACAATTATTTTATATAACATCACTGGCATTGCCATGTCTGTGTTTTCAGTTCATCTTGAATTAACAATATGTATCAACTTTGAATGCAAATTTAACAAAATTGAAGCAGTAAAAAAACTTATGACTTTCACTTTTACTTACCGAAATTATTAAATTATATTGTTGCATTAACAAACATATAATGATAATAATCTATGGTAATATGGCTTACCATCAAAAATCATAATTATTATCAAAGACATGTATGATGGTTACACATGTGCAGTTTGAACAGAGGAAGGACTGAGCGAATGTTTCCCAATAGAAACTGGGGTTAAACAAGGATGTATTTTATCGCCCTTGTTATTTGGAATTGTTATGGACTTCATAATGCAGAAATGCTGCACTGGTAATAAAGGCATCGAATGGATACAAGGAGACTATTTGGAGGACCTCGACTTTGCTGATGACATAGTTCTCATCAGCAGTCATATAAAAACGATGCAGGAAAACACACATGAACTATCATCAATAGCCAGCAAAATTGGGCTTGAGATCAATCATGAAAAGGCTAAAGTCATGAAAAGTTTAATTCCAACAAATGACAAAATATACATGGAAAACAAACCAGTAGAAGAGATCAATCACTTTATCTATCTTGGAAGTCACATTGATCGAGAAGGGGACACAAGTAAAGAAATTAGAATCAGAATAGCTAAAGCAGCAATGTCTTTCAGAAGCCTTGAAAAGTTGTGAAAATCAAAACTCATCAGCACAAACACAAAACTTAAGCTATTCAAATCAAATGTACTATCAACCCTTACGTATGCGTGTGAAAGCTGGAAAACAACAAGAGATATAGAAACAAAGTTGAACGCATTTGAAAATAAATGTCTAAGGAAAATACTTCGTATAGCATGGAACGAATTCAAAACAAACGAGGAAATTAGAGAAATCGCCAATCAACCACTAATATCTTCAGCAATCAAGAAAAGACGATGGTCATATGTTGGACATGTGATGAGAAGAGATAACCGAATAGCAAAGCAAGCCCTCATGTGGGAAACAACAAGTAAGAGAAAAAGAGGAAGACCCAGGGAGACACTGAGAAGAACATTGATGAGAGAGGCAAGAACAGCAGGATTCGGCTCCCTCAATGAGATAGAGCTGCTTGCACAGAACAGAGACAAATAGCGAGATTTGATAAAATATCTTTAAAAGAAAACTGCTAGAAACAAAAATTCAGATAGGAGAAGTTGTATCTTGGTCTACGCCCTATGGGCCGGATACAGCTCGAAAGGTCAATAGATAGATAGATAAACAAACATAGATTCAAAATGTTAATATGAGAGATTAAATGCAGCGAATTAATCGTATCGTAAAATATTATTATCACTTATAAACATCTCCTCCTCAGGCACAAAAACATAGGTCAAAAACATAGATCTCTTCAGATACAAGTTTAGCAAAATTGGAGCAATAAAAAAATATTATGACTTTCACTTTTTTTCACAGAAATTATCAAATTTACTGCTGTATAAAAAAACATAGGTTCAAAATGTTAATTTGAGAGATTAAATGTGAATTAAGCAGATCGAAATATAAAATATGTAATCCCGGTGTAATATTCTGGTAGTGGCATGCTAGACAAACATTCTGGTCAGGCTTTGCGCGAGGAAATTCTGTATTTTACATCATGACTGCATAAAACTAAGATAGATGTTTTAAAGTGCAATGCAAGCATTATAATTTTGATCAACACTGATGAGTAAAATGCGGTCATCTATACAGATAGATCTGTAATATGATACCATAGGAGTGTATTGGCATTTACAGCATGCTCCGTGTATAGAACAGTCAAAGATGACAACGGTGCATACATTATGACCATGATTAGCATAACGATGGAGGTGATGGCAGTGACCAGGACATTTATCTGGTTAGAGTCTTAAGGCTACACCCATGCCTGTATACTAAGTGCTTCAATGAGCATGATAAGAAAATTAGAGGCTGGCTCTGTACGTAAACAGTGGGTTGAGTCATTACAGAAGGCATCGATATGCAAAGTCCACATCTCTCAGTTGGATGAAAGAGATAAGAATAAAGATGGGTACATCCAGAAATTAGACGCTTAGTGGGTGCATAAGAGATCTTATCAACCAACACAGAACTGGAGTCATCAGTCACTTGACACTGTGGGACATGAAGAGGAGGGGATCTGAGCACCTATGGACATGTTTGGAGTGCAATGATGATAATCTACATCATCATCGAGTGTCGTCTCCGCAACGAAGGTTGGCTACCATGGAGTGCCATTCTGCTCTGTCTCTTGCTTTGATAGTGCAGGTTGTCATAGTCTGATTTGTCCATCTTTTGATGTTACTCATCCATGTTAGTCTTGGTCTGCTCTGCCTCTTTTACCTTGTATTTTCCCCTCCAGGATTAATTTTAATAGGCTGTTGTGACTTTTAACATGACCCAAAAATCGCATTTGTCTTGTTTGAATTGTGCTTAGTAGTTCTCTTTTCCATTTTTAGTTGTTTTAAGACTTCATCATTTGTTTTCTTTTCCTTCCATCCAATTCTACCTATTCTTCTATATATCCACATTTCAAAGGCTTCAATTCTCTGTTCTGTTTTCTTGTCTAATGTCCATGTTTCTGCACCATATAGGAATAATGAGAAGATGTAACATTTTGCTATTCTTAGTTTTAGCCCTGGTGTTATTCGTTTTGATGTTAGTATGTTCTTCATGACATTAAAATTACTTTTTGCCATTCCTATTCTTTTGTTTATTTCAGTTGTACATTTTCCATCACTTGTTATAGTATTTCCAAGGTAGTTATAGTTCTGAACTGTCTCCAAGTCTATTCTTTCAATTTTGATATGATGATCAAGATGATAATCTACAAATAATTGAACAACTCAATTTTGTTCATTATCTTACATTTTTATATTGTTGTAAGGAGATTACTAGAAACTGATAAATTTTCTGCATTAATTTTTTTTACTTTATATAGATGTATTCCTGAATGAGTTTATTAGCTGTATATTTTTTGTCCCAAACAGCCAGAAGTAGCCCTAGGTGTGGATATCCGCTTTCCCAGTCTGTACCAAATTATCTACCGATATGTCAATGCACAAGACAACCTAGTAAAAGGCACGGTAACCCTTACACCAGAATCACCATCAGATTCTGTACAGGTAAAATCTAAGTGCATTATTTTTCTTGTCTTCTATATTCTTTTGCTGACTTTCATAAATTTCATGAACTTCATGGTTTTTCTCAAGTTAGTGCAAACTAACCTACAAGAAGGAGATGCTTGTTTAGATGTATGGACAGGTAAGTTAGCCCTAGATTACAATCCCGTCATAAAAATTCTTAAAAATTTGGCATTTATACATTATTTTTGCAGCAATAACAAAAATTGCCAATTTTCAAGAAAGTTTGCTGTGACTAGGGAAATCGTGACCTGGTCATCGGTAGACCTAAAACAACTTTATGTGACTCTGGAAGCACAGCGAATAAAATCTATGAGGTAGCTGAACATACTGATAGACTTACGGCGAATGTACTGATAGACATTGTAACACATCTGGTCCATGAGGTGAAACTGGAATTCTGAGTCCCTATGTTTTGCCTAGTGTGAATTCATGGGAGTGCGTCAAAAGTTCAGAGAAATTACTAATCTTAAATCATCTAATTTTACATTTATGCTATGGTATCACAATTGGAAGAGTTACAGATAGGTATCATAATTAAGGGTTAAATTATAGCTTATTGCAGTTATTCTTTCAAATTTTTTTTCTTGGCCACAGATTAAGAAATTGATGGTGAAAGATATACAATGTCTGTTCCTTCTGAAGCCTACTTTTGTCTTCCCTAGATTAAGGTTTGCTGATGTGGATAGTTTGTGTTTTTAGACTGCCTTCTTTCTTCCGTTTCCCCCCTCCATCTCTTCTCTCCCTTTCTCACTCCCCAGCTTTTGTTTTGGCCCCCTACCACCTAATGCCTCTCAGGCAATTTTCTGGGTCTGTATATCATGCCTGACTTATCACTAGGGTGGTTGAGGAATGTATGATTGGTTTGTTAGCTTTCACACTCCTCATATATCTCTAACTATTACTTGTTCCCTATTACACTTCACTTATTGCTAGGGTGTCTGGGAAATGTCTGGTTGGTTTGTTAGCTTTCACACTCCTCATGTATCTCTAGTCATTACTTGTGTCATACTTGACTGCTTCACAACTATTTCCACTTCCTGGCATCTCATCTGACTTCCGATCCATTCACATGACTGATTACTCAGCAGACCCTTCAACTTGCATTTGACAAGTCATTTTCGCTTTTAGTAGTTGGATTTTGCCTATAAGTTAAGTCTCATATTTTAAATATATATTTTAACTTTCATATTTTCACATATCTTTCCTCTAACATATAGCTCATCTCTCTCACAACTACTCAACTCAAAAAATAACATTCAAAATAAATTGGTGATTGTGACTGATGCTCTGTCAGTACTATCAGCTCTAAAAAGCCCAAGAACAATGAACAATGACTTGAGAATAATCCTGGACCAACTATGCAATAACTTCCAAAGAGTAGTCATTCAGTGGATACCATCACACTGTAATATACACGGGAACGAACGCGCAGACAAATTAGCTAAAGAGGGAGGGAGATTACCACAAGAGAACCATCTGCTCAGTTATGATGAAGCCAAATCCATCTTCAAAGGCCAGTACCATGAAAATTTGATACGAGAACACCCAAAGCATAACAAGAGGGACAGATACTGTCAACTATCAAGGAGGGATCAAGTCATCATACTTCGCCTATGCACTGGCCACAATAGAATGAGGAATCACATGTTCACCAAATTCAAAATAGGTACAACCAGCCTATGCCACTGTACATTGGACTATATGACTACAAAACATGTTTTACAGGATTGCCCCCAGCACACAGACCTGAGAAGAGCAATGTGGTCTACACCCACCTCCCTGGAAGAAAAACTATGTGGGGCAATCGAATCACTCAGACATTGACTTCATGATAGAGTCTGGAATCCTACTTTGATTGAGTCTTGATCGCAGAGAGAGAGAGAGAGAGAGAGATCTCTCTCACATTTTATCATTTAATCACTTATCCTTTGTTTACTTCTCCTTGACTAACCTGTCCAGATCATCCTAGATGTATACCAGCGTTTTACCCCTCCTGGTATATTACAGCTATCTCGGCCCCTAATGCTGCCTCACTCCCCCACCGACACTGCCCTTGGCACCAGTACAATCAGGTTCAGGTTCCACCCCTCTCGCTGCTCCGGTACACTCAGGTTCAGGCCTCACACTTCTCGCTGCTCCTGCTCCGGTACACTCAGGTTCAGGTTTGCCCATTGATCGACTTCACGTTGTGACCCCGTTGCTGACACCTCCCGGCTCGTTCTTCATAGGACACACCACCCCTTCGACAACAGCAAGGAACAACACCAGGGCTAGTTATAACAGTTTAATTGATAAAACAATTAGTCTATATAACCATGGCACACCGCCAATAATTCATATCTGACATCTAGATGTGAGGAAGGTCTACCCCTTGACAGGAATAATTATTCATTGACAGTCTCTCTATAATAATAATGGCTCACAGCCAACAGTTCATACCTATCGTCTTGATACTGATGAAGGTCTCTCTTATAATAATAATGGCTCACAGCCAACAGTTCATACCTAACATCTTGATGCTGATGAAGGTTTCTCTTGACATTAATAAATGTTCATTGAAAGTCTCTTTATAATAATAATAATGGCTCACAGCCAACAGTTCATACCTATCATCTTGATACTGATGAAGGTCTCTCTTATAATAATAATGGCTCACAGCCAACAGTTCATACTTAACATCTTGATGCTGATGAAGGTTTCTCTTGACATTAATAAATGTTCATTGAAAGTCTCTCTATAATAATGGCTCACAGCCAACAGTTCATACCTAACATCTTGATTCTGATGAAGGTCTCTCTGGACATTAATAATTGTTCATTAAAAGTCTCTCTATAATAATGGCTCACAACCAACAGTTCATACCTATCATTTTGATACTGATGAAGGTCTCTCTTATAATCACAATGGCTCACAGCCAACAGTTCATACCTAACATCTTGATACTGATGAAAGTTTCTCTATAGTAATAATGGTTCACAGCCAACAGTTCATACCTATCATCTTGATACTGATGAAGGTCTCTCTTATAATCACAATGGCTCACAGCCAACAGTTCATACCTAACATCTTGATACTGATGAAAGTTTCTCTATAGTAATAATGGCTCAAAGCCAACAGTTCATACCTAACATCTTGATACTGATGAAGGTTTCTCTATAGTAATAATGGCTCACAGCCAACAGTTCATACCTAACATCTTGTTGCTGATGAAATATTCACTATAGTAATAATGGCTCACAGCTGACAGTTCATACCTAACATCTTGATGCTGATGAAGGGTTCTCTATAGTAATAATGGCTCACAGCCAACAGTTCATACCTAACACATTGTTGCTGATGAAAGTTTCACTATAGTAATAATGGCTCACAGCCAACAGTTCATACCTAACATCTTGTTGCTGATGAAAGTTTCACTATAGTAATAATGGCTCACAGCCAACAGTTCATACCTAACATTGGGTTGCTGATGAAGGTTTCTCTATAGTAATAATGGCTCACAGCCGACAGTTCATACCTAACATCTTGATGCTGATGAAGGGTTCTCTATAGTAATAATGGCTGACAGTTCATACCTAACATCTTGATGCTGATGAAGGGTTCTCTATAGTAATAATGGCTCACAGCCAACAGTTCATACCTAACATCTTGATGCTGATGAAGGTTTCTCTATAGTAATAATGGCTCACAGCCAACAGTTCATACCTAACATCTTGATGCTGATGAAGGTTTCACTATAGTAATAATGGCTCACAGCCAACAAATTATACCTAACATTTGTATGCCTATAAAGGTCTACATTAGACCTAGCTTTCTCTAAGCTCATCCATCTAAGTATATCACATTGATAACTATATCTCCAATAGAGTCACCCTATCACTGTTTACTTAATTCCTATAGCCCTAGCTGTCACTCGGCTACTCAACCGCCAAGCTCTAAAACTATCCACACACTAACCTGCCAATTGTGAAACTTGTCCATGCTGCCCCGTGCCCACAGTCTCATTTGTGTTTTTGGACACACCGTCTGCCTTGGGCCCCAACGTAAGCTCGACTGACTATATATATTCCTCCTTTCTTTGTCTCCTTAATTTCACTCATCTCATCTCCCTCGTTCTGCACGCTTTTCTCTTAAAATCCCCTTGCTTGTTTTCTCCGTGGCCTGTCGCTCTCGATCACACCCCACACCTAAATTATCTCTCCTCTCATCATCCCCTTAATTTTCATGATTATTTCCCCTTGTTCCATCTTTTATTTATTTCCCTACTTTACCACCTTCTTACCCCTTTTTAGTTATTACACCAACTTAACTAATGTGTACTATCTCCTTTCTTAACTATCCCTTTACCTTCTTGTCGGAGCGCCCTTCACAATTTCTGCTAGGGCCCCTACAGAACTTCTGGAGGCCGCTCCTCTCTCTTTATTTTACTCCATTCTACCCCCTTTCATTCTATTTCCCTTTCCTCATTACTATCTCCCTGACCTACTGTTTCCCATTGCTCGTCCTGCTCTATAATTTCCTCATTCTCTTCACTCTCCCACTGCTCACTGTCTTGCTCATTTTTTTTTTCCTCTGGTGATTCTCCTGATGACCATCCCCCTTGTCTTTTCCTAACACCGGATTTTCTCTCACCTTCTGCACCCGCCTCCTCCTCCTGCTCTGTTTGCTCTTCTCTTTCCTCCTGCTGTTATTTCTCTTGTTCTCTGCGATTTACTCTCACTCGCCTCTCCGGTCTTGGCATGTCGTCTTCTAATGACGTCTCCCTTTCTCTTCTTACTCTTTGCTCTTGCCTCCTCCTGACCTGGCTCCTCGTATTTCTGTACAGTGCCTCATCTATGTGGTCACTTTTATCCTCACTACTCTCCCCTTGTTCCTCCTTACTTTCGTTTGTACTTTCATCTCTATCATCTGTTTCCTCTACTTGTTTCCTTGCATCTCTTTTACTCTTCTGCCCCTTCATTTTGTGTGTCTTCCGTAGATTCCATTCCCCTGTATATAGTACATCTCCTCCTTGGCCTATCTGTCTGCTCTTGTTCTTTTTCTGACCATAGTGCTTCGTCTATTCTTATATTCCTTCTATGTGTCCTTATCTCCTTTTTACTATAGATATGCTTAATGACATAGTTTGCTTCTCCCGTTTTTCTTATTACCACATAGCCCTCTTTCCACTTCGGGCTGATTTTCGATGTAGCTGTTTGGTTCTTATAGTATACTCTGTCTCCAACTGTACAATCCACTTTTTCCTTGTCATTTTTCTGCTGATTTTTTTTCTCCACTCTCTTTAAATTCCTCCACACCATCCTCTGTGTGTCGTGCATTTGTTGTAATATTATCTCGTGTATTTCCTCCCCCATGTACCGTCTTCTTAGCTGTAATGTGTTGTCTATTGGTAACATTGGGTGTCTCCCATAGAGTAGAAAAAATGGGGAAAATTTGGTGCTTTCATTCTTGTTCATTCTGATTGCCGCTAATGCTTGATTCAACTTTACATCCCACTCTAGTTCTTGCCCTCTGGTCAGTTTTGATATATCGTTCAGCATCCTATGTTGTCTTTCATTGATTCCATTTGCCTGGGGGTCATATACTGATGTTTTAATGTGTTGGATATTTAATTTTTGTAGCGTTTGTCTAAATTTTGTACTTGTAAATTCTCCTCCATTATCGGTCAAAATGCTTTGTGGGATAACTATATCTGGGAATGATCTTGTTTAATAATATGTTTATTATAGTGTCTGTTTCTTTATTCGCTATTGGTATGCTTTCTGGCCATCTACTATAACAGTCAGTCACATGCAGTATATATTTATTTCCCTATATGGTTGTGGGCTACGGTCCCGTTATGTCCATGCTGATTTTCTGCATTGGAAAATACTGCTCCATTGTCATTATTAGTCCTCCTTTTTGTACCAAATTCCTTGTCTTACATATTCTACATTTCTTTGTGTGTTCATCCACCGACCTATATAGTCCTGCCCAATAATACTTTAACTTTATCGCATCCAACATCTTATCCCGTCCCATGTGGCCATTTTCTTCGTGATACATTTTTAACAGTTGCTTTTTGTATTCTTGCGGAACACACACCCTCAGTTGTATATCATCGCCGTCTCCTATGTATCCCAATGTTCCGTCCTTGTCATCTATGATAAACTTCCTCCATTTTTGTGCTTTCCCTCCTTCTATATCTCTTATTATTCTACCTAGTTCTTTATCTCTCTTCTGCTCTTGTTTCATTATGTTTATTGAAAGTCTCTCTATAATAATGGCTCACAGCCAACAGTTCATACCTAACATCTTGATTCTGATGAAGGTCTCTCTTATAATCACAATGGCTCACAGCCAACCATTCATACTTAACATCTTGGACACTGATGAAAGTTTCTCTGTAGTAATAATGGCTCACAGCCAACAGTTCATACCTAACATCTTGATGCTGATGAAGGTTTCTCTATAGTAATAATGGCTCACAGCCAACAGTTCATACCTAACATCATGTTGCTGATGAAGGTTTCTCTATAGTAATAATGGCTCGCAGCCAACAGTTCATACCTAACATCTTGTTGCTGATGAAGGTTTCTCTATAGCAATAATGGCTCGCAGCCAACAGTTCATACCTAACATCTGGTTGCTGATGAAGGTTTCACTATAGTAATAATGGCTCACAGCCAACAGTTCATACCTAACATCTGGTTGCTGATGGTTTCACTATAGTAATAATGGCTCACAGCCAACAGTTCATATCTAATATCTTGATGCTGATGAAGGTTTCACTATAGTAATAATGGCTCACAGCCAACAAATTATACCTAACATTTGTATGCCTATAAAGATCTACATTAGACCTAGCTTTCTCTAAGCTCATCCATCTAAGTATATCACATTGATAACTATCTCTTCAATAGAGTCACCCTATCACTGTTTACTTAATTCCTATAGCCCTAGCTGTCACTCGGCTACTCAACCGCCTAGCTCTAAAACTATCCACACACTAACCTGCCAATTGTGAAACTTGTCCATGCTGCCCCGTGCCCACAGTCTCATTTGTGTTTTTGGACACACAGTCTGCCTTGGGCCCCAACGTAAGCTCGACTGACTATTTTCCTCCTTTCTTTGTCTCCTTAATTTCACTTATCTCATCTCCCTCGTTCCGCATGCTTTTCTCTTAAAATCCCCTTGCATGTTTTCTCCGTGGCCTGTCGCTCTCGATCACACCCCACACCTAAATTATCTCCCCTCTCAACATCCCCTTAATTTTCATGATTATTTCCCCTTGTTCTATCTTTTATTTATCTCCCTACTTTAGATGTAGTAGAATTTATCTGTTTCATCTTTTGTTGTTGTTCTTGTTTTCTGAAGAAGGCCACATGTTGGCTGAAACGTCAATATTTTGTTGTGTTCCTTTGGTGTAAAGCTGTCACCATACCTTGTAGGAGTGTATGCTACATGCCACCACTGGTTCTTGCTACCAACTTTTACTGCAGCACTGTGGCTATTTTTCCGTCCCCTCACTTATATCAAATTTGTGGGGAAAGTGATTTATCCTGGCTTGTTTTGCTTTGAATAGTTTTCATTCAGATTGTCATGAAATTTTTCAATCTTAGAGTTTGTTTTTTTTTATTTTTTCCTGTAGGATGTTTTTAATTTTTTTAGTTTTCAATGAAGTATTCAGCCCATCTTTCTTCTTTTCCTATGCTTCATGAATGTTTCACCATGTCTTCTCTTGTTTACAATGTTTACTTCGCTTTCTGCCTATAATTGCTATTAGTTTATACGCTTTGTTTTCCTTTTTCTTGTACATATGGCAATGAATCAAAAACATCCAACTTTTTGTTTCCTAAGGCACTGCCTAAATCACCTGTATCTAAATTCATTGTCACCTATCCGTCTAACGCCAATGTGTAGCTTGATCAATGACTACTTGAAGTAGGCAGTCTCATAAATTATCTCAAAACACTTTAAAAGTAAAGGGTTTTTTTTTCAACTTTTTATTTACATTTCATAATGTTTTTTGGTTGATGCAGGTTCACTAGCCCTAATTTACTTGACAAATTAAAACCAAATATATATGTTTGTCTAATCTGTCTGTCTATCTAATTTGCATGTCTAATTTTCCTGTCTAATCTCTGTCTGCCTGGTCTTGTTTTGTCTTGTCTGTTGTCCTTTTCACCAAAGGCAGCACATTGGGCACAATTCTTTACTATTAAGCATCAGGCTTTTCACAGGACCTGCATTGTATCTCATCACATGTCCCTGTTCTGGGGGAGCCTCTCAGCTTTTCCCAGAGAGCTGATGCCTATTGTTGCTTCTTGCCTCCATGTTTTTTTGTGTTTCTATAGGTGGACCTTATTTTTCTTTTGCCCTCTTTTCCTCATTTGAGGACCTGTATTGCAATTCTCTGGTTGTCTGTTGTCAAGAAATGGCTAATATATGCCCATCTTCTTTTCTTGGTTATAGATGATATAGTTGGATGCATGACCATTTCTCTTCTGCAATAGTCTTGAATTTGGTTTATGGTTCACAAAGTATTTTAACCCTTAATTACGATGCATACCTGTGGCACGCTTCGTTACATTCTGTAGTACAAAATACTACCACTTAATTGTAATATTAGGAACACTAAAAATAGTATTTTCTTTGAAATTTTGACATACAACTATGTGTTTACCAATTACACACACAGGGAACTCAGATTTCCTGTCTCAGGTTAATTTATGACCCAAAATTGACTGCTTGGACTGGACGTGTTATTATGTCTATTCAGACGGACGCTGTAAAGAAAAATTACCAATTTTTTTTAATTTGGTGAATTTTTTTCATATTATAGGATCATATTTCACAAAATTGAAAAAAAAAATAGAGAAAAAAATCCAACATCAAAAGAAACAAATTAAACAATCAGGAAGTAATAATTAGGAAGGTACATGGAGGGGGTAATGTTTAAACACCACAAACTATCAAATTTTGAAGAATTTGTGTTTTGATGCAGTAATGTTTATTATGGTGTGATAAACTAGGGCTAACACAACATATACAATCTATTATGTACATTTTGCATGAGCCATTGTTTGTGTGAAAGTGTGTATGTTTTTTTTTTCAAGTTAGCTAATCAGAAAACTTAGATCACCTCAGAGTTACATCAGCAACTTCTAGCTTGAATGAAGAGGATATCAGTCCTTTAGGAGATTTCCATTAAATGAACATAAGTTTTTAGTGTGCTTTAAAGTAATCTCACAAGCCAGAGATTAATATTGTTTAATTGATTTTAAAAAAACGATACTAAATAATTTGCACAAAAATATAACATCAGAGAGATAGGCATCAAATATAGAAACTAGTATATTAATCTAAAACATATTGTTTAACTTTACCAGATGGCACACATTTATAAATGTTTGTTTTATATGCAATTTTTTGTTGATTTGATAGAATGGAAAACTGGCACTTGCTCCATCAAAAAAACCAGAATTTGTAAAAGTGACCAGTGACAGTGGTGACTTTGAGCTGAACCCTGGGAGGTGGAGCATCAACACTAATGTTCCTGACAACGTCTATTTGGTATGTTTAATCTGGTTTGGTGTTTACATGAGAAATAAATCATTTATATATCATCATCTTATTACCAGAAGTTATGAATGTCGCCAAAAATAAACAGAACATCAACATAACTATAGAAGGCAGGCAACTAAAACAAGTAGAGGAATTCAAATACCTAGGAAGTTTAGTGACAAAAACGATAATTCTCAAACAGCAGAGATAGAATCAAGATGTCAAATCATTGGACAGTTATCACCACTATTGTCCAACAAGGAAATAACTCTGGAGGCAAAATGAGCACTATACAATACAATCTTCATCTCAACGTTGTGCTACCAATGCCAGACCTGGACCCTAGATGCAAGAACAATAAGAAAAATAACCTCTACAGAGATGAAATGTGTTAGACGAATGACAGGAAACAGTCTGAGAGAAAAGATCAGAAATGAAGAACTGATAAAAAAGCTAGGAATCCCCCTCCACCCACCTTAGAATAAATAAGGAATCAACAGATAAAATGGTTTGGCCACGTGACAAGGCAGAAAGATCAAAACACAACACAATGAGCCTTCAACAAACATTGTGAGAACACCAGAACCAAGGGTCAACCACGAAAAAGATGGATCAATGGAATATTACAAGCACTAGGAAACATTACAGCAGCAGAGGCGAATAGAAGAGCAAAAGACCGCAAATTATACCTTCCCTCGATGCTGAAAGGCAGATAAGGAAGGAAAGAAGAAGAAGATCTTATTACCTGACTTTGAAAATTTGGGTTCTTAAAACCCACTATATACTAAACGCTGAAAATTTTGGTTCTTAAATCCCACAGTATACTAAACATTGAAAATTTTGGTTCTTAAATCCCACTATATACTTAAGCTGTCAACAATTCTATCACTGATCTTATCTATGACATAATGCTATAAATCAATTACAACCCTTAAGACCCCCTTTAGAGACATAGGCCATGGACAAGGTCTTATTTAACCTTATTCATTGATTTTTTTCTCTTATTTTCTTCCTGTCAGTGTCTTTGAAGGTTTTTATGTTTTTTCTAATCCATGTATCCCTGGTCCTTCCCTGTTTCTTCCTTAAGGTGGGTGTAGTTTGCATTATCTTGTGGTTTTCTGCAAGTTGTGATATCAGAACCTTCAGGCTTAACACTTCAAACAGCCGAACAAAAGTTTTTGGAGTACAAGATTGGTCTTCATTCATTTTATTTCTATTTGCCTAGCCAGACTTGCTATTCTTTGGAGCCATTTCAAAGCTACATTGGGGAGGTGGAGTAGGATTTTGATTAGTTCTGGTTCATGGATCCTTAAGTTTGAAGTCAGCTATAAGAACCTGACTGTTTCAGCTCACTCACTATCTTCCCTCGTTTTGGGTTTCACAAATTTACTTCATATCATCATCATCATCAAGTACCGGGCCGGCGTGCTGGCGTAGGTGATCTTGTCTCTTCACAGCTTTCAATCTCGGCAGCTATTTACCATTTCTGTTGTTGACCTTCTGCCAAGCCATTGTCTTAAGCTGTCTGTTATTTTTTCTCTTTGCTTCCCTCTATCTCTTCGTCCCTCAATTTTTCCAGTTGCTACAATATATTCCAGTTGTTCTTTTCTCATTACATGGCCAAAAAAATTATGATTGTTTCTTCCTAATATTGGAAATTAGCTCTCTTTTTGCTTTGACCTCTCTCAGAACATCTTCATTACTCTTCTTAGCTGTCCATGGTACTCTCAACATTCTTCTGTAAAACCACATTTCTACAGCCTCCAGTGATTTTCTTGCCTGTCGTCCTTGGCTCTATGTAAAATTTAAGAACTCTTTTTCTTGTTTCTATTGTCAAAAATGGATTGCGTAGTATCTTCCTCATTTTTTTGGAAAGCTGCTTTTGCTTGAGCCATTCTGCATCTCACCTCTTTTGTACATCTTCCGTCTGAGGTTAACAAAGTTCCCAAATATTTACTTCATATATTCACATTTTATTAAAATAAAATGAAACAGAGCATACTAAAAATGATTGGTGAGATATAAATAGTATGTATGAATAGTATGTATGAATAACCAACATAATTCATGTTTTATATTTAAGGATTATTTTGCACTGGTTCCACAAGGATATTATGAACCCAGCAGCCTGCAGGAGAAAGTAACCAATTCTTGTCTTGCTTCTGGAAACATAGATAAGTAAGTAGAATATAGATCATGTTTCTCTAATAAATATTTTTTGCTTGTTTTTGAATTAGTAAACAGAGTAGGTATCACTATCTATCTATCTATTGACTTTTTGAGCCACAGCCGGCCCATAGGGCATAGACCCAGATACTCTTTCTTATCTAAATTTGTTTTCTAGCAGTTTTCAATCTTTCTAAAGATATTTTATCAAATCTCACCTTTTGTCTCTGTTCTGTGCAAGCAACTCTATCTCATTGAGGGAACCGATTCCTGCTGCTCTTGCCTCTGTGATCAATGTTCTTCTCAGTGTCTCTCTGGGTTGGCCTCTTTTCTTCTTACCTGTTGTTTCTCACATGAGGGCTTGCTTTTCGGTTATTATCTCTCTTCATCACATGTCCAACATGGTATTTAGGTAAAATAGGTATCACTATACCATAAATCTTCCTTTTTTGTTTTCATCAAATAGGGAATTTATATTCATATATTAGGTACTTTGAAACAAATTTCAAAATAACAAATAGTTTTAAAACATTTTTGAAATAATTGCTATAGTCCGTTCAGAAATTCATAATCACACCTGAATTAGTTTTGCATGATAACCGCTTGTTATTTTGGTTTCAAAATTTGCATGCAATCTTAGAATATTGATGACGCAAAGATTTTGGTATTTTTTATTCCACAAACACAACAAATTTTGCACATCAGCGAATTCCTTTGATCTTTTATGATGATATCACACAAGTTGATTCAAATTTTAGAGTTTACAGTAATCGTGTTAAATTTTCCAGTTTGCTGCAATTCTTGTCAGAGGCGTATCTACATAGTGCTTAATTGTGGGTGTTGTTCGTTATGTGTATTTGCAAACATGAATTCAATTGGTTACAATTAGTCTTGTCCTTCGGTCACCATTAGACCCCAGGACGTCCTAACTGCAGCTGGAATTGAATTCATCTTAATTTTAATCATTCCGAATCTGACGATTCCAAGAGGTTGATAATCATTACTGGCTGGACAAATAGTAATCCATCTCATTTCCAGTACTCATTTTCCACCCGCAGCACATGTTCAACACACTTCTTCCAGAACGGAATGTCTATTTTTGAGAGAGACTCGCGTGTCAGAACTTCAACATCACACATTTTAAACGTCCTGTTCTGTTCTGCAACTTGTCCTTTGACGCGAACCCAGAAAAGTTCGATTGGATTAAGGTGCACATGATATGCAGGGAGTCGAAGAGAGGTGTGGCCGTATTTCTCAATGATTTTGTCAACATGGTACACCTTTTTCTTATTCGTATTCTTCACAAGTTGTAACAATTCGGGTTTTTAAATATGTGTCGTCAAATTTGACATTTTCATTCGCAAGCCATGTCCTAATTTGCTCTTTTGTATTTGATGCAGTAGGCACTTTGTCTTCCTCTGATATGACATTGTGGTATGATGCATTATCCATGACTATGCATGAAGGTCTCTCCAGGATTGGTCAAAGATCGTTCTCCAACCAGTGCCTGAAAATGTTTGCATTCATTTCAGTATGGTAGTCCCTACCGTCATACTTTTTGATTGGAAAATAAGTCCCGCATCATGGACAAGGCCGTTTTCAGTGTTTCCAGCATGCGTTAATATAATGCGCTGGCCTTTGCTGTTCAGAATTGTTCTTTTGAGTTTGCCATTTACTGACTGCCATTCTTTAGCATAGGTGTGGTGTGCGTTGACCCATGATTCGTCCAAATATACAATATCATACCGTTTACTCCGCCGCTCACGGATCTGTCTCAGGTATTTGCTTCGAGCAATGACCAAGTGTGGTTTTTCACAAATAATATTCCTGCCCCAAACAGTTTTTCGGAAAGTGAAGCCGGCTCCTCGCACAATCTTCCATAGAGTATTTTTAGAAATGTCAATATTGCAGTCTGCTTGCAATTTTAATTTCAAATCCTGAGAGTAACAAGTACATTATTAGCAAACATTTTCAATATCTCACGTTTTATGACATCCATGTCAAAGCTGTCGACTTTCCTTTTCCTTCCTTGATTGACATGAGTGCACTCTGAGTCTTGTTTAATCCAACGAGAAAATGACGATTTATTAAGACCAAGCGTGAGTTGCGTTCGTCTCTCTGGGTCATGAATATCACAATATAGATGCCCCATCTTGGATTCCCTAAGGAAGTGCTGATATAGTAAAACAGTAACCTTTTGCATAGTTATAAATTTGCATTTCAAACTCATTGTAATTTAGATATAAATGTTGGTATTTAAAGTCAACAAATTGTCTACTGAGTCTTCACAAAATTAATAAAGATACGCCTTCCCTTTGGTAATTAATCCAAGGCCGTGGTGCATCATGTCGTTCAATAACAATTGTAGTTTTGTGCACTGGTTTTTCCTGAAGTTAGTGTTTGTGCAATAGCCTAACTATTTTAAGTGAACGACCGCACCAAATTAATGTATTTATCCTAAAATAATGTCAAATTCGAACAGGGTGAATTTAATATAGTCTAAAGAATAAAACTTTTAAACTAGATCAAATTTCTCAGAGCAAAAAATTTTTCTATAACGTCATCAATATTCTAAGATTACATGCAAATTTTGAAACCAAAATAACAAGCGGTTAGCACGCAAAACTAATTCAGGTGTGATTATTAATTTCTGAACGGACTATAGATAGCCTTTACTGTAGCCAAAAATACCTTCTTATTCATATATGTACATCAAATCATAAAAAAATTGATGAATAATTTTTAAGTTTATTGTTATGATAAAGAGCATTGTCTAAACAACAAATTAAATTATACTATTAAAAAAAACATATCTCCAGGTCATATCTCCTTCCATAGAGTCAAGGTGCTTATGATGCTAGATAGATAATGGTATAATTGTAAAATATATTGAAGATAGCATAGTCATTTAATTGTCAAAAGCAACTAATTTGGTGAACAGATCACCTTGAAATTTATCATACTTATGTAAAAATGGATGCTCAATCTAAATATCTATAGCATTAACTCAAGATTAGCTGATTGATAGTGACTCTGAACTCAATGAGCCTCGCAGCAGATTGTGCAGGTTATTTATCATCATTGAGTGTCATCTGTGTACCGAAGGTAGACTACCATGGAGCACCTTTCCACTCTGCCTCTTGCTTTGATGATGCAAGTTGTCAAAGGCTGACTTGTCTAACTTTTGATGATAACTTGTCCATATTGATCTTGGTCTGCCTCTGCCTCTATTACTTTATATTTTCCATTCCACGATACTTTTAGCAGGCTGCTGTGTTTTTTAACATGCCCCAAAAGTCTGATTTGTCTTGTTTGAACTGTGTTTAGTAGTTCTCTTTT
This sequence comes from Megaustenia siamemsis, assembly GCA_032433765.1. NCBI lineage: Eukaryota > Metazoa > Mollusca > Gastropoda > Stylommatophora > Ariophantidae > Megaustenia > Megaustenia siamemsis. Next base: position 39,771,270 of record JAVIAB010000139.1, read on the forward strand.
CATTTTTAGTTGTAAGACTTCATCATTGTTTTATTTTCTTTCCATCTAATTCTTCCTATTCTTCTTTAAATCCATATTTCAAAGGCTTCAATTTTGTGTTCTGTTTTCTTGTCTAATGTCCATGTTTTTGCACCATACACGAATGTTGAGAAGATATAACATTTTGCTACTTTAGTTTTATTTATGATGTTATTTGTTTTGCTGTTAGTACATTTTTAATGGCATTAAAATTACTTTCACCATTCCTATTCTTTTGTTTATTTCAGTTTTACATTTCCCATCACTGGTTATAGTATGTCCAAAGTAGTTGTAGTTCTAAACTGTCTCCAGGTCTATTTCTTCAATTTTGATATCCACTTGGAGGTTTTGAGTGTTATCTTTGTTTATGATCATGGTTTTAGTCTTTTTAATATTCATATCTAATCTATATTTTTTGCTTGTCATGTTTATTTCATTAAGTAATTGTAGATCTTTAGAATTAGAATAGAATTTTCTATTAGTAATACAGTATCGTCAGCATATCTTAGGTTATTGATAATCTTTCCATTAATGTTTAGGCCTGGCATCTCTGTTATGTTTTTAAAGATTTGCTCAGTGTAGAGATTGAACAAGCTTAGTGCATCCGTCTTACTCTCCTTTTTATATCAATAGGTGTAGAGTTCTCTTTGTTATATTTTATTATTGCTGTTTGGTCCCAGTATAAATTACATATTAGTCGTATGTCTGTGTCATCTAGATGTATATCTTTTAGGCAGTCTGTAAATTGTTTATGGTGTATTCTATCAAAAGCTTTGGTATAGTCTATGAAGCAGGCATATTGGTTTATGTACTTTTCGATTAATGTCATCATGCAGAATATGCCTATCTTTGACTCACTGTTTTTCTTAAATCCTAATTGTTGTTCTATTCATTCCATATTGATTTTATTCTGAATCTTTCCTTGTATAACTTTTAGCAAGATAATTGTTACATGACTCATTAGGCTTATTCTAAAATCACTGCATTTAACTGCACCATTCTTTTTAGGTGATACAATGAAAGATGATGTTTTTGGTTCATTTGGTATGTATCTTGTATGGTATATATCATTGTATATGTCTGTGATCACTTCAATGCCAACATTTTTTAGTGCCTCATCATAATAATTTCTATTTGTATGTTGGCAGGTCTTGCAAATTTTCCCTTTTTCATTGTTTGTATAGCTTTTTCCATTTCAGATTTTAAGATTTTATAGCTTGATGTACATTTTATAATTGGTTCTTTTCCTTTTCATCATGAGATAATACTGTTATATATTCCTGCCAATTATTGATTATAACTTTGTTGTCTGTTAGCATTTTTCCTTTTTTGTTTGCAATACATCCACTTCCTGTAGTTTTTTATTTTTACTAGTCATTCTCTTTATTTCCGTGTGCATCCCTCTCAAATCTTGTTTATTTTCCATAGTTTTTATTTTTAGACATCTTTGGCTGAGTTGGTCTTCTTTTGCCTTTTTGGACATTGTGCGTATTTTATTATCTATTTTGTTGTATTGGTTAGTGTTCTTCACTTGTTTCTTCCATTTTTTCCAAGATGGGATCAGTTATCCATTTTTTTTAAATTCTTTCCATTTTAGGTAAGATGTTGCAAGTTTCTTGTATTCTTTTCTTTATGCATTGCCATTTGGTTGTAACTTTTTTCATTAGGACTTTCTCTTGTGTACTGCTTAATCCCTTCTTCTAGCAGCTTCTGATATATGTTCTTTACTTGTATAAGTATCTATAACATTTTTTTAAAGCTGCTATGTCTAGTGGTATTGTTGATGAATTAGTCTTTTGTTTGTTTCTTTTTAATTTTACTTTCATTTTAAACATTACAGGATTGTGATCTGAGTTAATATCTACTCCTGGATAGGTTTTGGCTATTACGGAACTTATCTTTAATCATTTTGTTTTCTTTGATTCCTCTTCTTATCTCAAGGGCTTTTCCATGTGTATAGTTTCCTTTTCTCTTGCTCAAATATGTGTTACATATTATCAGCATGATTTTTCACGTGATTGTATTAATCTTTCTCTTCTTTCATATCTTCTTCCCAAACCATGATTTCCTTTATTGTCCGAAGATTTCACTTGCTTCGTAACTTTCTTTAGATCTTCATAATATGCCTCTATTTCTTCATCTGTATAGCCATGAGTAGGTGCGTGTATCTGTATTATTACAATGTTGAATGGTTTTGCTTTCATTTTGAGTAAAAGTAAAGTAAAGTACCCCCCGTCACGCCGAGTGGCGTATAGGGAAATATGGTGTTAGTGACCCTATATTTTACAGACCTTCAGCACATGATTTTTGTAATGTGGTCGGTATTACGCCCGTGCTGCTTTTACTTTCCCAGAAAAAATCCGGTACCCATTTAAGGCTGGTGAACCCGGAGCCGTCGGTTGGGATCGAACCCTTTGTCCGTAGTAGTCCAGTTCACTAACCACTGAGCTATCGCGGCTCCTACTAATTTTAGGGAATTAGTAAAACCCAGGTGTTCGCCAGGGTACGAACCCCGGCTGTTGCCGTGGTAAGCCACCGTTTCATTTTGAGTAGTATTATCTTATCATTGTATGTCCTGTGGGTAATTAGTGTGTATTTTTCGTGCTTTATGTACCCACATTCTTTCCATCTTACAGATGTGCAGGTCATTATCAATTATAGTCATTTTCATAATCAATTTTGGTCATTTAAGTTATAAGAGCAACTAATTTGGTGAACAGATAATCTTGAAATTTGCCACACTTATGTAAAAAAATTGATGCTAAATTTAAATATTCTTAATATTTAACTCATAATTACATTTAATTGGTGACAAAATGCAGAAAACTCTTTAATGAAGCAGAAAAATGCATTTTAAAAAATCTGCTTGAAATGATCAGTTTCTATTAATAAAATGAAGGTAGACATTCTCCCTTTTCAATATATACATTTGGTATATAATAGTCGCACAAAATCACATTTGAATATAAAAATCACAAATACACCTTTGGCTGTTATCAGACTTCCATGGTGCTATAAAAAAAAATTGTCTGTACAACTGAAAATTTAGGATATTGAAAATAGTGTCTTTAGTTTTTTTTAACACCGGTCAGTATGGTGGATAGGCAGCAGGAACTTTTAAAGGTTGTGTCTGTAAAGTGTTCCTTGTTTCTCGGCTTGCTGTCAGAGCTATTGAGTTTAGTGCTCTGGGTACGCCGTGAGCTGTGCATTTCATCCATTTTGATTGTGTTTTGATATTCCGATTGCTTATGATGAATGATGATATCGTATGACGTGGAGCAAATGGTTGTGTTCACTTTGTGTGCGGTTTCGCCTTATGTCTTTTGACATGTGCTGAGACTGCTATGTTGGGGACCAAAGCTACCTTTCCTTGTTTGGGAGAAGAGATATTAATTCGGATGATTCCGCTGGCACGGGCGGTTGAGCAATTATGGATTTTAATTTGTTTGCAGTGATACTTTGGCCTTCCATAACAATAACCGTAACCGTCTTTAGTTTTTCAAAACACCTAATGCACACTGATACTTCCTGTAACTTACTGGTTATAAATACATAGAAATGATGTTTCTGTCATAGGTGATGAAGACCACACATTCATTTAATTGCTAGTTTATTTTTTGCATATAAATATAACTGTTAAGCCCTAATAGGGGAGGGGGATGGCATACAAAAATCTATTACTTGGTGAACATGCAGTAATTGCAACTCGCAGGAGTCTATTTCAAGCACTTATAACCTCTTTCTATTTTGATGCTATTCATTTGGATGTCACACATGCTTGAGCCCCTCAATGAAGAGATGTATGCCAAGTAGTTCTGTTCTTTGCCACATCTTCCCATGTGCCACAATTAATATTGAAGACTATAAATGAGGTCTTGATTGTGTTGCTAAAGCTATTCTTTTGTCCACTTTGTAGACACAATGCTTACTTTTATGCATTTTTATATCAGCACACTTTTCTAAGTAAATAATTATCCCATGTATTATTGCTAATAAGTATCCCTTGCATTATTGCTGTTGAAAAGTGGAGTGAGGACTTTCTTTTCTTTTTTGGGGGAGTACAGCCCAGTCATCTCCCTATAATGTCTTTCCTTCCCTGACCAGAAACCAAGTACAATTTTTTTTGTTAGCTGGATCAGCTTGACAGGCTTTTTTGAACCCCTATGTTCAGCATTAAAAGTGACCTTCCTTCTTCTAATTCAGTCATCAGTAGTTATTTTGATTTTAATTGAAATGAATATGTACAAAATACTTAGTTGCATTGTGATAAATTTGATTTATTTGTTGTTCAAAAATAGCTGTGTGGAGTTCAACTACCCCGACCTGGAGGGGTTCCCAACAAGCAATGGCAAGGATGGTTATGTTGTTATTGATGGTGTGAAGCAAAATGTTATTCTTCACCCTGACATTGAGTTTACAAATCAACTAGGATCTGAAGGTCTTGCACACATCAATGTGAACCAGGTATTGTTTTCTTACATTTTTTGTGGTCAAAATAACTGTAGCTGAGGTTTATTTTCTTTTCTTTATTTGCTTCATCTTTCCTGGCTTTTTGAGCCAAGTGCACATTGGATCATATATCCACCTGGAGCGTAAAAAAAAAAAAAAGGCAAGAACAGCAGTAGAATAGAATAGAATGAAAGAGGAAAAGCACATATCTGGAAATTGGTATGGACTTTAGTCCTTCTCTACATTCTCACTCGTCAGGGGAATGCACTTCTCCCATTGCTTTTTCATCTTTCTGGTTCCCCTGATGTAGAACTCAAAACATGTCTCAATTCAGTAATCAAATCCTCAATTTCATTGCACCCTGTACATGCCAAGTAAACATAGAAAATTTCAACCAGTAGTATTACAATGGCATATGATCATTCATATATTCTCATTAGAGAATTCATCATTGGAGTATTCTCATCTCTTAATAGTTTCTTAGTAAAGTGGACAAACTTTTGACCAATCCTTGCAACTCATTAATCAACACACATTGTCACCTTTGTCTATGACCCTGGACATGCGGGAATACGGGGAAATGAAAGATCGGACAAATTGGCTAGCTGCACTGACGTTGAGGACAGGCAACCAATGGATCGGACGGACATCATCAATGCCCTCCGAGATGTGGGAAGAGCACAGGACTTCAATAAACACAGATCTACGTCACTTCTTCGGATGATGGAAATGGGAGTTAAGATGGGCACAGCCAGAAATGAGAAACTTAGTGGCCGTGTAAGAAGACTTATCAACCAACATAGAACTGGAGTCGTCAGTCACTGAACACTGCGGGACTTGCTGAGTAGGAGATCTGAGCACCTATGGACATGTTCAGAGTGCAATGATGATGACCCGCAAATAACTCAATAATCAACACTGTTTTGTCTGAATTGCTTTTATGTATATATTAATTCATTAAAATGTTTTATATTGAATATATTCATTAAAAAATAACAATTATTGTGTGGTTAACTTAGAGACTAAAAAGACGCCAAAGAGCAGACCAATGATGGGATACAAAGATGTTTGCAGGAATTGCTTGAGAGAATTCTCTATCAGCAAACGAAACTTGGAAAATCAGGTGTCATATTGTAGCACATGGGAAACATAAATATATAATGCATGGCACAACATTTGATGAAGTGATGATGTTAAAATCAGAAGCTAAAAAGAGCTTCTGATTCTGAAATGAGGCCAGGCAAAACAAACGCATCTCATTCATCTTGCACTCAGATCTGTTTATCCAATATTGGCACATTCAGTCATGAGAGATGCTGCTCAGTAAAACATCCAGCACTAGAAAGCAATATATTACCAGACTACTCACAAATGATTGCTTGTTACTGACTGTCAAGCTACCAAAGGCCATATATATTCATTCACTAAAATGTTCTATGTGAATTACTAGTGAAAATGCCCAATCATAAAGATAAATTAAGTCATTTGAATTTCCCCACATACAAATTTTATTTCTTATTTCATTTTTGTTATTTGTTTTTCCTTTTTTATTTCATATTAGTCTTTAGTTTGGACCAGCATCATTGCAATCGGAACATTTCCATATTTGCTGTAGCACCAGTTCCAGCAACCATCAAAGTATTTCATTTACTGATTGTTCTTGCCCTGCATTGATTGAATGTGTTGTGCTGTTTGCCACTGAGGACGCTTTTTCTGCTTTTGCCCCTAATGGGCTTCGTTCCACCATTCTTTTGACATGTGGATTATCCTCAGCTTTCTTATCAACTTTCTGTGAGAGATGTTCTTTTAAACCCTCAAAATGTCATGTGACCAATTTTAAGGTTTCCTAAGCAATGGGAGACCTGCCATCCTGCCATCCATCTCATTATCATGAACTCCAGCTTGCCTGAGGCAATATATCCTAGTTAGGCTGTTGGTTGACATGAAACATGTAGAGGAGGCGCAACCACTTCCTGCAGAGTGTGTTCTTGTCAATCTGGTGAAGCATGCCTTGTGAGCCAGTCAATATGACTGCATGTTTTGTTGATCTTTTAACCAGCCATGTGATAGTTCTTGTCATAGCCTCAATCTCCATGTGTGCGCTGGAGGTAGTCGTCTTGTAGGCTCTTACACTTTTATCTATCAGCTTTCAATTAGTAAATGTAGCAAAAACCCCAGCCACTCTGCACACCCCTGGTGGCCAAACCATCAGAGCAGATGATCAGGATGAAGAATGGGAATGAAGTTGCAGTGCCTCCCAGATCTTTGACTCAGTCATGCCTTGTGCCCAGTCACAACATTTTGTATTCAAGTTTATGATGCCTTAGTTAGCCCTCGCCTGTCATGCGCATCTATGTAATCCCGGCCAGTAGGTATGTAATCCTTGTTGTATACATCCTATAGTGTTTACACCCTGTCTCAGCCTCTGCCAACCACATCTCCCACACTTAATGCTGTTGCCTTTCACTGACTGTAATTCTGGTAGCAGTGGATATATTTTGTTACATGTCACCTCTAGGTACGCTTTTGCTTTCGTGTACTTGTGTCTCCCTCAAATGCTTGGAAAGTCCAACGAGAATTGAATAGCTGGGATTGGTTATCCATGGTGATATCCTTTCATATATTTAATTGCATATCCAGGAAATGTTAATATGCACATGTTCATTATTATGTGCACAGTTTATTTAACATTTAATATTATTTTTTTTATAGATTTCTCTTTTATCTTTATCAAGTATTTTTTTTTCCAAATAACAGAGTTCTTTCCAAATTGACTTGGTGATCCCCAAGCCTGGAGAGTACTACATCACATTTGACTACCACAATCCCAGCAAAGTGTCCCAACAGTTAGATGTGGAAGTAGCAACTTTGAGTGGCAGAAACAGATCCATTGTCACCTTGAATAGCTGTCCATACAAGTATAAAATACATGATAGAACAATTACATTAATTTGCTTGTTAAATTTTCTACAATATTAATTTATAGTCAGTATTTGGTTAAAGACCTAAGAATAATAAAGAACATGTACTGGCAACAAACAGCGGCCATAAAAACTGGAAACCAATTAGGAATGTTTTAAGAAATAAAACAGGGTGTTAGACAAGGTTGTGTGCTGTCACCAGATTTGTTTAATATTTATAGTGATATTATTTTAAGATCCATAAAGGGCATGCCTGGAATAACAATTGGAGGTCATAATATAAATAATCTAAGGTATACTGATGATACAATATTAATCGCTAAGAGTGAGAATGAGTTACAAGAAATGTTGGACATTATAGTGAAAGAAAGCAAAAATAAAGGACTCAGCCTTAATAGCAAAAAGACAGAATTAATGGTAACAACAAAGAAAAAGACATTACCTCAGTGCAGAATAAAGACAAGTGGAACAATATTAAAACAGGTAAATGAATTTAAATATTTGGGAACTTTGTTAACCTCAGACGGAAGATGTACAACAGAGGTGAGATGCATAATGGCTCAGGCAAAAGAAGCTTTCCAAAAAAATGAGGAAGATACTATGCAATCCATTTTTGACAATAGAAACAAGAAATAGAGTTCTTAAATGTTAAGTAGAACCAGTTTTAACATATGGATGTGAATCATGGACAATAGGACAACAGACATAAAAATCACTGGAGGCTGTAGAAATGTGGTTTTACAGAAGAATGTTGAGAATACCATGACAGCTAAGAAGAGTAATGAAAATGTTCTGAAAGAGGTCAATGCAAAAAGAGAGCTAATTTCCAATATTAGGAAGAAACAATCATTTTTTGGCCATGTAATGAGAAGAGAACAACAGGAATATATTGTAACAACTGGAAAAATTGAGGGACGAAGAGATAGAGGGAAGCAAAGAGAGAAAATACCAGACAGATTAAGAGAATGGCTTGGCAGAAAGTCAACAACAGAAATGATAAAGAACTGTCGAGATTGAAAGTTGTGGAGAGACATGATCACCTACACCAGTAGGCCCGGTACTTGATGATGATTTGGTTAAAAAAGAAAAGGTAAATACTTTCATCCCACCCTGTCTTTAAGGTATATGAGATGTTAGTCTTAGTCTGCCTATGCCTCTTTTACCTTGTATTCTCCCCTCCAAGATTACTTTTAGTAAGCTGTTGTGTCTTTTAACAAGGCCCAAAAATCACATTTGTCTTGTTTGAATTGTTCTCTTTTCAGTTTTAGTTGTTTTAAGACTTCATCATTTGTTTTATTTTCTTTCCATTCAATTCTACCTATTCTTCTATATATCCACATTTCAAAGGCTTCCATTTTCTGTTCTGTTTTCTTGTCTAATGTCCATGTTTCTGCACCATACAGGAATATTGAGAAGATATTACATTTTGCTATTCTTAGTTTTAGCCCTGGTGTTATTTGTTTTGATGTTAGTATATTTCAACACTAACATCAGTGAAAAATTATAAGATTTATTTTTAACCGTGTATGTGAAAGCTGGAAATCCATCCAGTCCTTAGAAATGAAATACTTTTGAAAATAAATGTCTCAGAAGAATCTCAGACATGAATTGGTAAGAATACATTTCAAATGATAAGATAAGAGACAAAACTAAACACAAATATGCTCATATCTAGAGCTTTGTAAGAAGAAGGCATTGGAAATACATTAGTCATGTGCTCCAGAATGAATGAAGAAAGACATCCCCATCAGGTATTCATGCAAAAACCATCTGGTAAAGAAAAACAAGGAAGACACTGCACAGAACAATTAATGTGGAAGGTTCAATAATGAGACAAAGAAACAACAAAGACCTACAAAAAAGCTTGCTGTAAATGGTCAATTAAAGATATGGACTAGAAATGAATATCAAAAAGACTAAAATTATGATCATAAACAAAGAAAATTCTCAAGACCTACAATTAAATATCACAGTTGAGGGAACACATCTGGAGACAGTCCAGAGTTACAACTACCTAGGACATACTATAACCAATGATGGAAAATGCACAACTGAAATAAACAAAAGAATAGGTATGGCAAAAAGTAATTTTAATGCCATGAAAAATATACTAACAACAAAACAAATATCAGCAGGGCTGAAACTAAGAATGGCAAAATGTTACATCTTCTCAATATTCCTGTATGGTGCAGAAACATGGACATTAGACAAGAAAACAGAACAGAAAATTTTAGCCTTTGAAATGTGGATTTATAGAAGAATAGGTAGAATTAAATGGAAACAAAAGATAACAAACGATGAAGTTTTAAAACAACTGAAAATAAAAAGAACTGCTGAACGCAATAAAGACTAGACAAATTAAATTTTTGGGGCACGTTAAAAGACACAACAGCCTACTAAAAGTAATATTGGAAGGAAAAATACAAGGTAAAAGAGGCAGAGGCAGACCAAGACTAACATGGACGAGTAACATCAAAAGATGGACAAGTCAATCTATGACAGCCTGCACCATCAAAGCAAGAAACAGAGTAGAATGGCAATCCATGGTAGCCAACCTTCGTTGCGGAGAGGGCACACGATGATGATGATGATGAAATGGTCAATTGTGAAGAGCTATGACTTCTGCCCTCTGTGCTGTCTACAGCTTGAGATGATCTAACTAACCATTTATGTTAATGTCAGTAAATTTGTAAAGGGGCCCCTCTATGCCATAGAGCATATGTGAAGTACAGTGTTAATGCTCCTATTTTTAAATGACCTATGAAATTTAATGTTTTATGTAGTTGCATCACGCAACCCTATTTTCCAGAAAAATTTGTATAAATTTTTAAGGCCAGTGAACATAGAAGTTATTGCTATTATTGATTGGGGTTGTCCTTAGTTTTTCAGTTTACTAACCACCATGGCTCTCTAGCACAGTGATAAAAATCACTAAGAAATGTCTTTTATGTAAGATAGGCTTGATTAAGCTAACTTGTTGTCCATTGACTTCAATAGCAATTTTTACTTCATTTTTTACAGCACAATATTGTAAACACAGCATTCATATTTATTAAAACGTATTTGTTTTAGTTTGTAAATGTATTTATTTTTATAGTTCTACGTGTCGTCAAATTCTGAAAACTGTTGATGGTGCAGAAGCCATTTTCAACATCACAACTGGAGCTGCAACACTCCACATTAGTAGCAAAGATGGCATCACAGGAGATTTTAATGTATCTGTTGTAAGTTTAATTTTTACATCACTGAATGGTTCTTCTATTTGCTTTCAAATATTTCATTTTTAAAAATGAGCTTGTTTCACAGCTGTCTAAATGGAAATAATTATTTTTACAAATAATTGTATAAAATATATTAAAGGATCAATCATTTTCTTCTTTTTAAAATTGGTTTTATAAGTATTTAGAGGTGCAGATAATATATAGAAATGTTATACATAAATTATAAAATATATTAACTCTTTTCATGCCGCAATTAACTTCTACTACTTCTGCCTTTCGGTTTAATTTAAAACGCAGGATTTTTATGAATTAGCACAAAAATTTGGTTGTAAAAAAAATTGCAATTAAAATACCAAATCATTATGGATTTCCATTTTATTGTACATGAAAATGTTTATTAATAAATGTTTTTAAAAATGTGAAACAAATTTTGAAATAATCAGCTGGTCAAAAAAATATGGGCATTGAAGATGCAATGGTATAGAAATATATTACACATATCATACAGTGAACATATCTTGGAGATGAAATGGTATAGTAAGATATTATACATATCATACAGTGAACATATCTTGGAGATGAAATGGTATAGAAAGATATTATACATACCATACAGAGAAAATATCCCCAATAAAGAAAAAGGTGAAAGAATCCAACAATTCACTGCACAAATGAAAGACTTATTTTCAGTAATAAAAGAGGGGAAATGACATGGTTTGGATACATTACATGGTTTACAAGCCTTGCCAAAACCATTCAGCAAGATACACTACCAGGTAAATTAAAACTGGGTGGACAAAAGGAAAGATGGGTGGATAACATCAGAGAATGGACAGGAATATCTTTTGCTGTTTTGCAGAGATCCGTTCTAAATCATGACGATTGGTAGCAAATTGTAAAAATATTATTTATAGTGCCCCAATGGATGACAAGGTTAAGGGATAATTGATTGATGATTTTTTTTCTTCTTCAATGATCAGCTGTTGCTATGCATGTAGACAATTAGACCATTCTGGGTCACGAACAAGATGGTGCATTTGAGGTCATCACTGGTTCTCAATAGCTTGTCATAAAAGGTTGTTTCTGTGGGCCATATTTGTGTTCTTAGGGTGATTAGAGTGCTGCAGTCCTGTAGTGTATGCTCTGGAATTTTTTTGGCTGCTCTGCAGCTTATTCTATCTTGTGTAGATGTGCTCTGAGGCCACAATGACTAGTTCTGAGTCTGAATATCTTGAAATGCTCATCTTTGATAAGTTTGATTAGGCTGTCATTTTCTGGCTCATATTTTCCCTCCATTCTGTTCTCCTATCTTGCTTTAGGAATGTTTTTATTTCATTGAGACTCTGGGGTTGGTTGGACTGTTGAAGGCTCCCACCTGCTCTTGTGGGTTATCTGCTTTCTCATTTCAAGGAATGCCAATGTGCTGATATCCACTGCAGCACTAGTTCTGTCTTTTCTGAAAGTGAGCATATGTTGTTCTTTATTTCTTGGATGAGTCTGTCCTGTTTTTTTGCTTGACATTGCTTGTATGACTGACTTTGCATAGGGGAGAATGACTAGTTTTGGACTCAGGACCTCTTGTGTGTTAAGAGTTTCTATGGCTGCATGGAGTCATAGAAACTCTTAACACACAAGAGGTGTCATTGTCTCTGCTCTAAAATTTGTGCACCTTTCTCCAGCTGGAAGAGAGTGTGTTTCTGTCTTTCCATTTGGGTAAGTTATATAGATGCCACTACCTCCCTTCTTTGAGGCTTCAGCTGCAGATCCATCTGTGAAAACCTGTGTCCATGTATCTCTGAGGTATTACTTCTGGAGCATGATGAGTGATAGGGCTCTCATTTCAGTCTCAGATTGCTCAATTTTGACGACTATTCCTGGAACATTTGGGATTATTTTTGTTTTATTTTTACAGTTGGACCATGGTTCAGGTATGAGGGGTTTGCACAGATCTCTGTTTGGTTCTAAAGAATGTGAGTGCTGTCTGAAGATTTTCCTTGCAAGATGGTTTGGGCTCTTCCTTTGAAGTCTGTTTTTTGTTCTGTCTTGGAATTTTTTATGCTGAGTGATGACTAATTAATTTTGTTAATACATGAAATAAAAATTAAGCAGATTTTGTTTATACTTACCATCAATTTATGAAATATCTAATGTCAGAATTAACACTTCTTGAATAAATCAGAATTAACACTTTTTAATAAATCTATATAAAGAACCAAGAACTCATATTTGGCCACTAGAAAAAAAATTTACTGACACAATGTAGTACATAGGTTCTTCTTCTTCTTTCCTTCCTCATTTGCCTTTCAGTGTCGAAGGGAGATATAATTTGCAGTCTTTTGCTCTTCTGTTCACCTCTGCTACTGTTATGTTTCCTAGTGATTCTAATATTCCATCCATCCATCTTTTTCGTGGTCGACCATTGGGTCTGGTATTCTCACAACGTTTGCTGAAGGCTCGTTGTGTTGTGTTTTGATCTTTCTGCCTTGTCACGTGGCCAAACCATAGGTTGTTTGGTAAATATCCGGTGTTGTAGATATCATTCAATATTTTTGTTATTATTTCTATTCCAAAATTGCCCATGGTTCCAATCTCTTCTTTAGTTATATTATCTGGTCCAGGACCTTTTCCTGTTTTCATATTGCGGAAGGCATCTTCCACTTCTTCTTTGAATATTTCTGGTTCTTCCCCATTATCCTTAATATTTAATTCTGTTTGTTCATTATCATGAAGATCTTTAATGCATTCAGTCCATCGTTCCCTTATGCTTTCTTTTTTAATCAACAGTTCTCCTTCCTTTGATCCTAAACATCCAGTTTGTTATTGCATTTTTCTTCCTGTTAATTCTTCAGTTTGTTTGTATATAGCTTTGGCATCTCTTTTTTGATGCATTTCAATCTCTTTGCATCTCTCTTTTAGCCATGCATATTTTGCTTCATTGAATTTTATTACAATTTCTTTATTTAATTTCTTCTATTCATCTTTTTTATCCTTATTTCTTCTAGTTTCCATTAACTGTAAAATGTCATCTGTCATCCATTTCTTTCTTGAATTTTTCCTCACTGGTGGTATGAACTCTTTTTATGTTTGCTGCATTGATTCTATTAGTATTTCCCACTATTCATCAATGCTTTGTATCTTCTCTATTGCATTGTACCTGTTCTGAATTGTGGTATTATATTTGTATTGTAATCTCTTGTCTGATTTGTGTAGATCTAAATTTAACTCAGTATTGACTGAGGCCTTTTTTGCTGTTTTTAATTGTACTCTAAGTTTTCCCACAACTGGTACATGATCACTAATGCAATCTGCCCCTGGTCTAGTTTTCACATATATTAGACTGTTTCTGAATCTGTTGTTTATCATTATGTAGTTGATTTGATTATGTGCATTATCCCCTGGGCTTTTCCATGTCTGCAGACATCTTGGATGTTGCTTAAACCAGGTGTTTTCTATCATCAAATTGTGTGTTTTTGCCAGATGAATTGTCAATGTCATTAGGCCGGCCTTTATTGTCAGTAATATTTTTAAGCATCTGTAATACAATGTCGGGGGATAATCTAAAACATAATGTCATAGCAGGAATATTAGTGGGCCTGGCCATCATGATCTCTATACCAGAAAAAAATTATGAAAAAAAATTCAATTGATCAATAAAATACTGTAGAAGTTGAAAGGCAAGATGGGAAATGATTACCCTCTTTGGTCATGCACAGAAAGCTGGTTCCAATTGAGCTTTATAAATATATTCCACAAAATATGGATGAAACAATTATTTGACACCTCAAAGCATCCATGGCACAGAAGACACTTTTGTCCTATGATGCCACAAAGTGTTTACGGCACACAAAATGTTAATAAATTATCACTTAATTATGTAACAAGACTTTTGAAAATTGCTATTTTCTTAGGAGTCTATTCATGGAATCCCACGACCACAGTGGCATCCAAATTATGTTTTGCCCTGGATTGTATGCATTAAGTTCAATGGAGTGTAAGTATCTTAGTTAGTTATATTACAGACATTTCACTTTGCTTGGAGAGTATTTTGAATTCAAGAAATCTTTTAAATGAAAATATTATGTTCTATCTCTTTTTAATTGGATCAAGTCTTAGGCAATTGGTGTGATGTTTTGTGAATTGGTGAAAAGCCACATCCTCATTATGGTGGTCACTAAACTATTTCAGTAACTTCATATCTTGCTAAAAGATTTATAAAAGCAAACCTTAATAATATCCTTATGTGCTGGAAGCTAATGTAAGAATAAAATAATAATATGTATCTTATCAATATAAATTACATGTTAAATAAGGCACCTGTACAAATCAGAAATTATTAAGGTATGTAATTTTTTCTGGTAAAAGGCATTCCAGGGATATTTCTTTACACTCTGACTGCTATTTCAAGAGATATTATGCTTTGAAGGAATAGACCTGGAGACAGTTCAGAACTACAACTACCTTGGACATACTATAACCAGTGATGGAAAATGTACAACTGAAATAAACAAAATAATAGGAATGGCAAAAGAGTAATTTTAATGTCATGAAGAACATACTAACATCAAAACAAATAACACCAGGGCTAAAACTAAGAATAGCAA
The DNA here is from genome assembly GCA_032433765.1 of Megaustenia siamemsis. Lineage (NCBI taxonomy): Eukaryota > Metazoa > Mollusca > Gastropoda > Stylommatophora > Ariophantidae > Megaustenia > Megaustenia siamemsis. The sequence continues at coordinate 39,786,480 of JAVIAB010000139.1, forward strand.
AATGTTACATCTTCTCAATATTCCTGTATGATGCAGAAACATGGACATTAAACAAGAAAACAGAACAGAGAATTGAAGCCTTTGAAATGTGGATATATAGAAGAATAGGTAGAATTGGATGGAAGGAAAAGAAAACAAACGATGAAGTCTTAAAACAACTAAAAATGAAAAGAGAACTACTAAACACAATTCAAACAAGACAAATGCAATTTTTGGGTCATGTTAAAAGACACAACAGCCTACTAAAAGTAATCCTTGAGGGGAAAATGCAAGGTAAAAGAGGCAGAGGCAGACCAAGACTAACATGGACAAGTAACATCAAAAGATGGACAAGTCAGCCTATGACAACCTGCACCATCAAAGCAAGAGACAGAGCAGAATGGCGCTCCATGGTAGCCAACCTTCATTGTGGAGACTGCACTCGATGATGATGATTATGCTTTATTAAATTGGTTCATTCAAAACAATATACTACAGAATAATTCTTATAATATCTTTTGATAATGAAAAAGGGAAATGCATAGACATATAAACTCTTTCATCACGTCTCATTGCATCATGCCAATTTTGGCCGCATAGTGAGTCACTCTCAATTTAATTAGTGTGAACCATCATCAAACCACATTCTTTTTATATGTCTTGTATCATCTTGGTTTTGGTAAAATATAATTCTTTGTTCAACTGTCTAAAAATGTATATGTAATATGTTATGTATTATATAAATAAAAACATGTAGATTGATATTTAAAACCATGAAAAATGTTGTCTCTGCCATCTCTTCCATTGCATTGATAAAAACCTTATGAATTCTGTAAAATGTTAAAAGATCTGTATATTGAAAAGATGATAATAAACAGTATTTTATGCTGGATAATGAAATATTTTTGCCACATCTAAAGACACATTAGTCTGGAAAGAACAATAATAGAGAACAGGGTTCTAGGAACAATAAGACAGATAGACCAAGAAGAAAGTGGTTTCAAGACTTGAAAGAGTTCTTGAACTTGTCAGCAGAGGAAGTTGGAGTTCTAGCTGGAGACAGATTTCTTCAGTGGGGCTGTGATGAATGCAGTGTTCTGCGAAGGGCGTGTGACTAGATAATGATGTTGATTGTGTGTTATTGTACTTTTTTTTATGTTATAAGAGAACATTATGAAAAAATGTTGTTAGAAGAAAATGAACATGATCTTTCTATGAAATCAGTACACCTAAATAATAGCCTGTATTGTTATTTTTTTTCCTGGCTGAAAGTGGAGCTGTTATGAGAACATGTGATTTAAATTATAGTACTAGACTAAAGGAGACTAGATTTACCTGTCATCTGAACTTCTTGAATAACTGCCTCCATCGTAAAATTCTCCCATGTGGGTTCCGTTCCCACCTCTCCAACTATCTTCGTCACCGACTGCAGCACCTTGAACTCCAGCATGGCTTCAAACGTGACCGTCTTGTCTCTTCGAGCCACTCTCGTCTTATTGCCCACCTTACTACCCAGCAACATCACCTCCTATCCCAACTCCAGCTCCTTACTTCTAACTTTCCTGGTACTCTGCGCTTCATTCGCTACACTATCCACCACCATAATCATTCTTTGCATGACTTTCTGTCCTCCCAGCATAAACGTAAACTCTCCAACCTTCGTCCTCCTCCCCCCTCACCTCCTATCCCAACTCCAGCTCCTTACTTCTAACTTTTCTGGTACTCTGCGCTTCATTCGCTACACTATCCACCACCATAATCATTCTTTGCATGACTTTCTGTCCTCCCAGCATAAACGTAAACTCTCCAACCTTCGTCCTCCTCCCCCCTCACCTCCTATCCCAACTCCAGCTCCTTACTTCTAACTTTTCTGGTACTCTGCGCTTCATTCGCTACACTATCCACCACCATAATCATTCCTTGTATGACTTTCTGTCCTCCCAGCATAAACGTAAACTCTCCAACCTTCGTCCTCCTCCCCCCTCACCTCCTCCTCTCCCGACTGCCCCTGACTCTAGCTCCCTTGTTGTCTGCATTCCCTCTGATCTGTTCCTTTCTAACCACGAGCGCTCTCTTCTTAGCAAGTGTCTTAAGTTTGTCCCCGTTCACCCCTCGAGTGACTCATTCTCCCTCTTACGAGACATACAGCAGTATCATAGACGATTACGTTTCAAACTCTATCACTTTCTTCATCCAAACTCTTCCTCTTTACCTCCTCCAACTGACATATTTGCCCGCTTCTCCTCACGTAAATCTGACTGGACTCCCTCCCGGGAGACTCTCAGGCTTTGGACCTTTTCATCCAGAGTACTCTCAGGGAGATTATGTCACTCCGTCCTCATAGACTTCGACGCTCCTATTTAAGTATTGATGAATATAAAGCCCTTCAAGACCTTCGCTGACGCGATGACATTGTCATCAAGCGAGGCTCGGTGGTCGTCTGGAGGAAGGATCTCTATATCCAGGAAGGGGATAAACAATTATCCAACCCTACTTTCTACCTCCCCACTCCCGACGATACCACTGTCTCTAACAACGCTGTAGTGCGTCGTACGATCCTCCGGTTCATCAAGGACGGGCTACTTCCCTCTAGCTCCTCCCGTATGATCCTTCCTGATCACTGCTTGGGCAAACCCTCTTTCTATATGCTGCCCAAAATACAATAACCTGACTCTCCTGGATGACCTATTGTCTCTTCTATCGCATGTTCTACAGTCCTCATTTCTGACTTCCTTGATAGTGTCTTTCAACCCATAGTTATGGGTCTCCCTTCTTTTGTTAAAGACACTAACGACGCCCTCCACATCTTCTCCTCTATCTCCCTCCTTCCTGATCGCCATTACCGCCTCTTCGTTATGGATGTCTGCTCTCTTTATACTTCTATTCCCCACTCCGATGGCCTTCTAGCTCTCCAGTTTTTCCTGGATCGTAGGATCCAACCTTCTATTGCTAGTGTCGTCCTCCTCCGTCTAGCGGAATTAGTCTTGAACCTCAACTCTTTTGAGTTCCATGGCAACTTCTTTAGCCAGATTAGCGGTGTGGCGGTGGGCACTAAAATGGGCCCTAGCTATGCTTGTCTCTTCATGGGCTATCTAGAGCACCAAATCGTCCATACCTACCAGGGCCCTCTTCCCCTTATGTATCGTAGGTACATCGATGATTGCATCGGTCTGACTGACCTTCCAGAGGATGAGATCTCCCGTTTCATCGAGTATGTCGGTCATTTCCACGCCTCTATCTGCATCACCTACCACATTTCCACCTCCTCCGTATCTTTTCTAGATATCTGTCTCTTTGGGCACCTCTCATCTTCTCACCTCGGTCTTCTACAAGACCACTGATTCCCACAGTTTCCTCTGCTACGACTCCTCTCATCCTACTTCTTGTAAGAACTCACTTCCATATTCCCAGCTGCTCAGACTTCGTTGCCTTTGCCAAGACGATGAAGATTTCCTTCACAATGCCAACCTTATGCTTGACTTCTTCCACCAACGCCTCTATCCTGAATCAGCTCTCCTCCCGGCCCTACGTCGAGTTCTCCACACTTCTCATCAATCTGCTCTTACCCCTTCTACTCATCCCCCCTTGGATAGAGTAGTACTCGCCCTCACCTATCACCCTCACCACTACGCTGTGATTAGGATGATTCATCGCTACCTCCCTATTCTCCGATCTGACCCTACTACTCGTATGCTCTTTCCTGACCCACCACTGGTGGCCTTTAGACGTGACCGTAACCTCCGCGACTTTCTTGTCAGAGGTCGCCTTCCAGCTTCCCTCCCTAGCCATAGAGGTACTATTCGCTGCAACCGCAGAGTGTGCAAAACTTGTGACCACGTTCTCCAGACGGATACTGTTCTCTTTCCTAATGGTCCTTTCAAGATCAGAGAGGGATTCACTTGCACATCGCGTAATATCATTTATGTCATCATCTGCAAGAGATGCAAGTTAACCTACATCGGTCAATCTGGTCGTCGGATCGGCGATAGGTGCCAAGAACATTTACATGACATCACCCGAGAAGCTGGCACTTCTGTAGCTGCCCACTTTAACTCAGTTGGCCATCATGGTATAGCCGATGTCTTGGTCACTGGCTTAGTATCATGCTGCTCTTATGATCACCACAGTCGCCACACTCTTGAGCACTGTCTGATCGCTCGTTGGGGTTGCCTCACCCCTCGTGGCATCAATGTATCCCAGGCCCTCTGAGGACCCCTCTTCCTCTGTACCCTTCTCCCACCCCTACTCTTCCTCTTATCTCACATTTATGCTCATCTGCTCCTTGTCTTCACCCCTATCCTTCTGTACCCTTCCATCTTCTCCCCCTCTTCCTTCTTTTACAATTCCCCCATCCTTTTTGCGTATTACCTTTTTATCCTTCTCCTCCTCATCGATTTCTCCATTTCCCCACTTCCTTTCCTCTCATGGTACTCCTATCAGTGTACTATTCTCTGTGTATCCCCTCCACTTCTCATCCTATCTTTTACCTGTCCTCCTCTAGTGTATACTCCTCTTTGTATATATATTCCCAGTATCCTCCTCAGTCTCTCCGTTCCCTACTTCTTTACCTCGCTGGGCCCCACTTCTTTCGTTCCTTCTTTCTTTCACCACCTCTTCTCATATTCCCCATTCCAGACTCTCTTAGTCCTTTTCATTTCTTTTCTATACCAGTATTTCCCTCCCCCCCCCTCCTCTTTCTTGTTAGGTTCCGTTAGTTCTTGTTACCTCATATCATCTCCTTCTCCTTCCCCTTTTCCTTGCATGGCCTTAACTTGTGTTTTGGTTTTTAGTTCTCTCTTCTGGTGTATGAACACTGGTCAGGCCCTCGTTTCCATTCTCCCGCCTTGGATTGTCCTTTCTGTAGACATTCTTTCGTTTGGTTCCCGGCGGATTAACCAGTCGCTGAAGCTAAGTGATTTTATATTTTATATATACATATATTCTTCTATTCTTTCTATATTCTTATCTTAGCTCTCTTCTTTTTTCATCATCCTACTTTTTTCTTTTCTATCCTCTTCTTCTGATCATGTAATTAGAGTTAATTGTGTTTCACCGTTTGTTTTCGTTGTCCTTGTACTCTGATAAAGGCCTCAGGCCGAAACGTCAGTATTGTGTTGTGTTCCTCCCTTGTGAAGCTGTCTTCATACCTAGGAGTGTTCTACACTCCCCACCACTGGCCCCTTGCTACCAGCTTCACCGCAGCATCGCAATTATTTGCTTGTTCCCTTTAAATTATAGTGTAGACTGTTTTATTTTGTTGTTGACAAACTGAAAGTGATGTTTTTGCTATTCCATGTGCATTCTAATTTGACTTGTTTATTGATTGTTTATTATATTTTGTTCTATTAGCTGTATCCCATCTACCTATGAGAGCCCAGTTGGAGTCGTTCGCATTGAATTTGAGGCCAGTCCCAATGAAGAATTTGAAACCAAAGTTCTTCCACCATATATTAAAGACGTTAGACTTGTCAACTTGAATGACACTATCAAGACAGTTGTAAGTATACAATTTCAATAAATCTTTTTTCACTAAAGAGTGAAATATTTAAAAAGAAAAGTGATTAAAGGTTTTATTAAATGCTTTACAATTTGTCTTGTTTTGTTCTATCAATTTATAGCATTGAATTTTGCAAGAAGTTGTAATTGTCTATCCTTTATCAAATGTTTTGTACTAGCCACTGTAAATTTCTGTTGCTATGGATTTCTTTAACATCCTCTATCCTTTTGACGCCTGACCCTTTTCATGCCTGATTATCAGTTTTTTAGACATCTATAGTTGTTGCTTGTTTGGCAGAATTTCATGCAATGGCCACTTTTTTTAATCTCTTTGTGTCTTTGCCTAATGCAAGAGACAGTTCTAACAATATTTCTGATGCAATCATTAAAAATGTTTCCCTTTAACAGAGGGATGTGAAATATTTATTGCATGATATTTGCTCGACATTTAAGTTTGGGTGTTCTAGCAATGGCAACATTTGATATGATAATGTTTTCTGTGAAATATGAATATTTCAGTCTATTTGATTTTATAAAAGAAAATATTGTTTTGACAGACACAGACATTTTGCCCAATCCAGGAGGATGGTGTGACAGATGAATGTAAAACAGAGGATGTCACACAAGCTGTAAGAGCATCTTAACATTAATTTGAAGATTTGAAGTTGTTCATTATATTTGTTTTTTGGTTCTAGATAGTTTTATTTTGTTTTATTTTAAAATAAAATCATTTTTTTTTTCATGACAAAATAATCTTATTATATGAGTGGATTTTTCTTAAATTAATTCCTCATTAAATTTTAATTTGCTTATGAGAATAAAGAGAATGATCAATAAAAGTAAAACAAAGCATAGCTGGTGATTGTATTATCAACAGAAAGAATAAATACAAACGGACATAAAGATATTAGCAAAATATAGTAGAACATGTAACATAACTATTCAACATTTAAAGGGAAATAGGCCAATCATAGAATTTGTGACAGGTTATAGAATATTAAAATCTGAAGTAAAGAATTCTAAAATAGAAATAAAAAGGAAAAACTGCACATCTACAACTTAAAGATAGAGATTATAGAAGCATTTCAATATTTTTGGCATTGAAACAATCACAGTTCTCTCAGAAGTGAAAAAAAACTCTGACTGAACATCTAGGCTTTATACTCAGCTTTACAGACCCACCAATAGTCCCCATAAAGACTAAGAGTCTAAAATACATTCATTATCATGTGCCATACTGGTTGGCGTAGGCAATCATGTCCCTCCACAATCTTCTATCTACAGTGCATCATATCAGTTCTGTTGTTGACTGTTTTCCATGCCATGACACCAAGCTATCCAGTATTTTCTCTCTTTGTCATCTGCGATCTCTCTTTCCTTTTATTTTGCCAGTTGTAACCAAGTATTCCAACTTTCCTCTTCTCATGATGTGCCCGAAAAATGTTGATTGCTTCTTTCTGATGTTTTTAAGAGCTCCCTTTTTGTGTTGGCCTCTTTGAGAACTTCCTCATTGGTCTTTTTAGCTGTCCAGGGAACTTTCAACATTCTTCTGAGAAATCCCATCTCTGTGGCCTCTAATCGTCTTTTCATTTGTTTGTCTACTGTCCATGATTCGCTTCCATAGGTCAGAATTGGTTCTATATAGCACCGATGAACTTTCGTTCTCATTTTTATTGACATAGGTTTGTTGCATAAGATATTTTTCATTTTCTGAAATGCTATTTTGGCCTGAGCTATTCTGCTTTTTATTTCTGTGGTGCATATCCCATCTTATGTTATTATTGTGCCCAAGTATTTGACACGTTGCACTTGTTTCAGTTTTGTCTCATTTATTTGTATGCTGCATGATGGTGATGATTGTTTCTTCGATTTAACAATTACTTCTGTTTTCTTACTATTCAGACTGAGACCTTTCTTGTTGTTTTCTTTTACTATTATGTCTATCATTTCTTGTAGTTCGTTCTCCGTCTCTGCTATTAATACTGTGTCATCCGCATATCGCAAATTATTTATGTTGTAACCGTTAACTTCAATTCCTTTTTTGTCTGCTTTTGATCTCATAATATATTCGCTGTAAAGTGAAAACAAATCCGGTGAAAGAACACAGCCTTGTCTGACTCCTTGTTTTATAATTGGAATTGTCCTGTTTGGTTGTTAATTCGTATAGCTGCTGTTTGTTGCCAGTACATGTTTTTTATGATTCGCAGATCCTTGCCATCAATGTTTAATTTCTCCAGCATATTGATTATTTCCACATGCTTTACTTTGTCAAATGCTTTCGTATAGTCTATAAAGCACATATATAGATCTTTCTTTCCTCTATAGATCTTTCTATCAATGTTCTTAAGATGTATATTGCATTATTGGTGCTCTTTCCTTCCACAAATCCACATTGTTCCTCACTTATTTCTGGTTTTATTTTGTTCCTTACACATTTCATGATGATTCTTAGTAATATTTTCGTCATATGGCTCATGAGACTAATAGTGCGATGGTCTTCACAATCAGTGGTGCCTGACTTCTTCAGTATGGCTACAAAGATAGATTTTAGTAGATCTTCGGGTATGTGTCCAGTGTTATATATCTCATTGAGTAGTTTTGTTATGACTTGTACTTCCAGCTCTCCTAATGTATTTATCTCTTCGATTGTTATGTTGTTAGGACCTGGAACTTTGCCTCTTTTCATGTGTTGAATTGCCTGCTCCACTTCACTCTGCATTATTGGTGATCCTGTGTCTTTGTTTGAATTGTTTAGCTCTGGTCTTTCATTATCATAGAGTTGACTGATGTATTCTGTCCATCTTTCCATTGTCTTCTCCTGTCCCATTATTATATTTCCTTCCTTTGATTTCACACATCCTGAAACTTTGATTTCTTTTCTTCCTGTTAATTCATTTAAGTAATTGTGCATAAATTTTGAGTCTTTCTTTTGTTGTTTTTCCGTTTCTTCACATTTCTGTTTTAACCATCCTTCCTTTGCTTCTCTGCACTTGTTTTGTTTAAATGTATTTAAAATATTCATGGAAAGATTATTTCATTTCAAAATATTGTAACAAACCTACTTGCCATGGATAAAAGTGTTTCTATCTATTTTTCTTGAAATTTTGATAGAAAATATTTTAATTCCTTCAAAATATAGTTAATTTGGTTCATTTATATGAATTAAAATGGAATTTATGTACATTTTTTTCAATGATCTCAGAACCAAAACAATTTGATATGTTGAAGAAAAATTCACATTTATCGGTATTGAAAGAACAAACAACAACCAGTATTCATTAGAGCCACTAATTAGACCTATTCTAGGTTTAGCAGATTAGTATTTGTTATTATAAAATCCAAATCACTGCTTCATGAAACAAAAAATCAACTTGTGGATCTGATATATCAGATAATGGTCTTGGAAGGTTTCATTAGTGATCTGATATATTGGATAATTATCCAGAAAGAGTTAAACAATAATATTATTCCTGTTCCAAAAGAGTCCTATCATGCAGAATGTATTGTTATTTATTTAAAATAATGTAAATCATTAAGTTTTTAAAAAAATTGTGACTCATGGGATTGCCAACCTCAGGTCAGACTTCGCGGGAGGGGATTCTATATTTGACATCACAGACTGTGTAAGATTAAGGTAGAGGTTTTAAAGAGCAGGTGTTCAGATTTGTGCTATTTACTTTATTCATTAAATAAAATTTAAAACAATTACATGCTTCTACTATATAAAAGTGAATGAGAATGGTAGTTTCCAAATGCAGAACAGAACCAATAAGAATACTTTTTTTCCCTGCCCATTGTGATACATTGTGGCAAGATACAATGCATGTACAGTGCAAGGTCTGATACTTGATAGTAAAGATTGTCAAACATGGAAATTAGAATGACTTGGCATGATACTGACCATATCACTGGTAAAATGTGTCATTGGTCAAATAAAATATGGACACTAATGGCTACCTGAAGATTTGGAGTGGACCAGTTGCTTACACTTTTTATATCATCCTAAAAAGTTCTTCTCACATTTTGAAGATTAAGAAAGTATAATTCTTTGATTAAAAAATTGCTATTTACTTTTACACACAAATTATTGAAACTTCATCATCATCATCATGTGCCTTACTGGTTGGCATAGGTGATCATGTCCCTCCACAATCTTCTATCTACAGTGCAATTGCTAGGAATGGCAAACTACCTTCTTATACTGCCTGGAATAATTATGAACAATTGAAACTTACATTTCTTTAATTGATGGTGGAGATGGAGCACATAGATCTGTTAGCTGTTAGTTTTGCAAGATCCCATAACTTATTTTTTTTTTTTAAATAGCACTAAATACACAAGCCAATTTTACAATTGCATCCACAATGTAGACTAAATGTTTGTATTTCAACTATTTTGTGAATCACCTCTTTCATGAAGTAAATTTAATCAAACAGACACCGTTAGAGCTGTATGGCAGAGTGGCCAAAACAGGCCAGTATGTCTTCATTGTTCAATACTTCATGCCAAAAGAGCCAGGACTCACGATTCCTGTGTCTGTCCATGTCGATGGCAAAGTTTTATCTGGTAAGTCTCTATTTAATTACTTCTACAGCATGCTTATTTTATGTAAACCTTTTATTAAAATGTCTTAAACAAATGAGGAGGCTAAGACACCTGACAGCAGCAGAGTTGAGTTGAAGTTTTCAGAGAATCATAGCTGATGGCTTTAACCATGATTGGTGAACCAGAACCATCCAGACCCTATTCCACCTCTTTGTGATGCCTCCAGTAACAGACTAATCAGTCTATCTGAACAAGTGAGTAGGGATTATTGCGTTTGTTCGATGACTAAAATATTCTAGAGTATTCATAGGCTGTAGAATTCCTCTTCATCATCCGTCCTTAAAAGGATGTTAAGTGGACATGTCTGCGTTGTGTTGTGGTTTGCAGTATAACTGTTATATTTGCGCCTTTTGACCCAACACATCCGACTTCAGCATGACATTTTTTAGAACCGGGTTGTCTTCCCTCTTCGATCCCTGCACGCTTGGCCAAACTAGACAGGTTAGTCTGTTACTGGAGGCACCATGGAGAGGTGGAGCAGGGTCTGGATGGTTTTGGTTCACCAATCCTGGCGCAAGCCATCAGCTGTGGGTCGCTGACAACTTCCAGCTCTGGTGCTGGGAGGTGCGCCTTCATATGGATTGAAAGGAAAGTCAACTTGGAACTCAAAAATGTTATGATGAAGTCATATGTGTTGGCACAAATATCACAGTTCTACTGCTAACCATAATATAAAGCATTCACACCCGTTTAATGTCCTTTTAAGTGAGGATGATAAAGAGGCTGTAATAGTAAAGAGATAAAGAAGATATAACACACGCCTGTTTTTCTTTCTAGCTGAAAAAAACCTAAGCCACTTTGATGTGAATTAGACCCTTAATGTGACACAAAGAAACCCTTCCTGTTAACAAAATTCTGGTATTTTTTACCCATATTCAGAACTTTCCCCTGTCTTGCCACTATAAAAACTACTATTATTTATATACCAGTGCCGTGTCTGTTGTTTTAGTTCATCATGCATATTTGCTAAAATAACAATTTCAACCTAATAGTCCAGTGTTTATGACTTTCAATTTTACGGGCACCACAAGAACAAAAATATGTTTCAACTTGGAATGCATATTTAATAAAATTGAAATGATAAAAAAATTGAAGCAGTAAAAAAAAATATGAATTTTACTTTTACTCACTGAAATTATTAAATTGTTTTGTTATATAAACAAACATAAATTCAAAATGTTAATATGAGAGATTAAATGCAGTGAATTAAGCGGATTGTAATATAAAACAGTCTCAGTATACTTTTTCTAGCAGTGGCAGTCTAGACAAACATTCCGGTCAAACTTCACGGTAGGGAATTCCATATTTGATGTCATGACTGCATAAAACTAAGGTAGATGTTATAAAGGGCAAGCATTCAGATGTGGTCAACTTAGCTTCAGGAGCTCATATAAGTATATTACGCCTTGTGGTTTATAAGGAATATGGTGTTCTGCCTATATTTTTCCTTCACCATCATTTATAGGTGATGTGGTCAGTATCATGCTAGGTCATCTAACTTTTCTCAGAAAGAATCCCTAAACTCAGTTCTCAGAGGCTGGAAGAACCTCAAAGCCATGTCAATCAGAAGAAAATATGTTTCACAATTGGAAATTGACCCTGGATTACTTGGGTCAGCAGACAAATGCACTAACCACTTTGGCACTATTGCTTCTTAAAAGGCATTTGTAGTAGAGATATTAACTCTTTCTGTATGTTTCGCCGTACTGTGCACCATGCCGATTTCAATAGCATATTTTTCGCCGCATTGTGCACCATGCTCAATTTGATTAGTGTGAACGCCATCAAACCATATTATTTTTACATGTTTTGTATCATCTTGGTATTGGTGAAATCTAATTCCTTGTTCAATTATCTAAAAATTCATATATAATATGTTATATGTTAGATAAATATAAATATGTAGATTGATTTTTAAAATCATGAAAAATATTGTCTCTGAAATCTCTTCCATTGCATCAATAAAAAGCTTCCGTATGGAAAGAGTTAATTATGGACAATGTATACATTTTGGAGGTTAATAATAAGATTGCATTTTGAATAAGAAAATGATAATTTGATGAAATTATAAAACTTGATAATGCAGATATTTGGATTCAGACATGTCTGTAAGTGATTTGATGCCTACTGTCTTTGCCTTCCTTCTTTATGCTAGTACTTGAGACACCATGCAACTTGGTTCTGTGATTGATTTGTTGCTTTACTGTGAGTTGCTACAACAATTGAGTTTTCCCTCAAATAAGGTCATCCTTTAAAAGGTCTGACTAGCATTACTGCATCGTTGAGTAAATTTGCCCTGCTTATCTATTATCATATGTTACTAGACAGTCAAAGAATTTGAAGTAATTTATTTGTTTTAGTTGTTTACCACCAATTTTTATGTTCAATGTATCTTTATAATTGTATCACCAACAGGTGTCTTCAACCCTCATTTTTGTCCATCAACAATTGGCTGCAGAGGTGCCATCATATTTGAGAAATCTGGAGGAAACACCATTAGTCTCACAGGAACAGATGTCAAAGCAGTTTTCAATGGCACAAGTGGAGGACAAATCTGGCTGGTAATGTATCCTGGTTATCAAATGTATATATATGGTTAGACTTTAAGTAATCAGTTTGAAACTATGGTTTTTTGGCTGAAATGTTGCAAAGAATAAGTTTAGCTAGTATATGCCAAATATAGTGTGAGCCTTCGAGTTCAATGCAGTATGTGGTCAATGCCTGGGATCAAGATGGGCCCACCTCCCATTATATCAAGAAGCTAAATGGCTGAAATATTTTTTCAACTGGTCATCAAACTATGATATGATTGCCTACTGTTGCATAGCTCTATATAGAGAGTTTCCTATTACTTAGTGGGTGAAATATTAGACTGGTTAAAAGCACAAAAGTGAGTGAGGCAGATGTGCATCACTCAGTTACTTCATACCTGCTCAATATCTATGATGAGAACATCATGAGAAGTGTCAAAAGTCACTGTAATTTTGTTAAGTGCAACTCTTTCACAATAAATGGCAACATAATACCAGAACTCAAACAAGCTGATGACATAGTTCTCCTCAGAAACAGTGCAGAAGTGTTAGAAGAGATAATTGAGTTAGTTCAAAAACACAATGAAGAGAAAAACCTATATCTAAATATACAGAAAATTAAGATAATGTCCAGTGACAAAACAATAAAACCAACAGAAAATCCTCATTGTCAAAGAACTTGAAAAGAAATTGTAGCAGATTACAAATATTTTTGATCTGTAATAACTAACAAGAGACTGCCAGGAGACTGCCAGAATGAGATCAAAAGACTAGAAATAGCAATACAAAAATGATGAACCTATGGCACAAAACCAAAAAGACAGTAAAATTAAAATTACTGAGGGCATTTATCTTCCTGAGAGCAACATGTAGTTGTGAATAATGGACAATCTCACAAACAACATTTATGAAGGTTCATTCGAAACAAAATGCTACAGAAAAAAAGGATAACTTGAATAATAAAAAAGAGGAATTAAGATATATTAGAAGAACTGAACATTGAAGAAAACTAGCTTATTAAAAAAATATCTTACAGAGGAAAATACAATACTATGGCCATATCAAATTACACAGTGAACTAGAAAGAACAATAATGAAAGTCTTGGTTTCAGGAAATGGAGACAGGGTCAGCCCAAAAAGAAAATAGTTTTTAAGACATCAAAGAGACATTAAACTTAACAGCAGAATGAGTGGGACATTTGGCTAGAGAAAAAGATTTTTTTCAGATAGGATGTAATAAGTTCAATGTTCAGCAAAAGACACACAACCCAATGGTGTGTTCTTATTGTATGTTATGAGGAGTGCCTTACTTTATTTACATTTAAAATATGATTAAGGAATATGTTTGCAGCCTTTTCTTCTTTATTATTAGTGACATTGGCTTGTGTTTTGTGGTTCAAAGATAGTGAGTTTTTGGGCTCCATTAGTGTGGCTCCTGCTAGAGAAGTTGGATATTGTCTTTCAATATTAGGAAGAAACAATTTTCATTTTTTTGGCCATGTAATGAGAAGGGAACAGCTGGAATATATTGTAGCAACTGGGAAAATTGAGAGATGAAGAGATAGATGGAAGCAAAGAGAAAAGATACCAGACAGCTTAAAAACTATGGCTTGGTAGAAAGTCAACAACAGAAATAATAAATAACTGTCGAGATCACAAGTAGTGGAGAGACATGATCACCTACGCTATCAGGTAGGGTACTTGATGATAATGATAATTGCCTTTAATAGTTGAAAGCGTATTATTTGATCTTCTCTCTTGGCAATTTCCTCCACATGGATGGGTGTGTGTATGTGTGTAAAAATGGTTTTTTATTTAAATATGTATATATATTTCATCCACAATTTCAACTATTTTTTTTCTTTCATTTGTATAATGACATCAACTTCTCTTACAAAGTTTATGGTCTGTATTATACTTCTCTCTCCATTGTACAGTTTGTCACTCAAATGACTATGAAAAGGCCTTATTATTTGCACTTTGTTTGTTCAAAAATAATACTAGATGAAAATTGTTACTGTTCTTTGTACTCCCCACTTGAATACTTATTAACAGGTATTCAATCACTTAAACAGACAGCTGACTTCATGAGAGAGTCTGGAATCCTACTATGATTGAATCTTGATCACAGAGAGAGAGAGAGAGAGAGAGAGAGAATACTTATCTGTCCTTGGCTTATGTAAAAAATTAACTCAACATAACTGATTCTAGATATGAAGATCATAATTTTGATCTCTGTTCATTGAATTAAATGTCAAATGTTTATTCCCTGCTCACTTCATTGTGCATGGAGATAGAAATCAGATAGAAATCGTAATAGATACTATAAAGATAAATAAAAAGTAGCAAACTTATTCAAAAGAAAACACCGTTATAATAATTTCATCTGGTCGACTTATAACTTGTAACTTTCTATCATACAGGACTACCTTCTAATCATGCCTGCTGATAAATTTTCTAAAGATTACTTGGATATCTCTCCCATTGACAAGTCTGATTTTTTCATCAGAACATGTGTTGATGAAGGCTTCCAGTTAAAGTAAGTAATGTTTAAAAGTAGGACAAAATTATTGATAATGATACTTACATTGTGTTTACATTTTATCATATGATTATCATGTTTCTATTTTAATGACCTTTCAAGTCATAGCTGGCCCATAGGGCATAGGCCCAGATACTCTTTCTCTTTTCTAAATTTTTACTCTAGCAATTTTCAATCCTTCTAAAGATATTTTATCAAATCTCGCCTTTTGTCTCTGTTCTGTGCAAGCACCTCTATATCATTGAGGGAGCCAATTTCTGCTGCTCTTGCCTCTCTGATCAATGTTCATCTCAATGTCTCCCTGGGTCGGTCTCTTTTTCTCTTACCTGTTGTTTCCCACATGAGGGCTTGCCTTATTTGGTTATTATCATGTTTGCACTTCAAATATTTTATTAGATTTAAAATAGTATTTATTTAGTTTTTATTTATGTTTGCATGGCTTCCTTGAGGGAATTTTCTATAAGTGAAAGAAACTGGGAAAATGTGGCTGCAGATCATAGCACATGGAGAGCAAACATAAAAAATGGCACAGCAACTTTTGAGACAGTGCTGATGTCAAATTCAGAAGACAAAAGGCGCAAGAGAAATGAGACAAGGCCGGGTACCACGGGTACACCTTGCTCGTTCTGTGGATGGATCTGTCTGCACAGGATTGGCAAATTCAGCCACGAGAAAAGATGTTCAATAAAGCAGCACCCAGTATGAGACATGGAGAGCATGTATAAGGAACGGTATAACAACTTTTGAGAGTGTGCTAAGACAAAACTTAGAAGAGAAAAGACTGAAGAAAAAGGATGGTAAACCCTGTGGACCAGTGAGCCTGACCTGTTCATTATGTGACCGCGTGTGTTTGTCAAGCATTGGTAGAATTAGCCACGAGAGAAGCTGTTCGGCAAAAACAATACCTAAAAAAAAATACACAATAGCCTCCACTAGACCGTCTGACAAGACGAAAAGGGCCACACAGTATGAGACACTAATGCTTTACCAAACTACTGATTTATCATGATTGCTTGCTACCAACCGTCTGTCAAGATGCCAAAGGCCTTATATATTGGTACATTTTTAAAACAATACTTAAATTTGCTTTTCTTGTGTGTTTCTTTAATTAACCAAGAATTGCACCAGTTGAATTGTTTAATTTTATGATTATTAAAATGTTCTTTTGTGCAAATATTATATTAAATTTAAATTTATTGCAAAAATGTTCAAATATCTTAAAGGTAAAAAGTTTCTTCAATATTTGTTATAATAAATAATAATAATAATAATAATAATAGAATAAAATTACCCAGTTAATTTATGTATTTTTCATACTCTCATCATCATCATGTGCCTTACCGGTTGGCGTAGGTGATCATGTCCCTCCACAATCTTCTATCTACAGTGCATCGTATTAGTTCTGTTGTTGACTGTTTTCCATGCCATGACACCAAACTATCCAGTATTTTCTCTCTTTGTCGTCCGCGATCTCTTTTTCCTTTTATTTTGCCAGTTGTAACCAAGTATTCCAACTTTCCTCTTCTCATGATGTGCCCGAAAAATGTTGATTGCTTCTTTCTGATGTTTTTTAAGAGCTCCCTTTTTGTGTTGGCCTCTTTGAGAACTTCCTCATTGGTCTTTTTATCTGTCCAGGGAACTTTCAACATTCTTCTGAGAAATCCCATCTCTGTGGCCTCCAATCGTCTTTTCATACTCTATGATGTGTAAAAAGTGAACATTTTCTTTAAAGTTGAAATAAATTGTAGGCTATGAATTAATGGATTTTAAAGTGATTTCATTTTGATGACAGAACTGACATAGAGTATTGCCGAAGAGGTTATTTCACTCTCACTACCAACTTCAACAATGGGGCATTAGGTTGTGACTGCAATGTAGATGGCTCTCGCAACTTCACTTGTGACAGTTTTGGTGGTCAGTGTATGTGCAGAGACAACATCATTGGCCGTCAGTGCTCTATCTGCAGACCTGGTTATTACGGATTTCCAAACTGCCGGCGTAAGTTTGTATGTCTGCAAGTTGTGTATTATTCAATGTTGTTAAGAGTTGACATCAAAGCATGTCAGGGAAACCCATAAATGTCCAGCACTTTCAAAAGATAACAAAGTTTGTATGTGTACTGATGGTTTAAGTAGCTTGCTGCTTATGCTCACATTCAGCTCACCTTTGCAAATTATAATTTTAACTTATTCCATGCTGCAACAGTCTCAAGACCATATCCTCGCTGATAGCCTTGTTGATCTTCAACATACAGTCATTCAGGACTTTTAACTCTGTACCTTCCTGATTATTTTACTAGTTTGAACTGAATTATCTGACTTAGATTTGTTAAAACCTGATGTCACTAATGTAAAAAGTCTGTAAAAAATGTTTTTAAATAAAGCATGTCATATTACATATCAAATTAATGAAGGAATATGGCACAACATGGAAGTAATATTTGTGTGACATAAAATCATTGCGGTAAGTATTTAAAATATGAAGAAAGAGGAAAATGAAAGATTGAAACTGCTACTCACATTCTGCTTAGTCACAATCACAATACAATTAAATATAATAATGTAAATATACTAATTCTTATGGAACTTTAGTACATCTACAATTCATGGCTGTTGTAGTCTTTTAAATAATCCATAGAGAATTATTGCTACACTTGTTTTTCATTGAAAGTCATGATAGCATGACATGAAACAAAAAACAAAAAAAATGCACAATCACTTTAGAAATCAAATGCATTCCCAGCACATGGTAAATTAAGCTTTCAAAAGTAGATATGTAAGCTGGAGAAACCACTCTTGTATACATTAACTATTGTAAAATTTAACAATTATTGAGACATTGTTTGCAGGAGCTGGAGAGAGAATTATTATAAAGTAAAAGGCAAATGAAATGCACCAGTGGGTGCACTACTGGGATGGCAAAGAGTTAAAATGTCACCTATTTGCATGTCTGTCATTCCAAGAGCCACTATCAATTCTTTTATTACCATGAACCTCAGCAAATCTAGGTCGTTATTCAATCAGTTGTTTTTTTGTTTTTTAGGCATTGATTGGCAAATAAGAAAGGAAAGAATAAGTTTTTATGGCTTGAGACTATATATATATATATATATATATATATATATATATATATATATATATAAAACTCTGGGACAGTAAATGGGGCAAAAGAATCAGAAATGATCAACAGCTCAGAAAGCAAAAAAATAGCAAAGTGTGTGGTACAAAAAAGGGCATATTATCAAATAAATAATTTTAATGCATATTTGGTCTTACCTTTGTAAGACCAAAAAATACCTTTTTTTCACAATAGTATAAGGTGTAATGATGGGAACTTTGTTAACCTCAGATGGAAGTTGTACAACAGAGGTGAGAAGCAGAATGGCTCAGGCAAAAGCAGCTTTCCAAAAAATGAGGAAGATACTATGCAATCCATTTTTGACAATAGAAACCAAAAAAAAAGAGTTCTTAAATGTTATGTAGAGTCAGTCTTAACACATGGATGTGAATCATGGACAATTGGACAACAGACAAGAAACTCACTGGAGTCTGTAGAAATGTGGTTTTACAGAAGAATGTTGAAAATACAATGGACAGCTAAGAAGAGTAATGAAAATGCTCTGAAAGAGGCCAAAGCAAAAAGAGAGCTAATTTCCAATATTAGGAAGAAACAATCATCATTTTTTGGCCATGTAATGAGAAGAGAACAGCTGGAATATATTGCAACAACTGGGAAAATTGAGGGATGAAGAGATAGAGGGAAGCAAAGAGAAAAGATACCAGACAGCTTAAGAGAATGGCTTGGCAGAAGGTCAACAACAGAAATGATTAAAACCTGACATGATCAAAAGTTGTGGAGAGAAATGATCAACAGCTCAGAAATAAAAAAAATAGCAAAGTGTGTAGTTCACACACAAGAACAAAGAAGTTCTCTTTTTATTTTCAGTTGTTTTAAAACTTCATCATTTGTTATCTTTTGTTTCCATCCAATTCTACCTATTCTTCTATAAATCCACATTTCAAAGGCTTCAACTTTCTGTTCTATTTTCTTGTCTAATGTCCATGTTTCTGCACCATACAGGAATATTGAGAAGATGTAACATTTTGCCATTCTTAGTTTCAGCCCTGCTGATATTTGTTTTGTTGTTAGTATATTTTTAATGGCATTAAAATTACTTTTTGCCATACCTATTCTTTTGATTATTTCAGTTTTGCATTTTCGGTCATTGGTTATAGTATGTCCTAGGTAGTTGTAACTCTAGACTTCTCCAGATGTATTCCCTTAACTGTGATATTTAATTGTAGGTCTTGAGAATTTTCTTTATTTATGATCATAGTTTTAGTCTTTTTGATATTCATTTCTAGTCCATATTTTTTGCTTGTTGTGTTTATCACATCAAGCAATTGTTGTAGGTCTTTAGCATTTTCTGCTAGTAGAACAGTATCATCAGCACATCTTAGGTTATTGATTATCTTTCCATTAATGTTTAGGCCTGGTATCTCTGAGATGTTTTTAAAAATTTGCTCAGTGTATAGATTGAACAAACTTGGTGATAGAATGCATCCTTGTCTTACTCCTCTTTTTATGTCCATGGGTGTAGAGTTCTCCTTGTTATATCTTATTATTGCTGTTTGCTCCCAGTACAAATTACATATTAGTCGTATGTCTGCGTCGTCTAGATTTATATCCTTTAGGCAGTCTATAAGTTGGTTATGGTGTATTCTATCGAAAGCTTTGGTGTAGTCTATAAAGCAGGCATATATTGGTTTGTTTACTTCTGTGTACTTTTCAATCAATGTTCTCATGCTGAATATGGCTTCTTTTGTCCCACTGTTTTTCCTGAATACAAATTGTTGCTCCTCTAATTCAGTATTGATTTTATTCTGAATCCTTCCCTGTATAACTTTTAGTAAAATTGTTGTTACCTGGCTCATTAGGCTTATTGTTCTGAAGTCACTGCATTCAACTGCACCATTCTTTTTAGGCAATGCAATGAAAGTTGATGTTTTTAGATCATTTGGTATGTATCCTGTATGGTATATGTCATTGCATATGTCTGTGATCACTTTGACGCCAAACTCTTCTAGAGCCTTCTAGAGCCAACTAAGTAAGAAGGTCTATATCGAACAAGATATGAACAAGATGTATATAGATTCACAAGGTGGAGTCTTGTCCTCAACACTCATTTTAATTTTCATAAATGACATCGTAATGGACATTCCACCCAGAATACACTCAGTGATATATGCAGATGATCTGGCATTATGGGCTCAGAAGGAAAGTATGTCGGTGGCTGGACCCAGGATGTAAGATGCCCTAGGTGAACTTGAAAAATGGACGAACACCTGGTTCTTACCAATCAACGAAAAAAAAAACTACATATACAATTTTCAGCTAATCAAGAAAAACACTCTCTGCAGACTTTAAGATAAAAGACCATACACTCCCTATTGACCAAAACCCAACATATCTTGGCGTCACCATGAATCACAGAATGACTTGGAAAAATCAGTAGACAGAGCAATGTAAAAAGCCAGAAAACGAACAAATATTATGAAGAAATTGGCAGGAACGGACTGGGGAGCAGACAGCAATATTTTGAAAAGACTATATGTAGGAAGAGTCAGACCATTTCTGGAGTATGGAGTCACAGCCTGGGCTATGGCTTCCAAATCACACCTTAGCCAAACTAACTGAACACAGAACCAAGCTGCCCATATCATCACTGGTGCTATGAAATCTACACCTATCAAAACTCTAGAAAGAATAACAGGTTTACAACCCTTAGATGACAGACGGATCACTAAAGTATTGCCAGAAGTGGAGAAATATAGAAGGCTCCTTAGCCACCCCATGCACCAAAGAGTAACTGGTTCCAGAATTGTACGACTAAAGAGGAGAAACTTCGCTGCAATTGCCAATGAACTAACTACTGGAGACCCAGTACTTTCCCAAACAATATCGAAACCCTTGGGCCCATCTGATATGTCTCTTCATGGAAAATATAAAATACCAGAACTTAAGGAAAATATAACAGGAATCATGAAAAAAGGCAGCCAATCAGACACAGAAAGAAAACACGTAGCAGAAAAACACATACTTTTGATACCTACCCACAGGACTCTTGGTCCCACATATACACAGATGGCTCTGCTACAAATGCCACCAGAAATGGAGGGGGAGGTGTGTTCTTGACGCTAAATAATCAGGACGAGATCACCGAGTCAATAGCTACTGGAAAATTCTCAAACAACTTTAAAGCAGAAACTGAGGCCATCAGAGATGCTGCAACACTGGCTACTCAACACAAAAATAACATGCACAATAAATTGGTGATTCTGACTGATGCACTGTCAGTACTATCAGCTCTAAAAAGCCCTAAGAACAATGAACTAGATGACTTGAGAACAACCCTGAACCAACTATGCAATAACTTCCAGAGAGTAGTCATTCAGTGGATACCATCACACTGTAATATACACGGGAACGAACGCGCAGACAAATTAGTTAAAGAGGGAGGGAGCTTACCACAAGAGAACCATCCACTCAGCTATGATGAAGCCAAATCCATCTTCAAAGGTCAGTTCCATGAAAAATGGAAACGAGAACACCCAAGGCATAACAAGAGTCATGGATACCACCAACTATCAAGGAGGGATCAAGTCATCATACTTCGCCTATACACTGGCCACAATAGAATGAGGAATCACATTTTCACCAAATTCAAAATAGGTACAACCAGCCTATGCCACTGTACACTGGACAATATGACTACAAAACATGTTCTACAGGATTGTCCCCAGTACACAGTCTGCAATGTGGTCCACACCCACCTCCCTGGAAGAGAAACTATATGGGGCAATCGATTCACATAAACAGACAGCTGACTTCATGAGAGAGTCTAGAATCCTACTCTTATCGAGTTTTGATCGCATAGAGAGAGAGAGAGATGTCAGTCTTTGTTAGTTCAACTGACATCATCATATAACTTATCTTAAAGTGTCATTGATAATATGGTCATATTCTATCTTCATAATTTGCTGGGCTTCTCTGTTTTAGATGCCCTGCCATCAATTTATCAGTGTCACATCACAACCATCAAACAGGCCAAAAACAATGTTTCAGGCTGAAGGATGCACATATATCATAGCATGTGATAAATGCATCACAGCGCATCCACCCCACAAAATGGTTGAATGCTGAAGAAGATTAAGAATCATTAGACATCTTTAGCATACTGTGTTGAGAAAGTAGAGCTTTCATCTGTTATTGTCTGTGTGATGTCTGAATATTGTTGTTTACTTCTTTTCTGCTGAGGTGTAGTGTGCATATTGTGTTGGTTAGCTCTGGTGTCATATAATCTATCTATCTATTGTCCTTTCGAGCCAAAGATGGCACATAGGGCAGAACCACAATCTCAAAAACAGAAACCTTGCATGCCAAAATGGCACATATTGCAGAAATCGCTGCTTCTAAAATCTATAGCGCAGTTTCCATACCAATACTTTTTTACAATGACAGTTTGTCAAGCCATCGATCAACCTCCTTAGTCGCCTCTTACGACATGCCTGGAAGGTCACAGTGTCACTATTCTTTACTTCCCTCATAATGAGGCCCCGGTAACACACAGGAAGTGTCGTAGAATACTTAACTGAAAATTCATAGCAAAGGAATAGGAAAAACAAATTTAAAAAATAAGTCAAAGTTGTGTAGTCCAGTCATAAATTCTATATATCTAGTGACCTTTCAAGCCGTAGTCGGCCCATAGGGCATTGACCAAGATACTCCTTCTCTTATCTGAATTTTTGTTCTAGCAGTTTTCAATTCTTTTAAAGATATTTTATCAAATCTCGTCATTTGTCTCTGTTCTGTGCAAGCAGCTGTATCTCATTGAGGGAGCCGATTCCTGCTGCTCTTGCCTCTCTCATCTTTTCAGAGTCTCTCTGGGTCTTCCTCTTTTCCTCTTACCTGTTGTTTCCCACATGAGGGCTTGTTTTGCTATTCGGTTATTATCTCTTCTCATCACATGTCCAACATATGACCATCGTCTTTTTTTGATTACTGAAGATATTAATGGTTGATTGGCGATTTCTCTAATTTCCTCGTTTGTTTTGAATTCATTCCACGCAAGTGTCGTAGAATACTTAACTGAAAATTCATAGCAAAAGAATAGGAAAAACAAATGAAAAATAAGTAAAAGTTGTGTAGTCCAGTCATAAATTATATAATGTTTTTTAATATTATGATCAACTTCTGCTTCAGCTTGCAACTGCCCATATGGACAGTGTAATGAAACGACTGGCGAATGTAAGTGTCCATCAGGAGTGCAGGGAGAAAGATGTGACAGATGCAAACCTGAGACATATGGTTATGATGTCCACAATGGATGCCAGGTACATAGATATTTTATTATTCCTACTTAATGCAAGATAGACGGATGTAGATGGCATAAAGTAAATTTGATTTATATATATATATATATATATATATATATATATATATATATATATATATATATATATATATATATATATATATATCTATCTATCTATCTATTGACCTTTCGAGCCGTAACGGCCCATAGGGCGTAGACCAAGATACACCTTCTCCTATATGAATTTTTGTTCTAGCAGTTTTCTTTTAAAGATATTTTATCAAATCTCGCCATCTGTCTCTGTTCTGTGCAAGCAGTTCTATCTCATTGAGGGAGCCGATTCCTGCTGCTCTTGCCTCTCTCATCAATGTTCTTCTCAGTGTCTCCCTGGGTCTTCCTCTTTTCTTTTACCTGTTGTTTCCCATATGAGGGCTTGCTTTGCTATTCGATTATTATCTCTTCTCATCACATGTCCAACGTATGACCATCGTCTTTTCTTATTACTGAAGATATTAGTGGTTGATTGGCGATTTCTCTAATTTCCTCGTTTGTTTTGAATTCGTTCCATTCTATACCAAGTATTTTCCTTAGACATTTATTTCGAATGCGTTCAACTTTGTTTCTATATCTCTTGTTGTTTCCAGCTTTCACACGCATACGTAAGGGTTGATAGTACATTTGATTTGAATAGCCTAAGTTTTGTGTTTGTGCTAATGAGTTTTGATTTCCACAACTTTTCAAGGCTTCTGAAAGACATTGCTGCTTTAGCCAGTCTGATTCTAATTTCTTTGCTCGTATCCCTTCTCGATCAATGTGACTTCCAAGATTATATATATATATATATATATATATATATATATATATATATATATATATATACTGAAGGGAGGTCAAAAAGTAATGCACACCAATTTTTTTCTCGGCTAATAATAAAGATAGGAATATGAAATTTTGCACCCTTCGAATATGACATGTTCCAATTATGTGCTCCAAATTGCACAGCATTCTGATAAATATTACGCAATCTATGAACCGTTAAAATGGAGCTTGTCAACAATGTCCGTTACAAACAGCGAATTGTCATAGAATTTCTGGTTGCGGAAAAAGAAACTGTGGCAAACATTCATAAACGACTGTGTGCAGTGTACAAATGTTCTGCAGTCGATAGGAGCACAGTTAGTCGCTGGGTTCAGAGAATTAAAGCTGCAGAAAGTGTACGAGTGGAGCTGCATGATTTACCGTGTTCTGGACGTGTTGCCTCGGCTACCAGCACAGACATGTTAAACCGGGCTGATGCCATTATTCGTAAGGATAGGCGTATCACTAGTCAGCAATTGTCATTGCAGCTTACAGTCAGCAAGGGAAGTGCAATCGCAATTTTTAAAACTCTCGGATATTCAAAGATTTGTGCTCGATGGGTTCCTCGGTGCCTAACAAATGATCACAGAGTTCAAAGGAAAACATTCTGTTCTGAATTGTTGGAGCGTTTCGGTGTTGAAGGAGAAATGTTTTTGTCAAAAATTGTTACCGGTGACGAAACGTGGGCACATTATTATGAGCCTGAAACAAAAATGCAGTCAATGGAATGGCATCATCCGCAGTCACCAAAAAGAAAAAAATTCAAAACATCTCCATCAGCCGGAAAGGTGATGATCACTGTCTTCTGGGACATTGATGGTGTGATTCTTGTTGATGTAATGACAAGAGGTGAGACAATCAACTCGACAGCTTACATCAATACACTGACAAAACTCAAAAATCGGTTCCACAGAGTTCGGCCTAATAAGCCATCTGCATATTTGTTGCTTCAACATGACAATGCACGCCCTCACACAAGTCTGGTAACACGGGAAGCAATCAACAAATTTGGTTGGACTGTACTGCCCCATCCTCCTTACAGCCCTGATCTGGCTCCCTCAGATTTCCATCTGTTTGGACCACTCAAAAAATTCCTGCGTGGGACACACTTTGACAATGATGAGGATGTGATCCATGCAGTTAAAAAATGGCTACGCGAGCAGGACAAAACTTGGTACAAACGAGGCATTCATGACCTAGTTTCGCGTTGGCGTAAGGCAATACGCTTGGACGGAGATTATGTTGACAAATAGGTAGTGTCAAGGGGATGTTCAGCTACAATCTGTGAAAATTTCACACATTTTGCCCGAATAGTTTCCGAGAAAAAAATTGGTGTGCATTACTTTTTGACCTCCCTACGTATATATATATATACACTGGATAGACATAATTTATAGGGAACAGGCAAATAATTGCAGTGCTGCTGTAATGCTAGAGGCGGCTAAGAGGCGACTAAGGAGGTTGATCAATGGCTTGACAAGCTGTCATTGTAAAAACTATTGTTATGGAAACAGAGCCATAGATTTTATATGCTGTGATCTCTGCAATATGTGTCATTTTGGCATGCACGGTTTCTGTTTTTGAGATTCTGGTTCTGCCCTATGTGCTGTCTTCGGCTCGAAAAGACAATAGATAGATAGATAGATATGTTTACAGGACATTTTCTAAAGTTTAAAGACTGACCTTGCATGTACAACATGAGATCTTTATGTTTGTTTACTGCTGGTATGCAATGTCCTGTTTAGAGTCTGAAGATTGTGGTATGTTGTTCTCTCATTAGGAGTATAAGGTAAAAAAAAGTAAAAGTAAAGGTTTCCCACCATGCCTTGCTAGGTGTATGGGAACTATGGTGTTGGTGATCATATTTTTCTATGACCACATTCTTGGGTCATGTGGTATCATGTCAGACCACCTTTACTTCCCAGAAAAATCTCTGATACCTATTTTTAAAGGCATAGTGACCCTGGAGCCTTGTCAGTCCCAAAAAAATCTGCCACTTCTTGGATCGAACCAGGACTCTTCTGATAGGAAAAAAGCACACTAACCACTCAGCCACTGAAGCTCCTATCATTTGGAGTAGGATGGGAATTTTTGGAAAATCTATTTTTTTCCCTTTTCTATATTATCATTTTGTTTTCTGTTTAATATGAGTTTTAGCTTCTGCCATTGATACTCTGTGGTGGAGTTGTTCTTTGTGTGTGCCTGCATTAGCCGGTAGTTATTGATCTCATATCTCTTCATGCTACACTGAGTTGGTATCCATTGAAGTAATTTATCATTGATAGTAAATAGTTGAATTAAGAGTATTAAAAATAACAATAGTTATGAAAGATATTAATTTTAAAGACCTCATAATGCCTGCTACATGATATGATTCTTCTAAAACTGATTAAAAACCTCTTTTATGCCACATATTGTTACAGATAATAATAATCTGTATAATACAGTTGTTACAAAAATATTGATCATGTTTATGCAGTACTGCAGCTGCAACTATGAGGGTGTCTTGAATCGTGATTTAACCTGCGACCAGACCACTGGACAGTGCAAGTGAGATTAATTTGTGTAGTTGCTTTGCTATATTTAAGATAACAGATTGTTACTGTAGCATTCAACATTGTGTATATTTTGTGACTCTGTTTACTAATACAATAAATTGTGTATCTATTATCCTTTGTAACTGAAGACAGCATATTAGGCAGAAATTCTAGACTATCTGTGTCTGATGTACTTTGCTATCGAGCATCAGACCATGCTCAGGACTCACATTGTATCTCACTACACACTTCTGTTCTGGAAAGTTGTTCAATTCTAGCAAAAGAGCTGATGCTTGCTGTTGTTGCCTCTCAATTCAGTGTTTTTTATTAGTGTTTCTCTTGGCCTGCCCCTTTTTCTTTTACCCTCTGGTTCCCATTTGAGGGCTTGCTTTGAGATTGTCTTGTTGTCTCTTCTCATCACATGGCCAAGAAAGGGCCACCTACTCTGATTATAGATGACATTTTTGGATGCTTCGTCATTCCTCTTATTTCTGTACTAGGCTTAAATTTGTTCCATTGTATACAAAGTATTTTCCTCAGTTATCTGATTCAAATGTATACAATTTATTCTCTATTTCTTTAGCTGTATTCCAGCTCTAACATGCATAAGTTAGGTTTATAATACATTTGATTTGAAAATCCTTAGTTTTGTTTTTGTGCTTAGTAGATTTCATTTCTCTATTTTATCAAGGTTTTGAAAGTCATTGTGACCTTCACTATTCAGAATATAATTTCTATCTTTGTGTCTCCTTCTTGATCTATGCAGCTTCCTACATATACAAAGTGATCTACTTCTTCCACTGCTTTTACTTCCAGGTAATTTTTTTCTTCTGGGTGATTTTTATTTGTCTTTACTTTTGTCTGTTCTTGGTTGATCTCAAGTCCAATTTTTCTAGCCATTGATGACTGGTTATTTATTAATTAATTTTTTTTGTATAATGCTCAATAATATGTCATCTGCAAAATCAAGGTTCTCCAATTAAGATCCAAGTGTCCATTCCACGTTTGTTACCAGTACAGCATTTCTGCATTATGAAGTCGATAGCATTCCTAATAGCACAGGAGATAAAATACATCCTTGTTTCACTCCAGTATCAATTTGAAACCATTCACTCAATCCTGCCTCTGTGTGAACTGCACATGAGAAGTCGCCATACAGATCTTTGATGATGTTAATAAGTTTTGGTGGTGTTCCATTTTGTCTGAGTATGTTCCACAATGAGTCTCTGTGTATGCTGTTGGAAGTTTTTTTTTTTTTAAATAAATGATTTTTAGAAGTGGTTTCTGATTTTGTATATGTTCTTCTAACATAATTGATGATACATTGATGTAAGATGATGGACTGTGGACAAAAGGTTCAAGGTTTGAATCACATTACTAGCAGTGTGAATTTTTTCTATCTGAATCTATGGTTTCTTTGTGGTCTCACTCCATTCTCCTACAATCTCTGCGTAGTGAGATTTGTTGTTTAGACCTAGATAAGAATGAAAAACAGGAAGTCCCTGTGCATTCTCTGTATGTTAAAGCACCCTTGGATGTTAAAAGTCTAAAAGAATATGATAATTTTGCCAAAAACATTGCTAAAAATTAAGAAATAAAAATCTAACCAATTACCTACCCTTTTCCCTCATTTCCTCAATTTTCAAGGTCTTTGCTGCTACTACAAATTTCAATCATCTAAGCTGAAACTATCTTTTACTTTCATTAACATGTGGCATTAACTGGTATCAGAGACGCTTATGTGTGTCTTGGAAAGGGATCTAGGCATTATGGAGTTATCCAGTGTGCAATGAAAAGAATCTGCCAAGTAAATTAAACTTACTGCTTCTTTCATTTATGGCTCCTTAACTGAGATGAGAGTGATATTGCATAATCTCTCAAGTACCGTTCTTCTTTTTTTTATTTTTGAAGGGTTATAGGTATAAGAATGCATATAGATGCATAGAAATGGGAAGCTGCTGTAAAGGTGAATGGTGATGGTAAAGATGATAGGGGAAATGGTGTGGTTACAACTTTATATAGATGAAGGACAACACATCATCATCATCATCATGTGCTGTACCGGTTGGCGTAGGTGATCATGTCCCTCCACAATCTTCTATCTACAGTGCATCGTATCAGTTCTGTTGTTGACTGTTTTCCATGCCATGACACCAAGCTATCCAGTATTTTCTCTCTTTGTCGCCCACGATCTCTCTTTCCTTTTATTTTGTCAGTTGTAACCAAGTATTCCAACTTTCCTCTTCTCATGATGTGCCCAAAAAATGTTGATTGCTTCTTTTTGATGTTTTTTAAGAGCTCCCTTTTTCTGTTGGCCTCTTTGAGAACTTCCTCATTGGTCTCTTTAGCTGTCCAGGGAACTTTCAACATTCTTCTGAGAAATCCCATCTCTGTGGCCTCCAATCGTCTTTTCATTTGTTTGTCCACTGTCCATGATGCACTTCCATAGGTCAGAATTGGTTCTATATAGCACCGATGAACTGGACAACACAACCAAATGATATTATTACTCAATAGGCTTTCCAATGGACAACATATAAACACAGAAATGTAAGCCAATAAACTTAACAGTACATAGCAAAGTAATAATGGAATAACTAAAAAAGAAAGAACCTAATATTAAAAATGAATGAAAGGGAAATTCTCTGTAGTGCTTGCTAGCGGCTGGGTAATCCATGAATGGGAAGTGAAGTGAGCCTAGTAAGGAGCAACTAGGTGAATACATGGGCCGGGAACAATGTGAGAACATAGGAAGTGTTCTAAAATTATGAGGGGAGATTGGTAGCCACCAGAGAATAGTTAATATGGGTAAGGAAACTAACTAATCCAGAAATCAATATGTGCATATGTATATATACCCATGAATGGACAAATAAACATGTATAAACAATTATCCCCATGCGACATGAAAAGTGGTATAGGAAGAGCAAATTGGTCTCATTAAACATGGATGAAATATCTAAGAATGGAGTGCTCCAAAAGAATACAACACAGGTAAGGTATAACACAGAATAGGTGAAAATGGTACTGCCAGGCAAGAGGAATATAAGACCAGTGCCGGCAACAGGAGTATAGGTGGAATCGGAGTGTCACAGTGTGGTGTGGAAGGAAGCAGAGAATACAATAAGAAACTGAAAGGAGAAATAGGAAGGAAGTATTAAAAATATTCAGTATTCCTATATGGTGCAGAAACATGGACATTAGACAAGAAAACAGAACAGAGAATTGAAGCCTTTGAAATGTGGATATATAGAAGAATAGGTAGAATTGGATGGAAGGAAAAGAAAACAAACGATGAAGTCTTAAAACAACTAAAAATGAAAAGAGAACTACTAAGCACAATTCAAACAAGACAAATGCGATTTTTGGGCCATGTTAAAAGACACAACAGACTACTAAAAGTAATCCTGGAGGGAAAAATACAAGGTAAAAGAGGCAGAGACAGACCAAGACTAACATGAACGAGTAAAATCAAAAGATGGACAAATCAGCCTATGACAACCTGCACCATCAAAGCAAGAGACAGAGCAGAATGGCGCTCCATGGTAGCCAACCTTTGTTGCAGAGACGGCACTCGATGATGATTAAAATGGGGGTGGAGGAAATGCATATTAGAAGTAAAACTCATAAACATTTAAGGTGTAAATATTTATAACTACATACATTCACACTTATACCCATATACAAAAACCTGCATAGGAGAGTTGATAATGCACAAATGGGGGAGCAAAAACAGGGAAACTATATGCATGAATGTGATATATTCTTGCCTAATGGGATCAGTAAGCTTCTCTGGACTATAAGGGATTCTCTAGGGCAAACATGGGATCAGTAAGCTTCTCTGGACTATAAGGGATTCTCTAAGGCAAACATGGGATCAGTAAGCTTCTCTGGACTATAAGGGATTCTCTAGGGCAAACATGGGATCAGTAAGCTTCTCTGGACTATAAGGGATTCTCTAAGGCAAACATGGGATCAGTAAGCTTCTCTGGACTATAAGGGATTCTCTAGGGCAAACCGGCTGTGGTTGCCAGAGTGGTACAGGATGATGCCAGTGATCTAGATGTCTTGTTTGCCTATATGATCTGAGGAATTTAAATGGTGAGCCATTGCAGTACCAGTGTTCTATTTAACATCACGAAGGTGCTCACAAAATCTGTCTGCAAGGCTTCGCACTCAAATTGTAACTGTACCTTTTTCCCTCTTTTTTTTCATTTAATTTTTTTTCTTGTATTGCCTCCTGCATTGATGATTCTCCAGAAGGCAGCTATGAAATCCACTTTCCCATCATCATAAATTGATCCATTAATGAAATAGTTCATTTAAACAATGACCTTAAAAAATACTGAAAGCAAGGCTTGAATGTACTTAAATATTTTTTTCTATAGAGTGATTGCTTGTAATTTATTTATTTTTATTTAATTTATACCAGCTGTAAGCCAGGGGTTGGTGGCCGTCGTTGTGATGCCTGTTTGGCTGGCTACCATTCATTCCCACATTGTCAGGACTGTGGTTGTGATTCTCGAGGAACAGTTGAGCAAATTTGTGATAAATTTACTGGAAGCTGTTTATGCAAGGTTTGTCCAAAAAAAATTGTCATGCTGTAAATAATAATTTAATTAAGGTGACTTTTTTTTTTTTTAAATAAATTGCAGCATCTATTTGAATATATGTTTCACAAAATCTATCCATAATGAGTAATTAGACTTCATATTATCACCTTTTATATGTTACTGGGCAATTCTATATCCACATCATAGGAGGTGGAAACTATAGCCAGTGTTTGATGCTCACTGTATGGAATGTGTTAAGGGGCAGGCCCACCTGAGTCCTGGAATATTTTTGTTATATTCTGACCCTTAGGTCTTGTGACTTATCCTGATTAAATATATTCTGTATTTCCTACAGCGGGGAGCCACGATAGCTCAGTGGTTAGTGAACTGGACTACAAAGGACAAGGGGTAGGGTTCGATCCCAACCGACGGCTTCCAGGTTCACCCAGCCTTAAATGGGTACCGGATTTTTTTTCTGGGAAAGTAAAGCAGCACTGGCGTAATACCGACCACTTTACCCCAAAAATCATGTGCTGAAGGTCTGTAAAATATAGGGTCACTAACACCATATTTCCCTATACGCCACTTGATGTGACGGGGGTACTTTACTTTTTTTTTTTATTTCCTACAGCACAGTCACTCTTGAAAAATATATTCTTATTTCCTTCAGAGCAGTCACTCTTGTAGAATATATTCTTATTTCCTACAGAGCAGTCACTCTTGTAGAATATATTCTTATTTCCTACAGAGCAGTCACTTTTGTAGAATATATTCTTATTTCCTATAGAGCAGTCAATCTTGTAGAATATATTCATATTTCCTACAGAGCAGTCACTTTTGTAGAATATATTCTATATTTCCTACAGAGCAGTCACTCTTGTAGAGTATATTCTGTATTTCCTATAGAGCAGTCACTCTTGTAGAATATATTCTTACTTCCTACAGAGCAGTCACTCTTGTAGAATATATTCTTATTTGGGACTTCCATTTAAAAATGGTGGAACATTTCACGTTCTCTTGATCGCTGCAGAAAATGCATCCGGGGTTTGATGAATTTCGGCTCTCTGATGCAATTTTCTGTGTTGAGATCAAAATGATATTCTACTTAGCAAATCTGCACAGATGAAGTGGACAAATCTGCACCGCCGAGTACACACAGCAATGTTCCTTTTTCACAAGTCAAGGATTGTAAAAGCGACCTTCACCGTCTAGTGTTGACATGCGGTTTACGTCACATTGAGTGCTGTTCAATGGCCGACGTTGGAATTGTTTGACCCAAGTTATTTATATGCTGAAGCGGATTAATATGGACTGAAGCCAAGTCAACTGAAGATTTTCCTCTTTGGGCAATTTGCACCGTGTTTCGTTCATTGTACGCTAACCATAGGGTCTGTTGTTTGATGTGTGACGGGGATAATTCGACGACTAACTGTGTGTTTATATGTTCGGTTAGAGTCAAGAACGATATCCTAACATCATCAAACGCTATACAATTTTTTTGTTCTCAATATGACGATCATCATTTTCCGGAGGACATGAACTTCCGGTATATGGTGGATAGGTGGCAGGAACCATTGAAGTCTATGTCTGAAAAGTGTTCCATGTTGCAGTTTCCTCATATTCCAAGTCCGGCTTGTTGCAGGAGCTACTGAGTTAAGTGCTCTGTGCACACCGTGAGCTGTGTGTCTCATCCGTTTTGATCATGTTTCGATATTCCAATTGTTTTCGATGAATGATGATATCGTATGACAGGGAACATTTGGCTGTGTTCACTTTCTGCGCGGTTTTGCCTTATGTCTTTTGGCGTGTGCTGAGACTACTACGATGTGGACTGCAGTTACCTTTCTTTGTTTAGGAGAGTTAGTAATTCGGATGATTCCACTGGTATGGGTGGTTGAGCGATTATGGATTTTAATTCGTTTGCAGTGATAACGAGGCCTTCCATAACCAATAGAACCAATAGGAGGTGGAAAGAAAATAAAGTAGGAAATTGCTGATCTTGTAAAATATACTTTGGATTATCTCATGAGACATCAGCAGCAACAATGGTAAATTTGATTCAACCTGAAAAGTTACTAAGGGAGTCTGGGATCACATGACTGATATAACCAGCTGACAGTGTGTATATACTGCAAATAAGTCTACCACGAAGCACAGATGAACTATTTGTTAATAAAATATAACAGCCCTGCAGCAAATAAAGACAGCACATATTACATATACATAACAGGTTATGTAACATATAAACATAGTCCAATAGTGGTGTATAGAGATAGAAACATAGTATATAAACACAGACTTATAGTATTTAAATTTAGTTTTTTAGTTTTTTATTTAAATTTGATGGTATCAACTGTAGCACCACTCTTCTTTTAGCATTTATTTTACAAGATTTTTTTTTCATTTTAGGATATGACCATTTGATATTGTTGGCAGTTTGCAGATCTGACACTGCATTTGTATATAATATTGCCTTGTGGTATCGACTTTCAGATTTATTTATTAATTCTACAGCACCTTTTAGGTCTTGTACCTCAGCAGCATAATTGAAATAGATGGTCCTATTTGATAATCAAAACAACAAAATTGACAGCCATGAAGATACAGACTTTCATTAATGGATGCTTACGCAGAATAAAAGGATGGAAATGGCAGGACAAAATCACTAACATAGAATTATGGAAATGTACCAGTCAAATACTAGTGAATAAAGAGATACAGCGAAGATGATGACGCTGGATAGGAAACACACTGTGGAAGCCAACTGAGAGTATTACACAACAGGCCCTTTTTTGGAATCCCCAGAGGGAAAAGACAAAGAGGAAGACCAAAGAATTCTTGGAGAAGACAGATAGAAGCAGAGATGAAGATGATGGGAAAGACATGGAATGATCTTAAAAGAATGGCAAAAAACAGAACACCCTGAAAAGTATTTGTTGAAGACCTATGCTCCACTGGGAGCCAAAAAGGTAGAAGAAGAAGAATTTTGTAATTAAATAGATTAGTTTTATATGCAAGAAATGTTTTGTGTAGCCTTTCTACACACTAAAAGTATAACCATAGCTTTTCATATTTTATATATATTTTTATTTACTATTTACCCTTACTGTGATTATTAAAGACTCTTGGAAGTATTTTTTTTAAAATATAAGTAAGCAAAAAAACTGCATGCCACTTTCTTTTCATTTGATTTCCAGGACAATGTTAAAGGTGAGAGATGCAACAGGTGTATTGATGAGACATATAGTCTGAGTGAGCAAAACCCGAAGGGCTGCATTCAGTGTTTCTGTTTTGGTCACACAAGAAAATGTGATAGTGCTGGCCTCAGCTGGGATGTGGTATGTCCTATATTGCTTTTCACACGTTTGATCAGTAGGGCAGACATGGAATGATATAGCTAATCTGTTACCATGGCTTGATAGTAAAGTAAAAAAACAGTAACACTGTAATTCGCTAAATGTGCTGTCAAAAACAACTAAGGAACATTTTGCAAGAACTGATTAACTTTATCTTACCTCAACAAACCTTATGGAGAAAAGTTGATGATAGTGTGATGATGCTAATGAAGGCACCAAATTAGAATTTCCAAACGACTGCTACAAACCACCTTATTAGATTCACTTTCGATAATTATAAATTTATTAATAAGACTGCAAAGACATCTTCACTTCATTACTAAAACACAGATTGATTAGTGCAATAAAGGCAAAAAAACACAAAAATAAATCTAGAAAAAAAAAAAAAAAAAAAAAAAGTTTGATGGCTATTCCAAAAATGTATTATTGGGATCATACAACAATATTGGGTGTAACACATATTGTGGACATTTGGTCTAGTTTTATGAAAGCAACTGTTCACAAAGTCTTAACTGTCAGCTTTAAACAATTTTTTAGGACAATGCAGATGTAATCAATGTAGCGTTGTAATCTTTTGAGGTATGAAATACATTTTTTTCCCTGTTATTTAAAAATATTGGGAAAATGATCATCATCATCATGTGACATACCAGTTAGCTTAGGCAATCATGTCCTTCCACAATCTTCTATCTACATTGCATCGTATCAGTTCTGTTGTTGACTGTTTTCCATGCCATGACACCAAGCTATCCAGTATTTTCTCTCTTTGTTGTCCACAATCTCTCTTTCCTTTTATTTTGCCAGTTGTAACCAAATATTCTAACTTTCCTCTTTTCATGATGTGCCCAAAAAATATTGATTGTTTCTTTCTGATGTTTTTAGGAGTTCCCTTTTTGTGTTGGCCTCTTTAAGAATTTACTCACTGGTCTTTTTAGCTGTCCAGGGAACTTTCAACATTCTTCTGAGAATCCCATCTCAGTGACCTATGATCGTCTTTTCATTTGATCGCAAATTATTTATGTTATGACCATTGACTTCAATTCCTCTTTTGTCTCCTCATCATCATCAAGTACCGGGCCTGCTGGCATAGGTGATCATGTCTCTCCACAACTTTCAATCTCGACAATTAACTATCATTTCTATTGTTGACCTTCTGCCAAGCCATTCTTTTAAACTGTCTGGTATTTTTTCTCTTTGCTTCCCTCTATTTCTTCGTTGTGAGTTAAGATGAACACAGCCAGAAATGAGAAACTTAGTGGGTGTGTCAGAAGACCTATCAACCAACACAGAACTTTAGTCGTCAGTCGCTGGACACTGCGGGACTTGCTGAGGAGGGGATCTGAGCACCTATGGACATGTTCGGAGTGCAATGATGATGACCCGTAAATAACTCAATTTCTCTTCATCCCTCAATCTTTCCAGTTGTTACAATATATTCCAGTTGTTCTCTTCTCATCAAATAGCCAAAAAATGATGATTGTTTCTTCCTAATATTGGAAATTAGCTCTAATATTTTATCTACTATTGATCTCATAATATGTTCACTGTAAAGTGAAAACAAATCCGGCAACAGAACACAGCCTTGTTTGACTCCTTGTTTTATATATTGGAATTGTCCTGTTTGAGAAAATGATATATTTTTTTAAAACCATGTTTTGAAATTAAATTGGAGCCAATCCACCCTTGAAATTAAATGGGAGCCAATCCATCCTTGAAATTAAATGGACACCCACCTGCGACAAAGCTTGGAAAGGTCAGCAACCCAGAACTAACTGCAAGCATCAGGGCTGGCAAAGAGCAGAGTTTATCAAGACCCTAACCACCTCCCAGTGGTGCTCCTGGGAACAGACTATCCAGTCTGACCAAGCAAGTAAGGATAAAAAAAGGGAAGGCAACCAGGTTGTAAAAAATGCCATGCTGAAGTCAAATGTGTTGGACCAACAGCCGTAAATATCACAGCCTACCCGCAAGCCGCATCTTATTTTGACAGGCAATTTGTGAGGCTGTAACGTGGCTGTAAACTAGTTAGTTGAAAAAGTTTTGAAAACAAATATATAGTAGAAACTTGATTATCTGGGTTTCAATTTATCCAATTGTTTGATTAACGGAATTCATATTTTGCAACTCAGCAACTAATTATGATTACCATTTGGTATTGGTGTCAAATTTATGATGCACTTTTCAAATGATACATACCATCCACCCTACTTCCCCTTACTGATATTAAGGATAAAGCTACATCATTCTTTGGATCTACAAGACATACTGACTCTGAAAAGAAAAAAACTTTGTCATTACTTCATGTTTTCATTATCAAAGATTCTAATTTTTTTTTCTGTATTGGTTCTGAACATTAGCTCAACTTGCACAAAGAAAATGTGCACTGAAAAAATAGTAATCTTTTTTTCTACAGTGTTGTTATTTGTTATGAGACTTTGAGTTATGAATAAAGTATTCTCTATTTATTTAAATGCTTTGATTATTTTATTACATAGAAAAAGTCTTTAGTGATCATGTCCATCCACAATCTTCTAATCTGCAGTGCTAAAACTACAGGATTAAAACTAAGAATAGCAAAATGTTACATCTTCTCAATATTCCTGTATGGTGCAGAAAAATGGACATTAGACAAGAAAACAGAACAGAAAATTGAAGCCTTTGAAATGTGGATTTATAGAAGAATAGGTAGAATTGGATGGAAAGTAAAGAAAACAAATGATGAAGTTTTAAAACAACTAAAAATGAAAAAGGAGCTACTAACAAAATTTAAACAAGACAAATGAAACTTTTGGGGCATGTTAAAAGACACAACAGCCTAATAAAAGTAATATTGGAAGGGAAAATACAAGGTAAAAGGGGCAGAGGCAGACCATGACTAACATGGATGAGTAACATCAAAAGATGGACAAGTCAACCTATGAAAATCTGCACCACCAAAGCAAGAGATAGAGTGGAATGGGGCTTCATGGTAGCCAATCTTCAGGCTGAAGATGGCACATAGGTATAAATTTTATCTCTCCATGTCAAATGATTCACTGCCTGTTCTTACAGGTCTTATTTTGTTCTTAAGCCCATAGCTGAGCCCTCTTTCTTAATTGTTTTTCTTAGAGTTTCTTTTGGTCTCCTTTGTTTTCTTCTCCTACTGGTTGTTTACATGAGCACTTAGTGTGGGAGTTTTCTTTCATCCATTATGAGAACACGGCTGATGTACTTCCAGTGCAATCTGCATCTCTAGCTTGCTATGTATTCTTTCTACTATCACACTTGGTGTAAAGTCTAGAGACATTATATGTTGAAGGCTTTAGGATTTATTTTAAAAGGAAATTATTAATCTCTCTTCAGAACTTGTGAGGGTTTCCAGCTCTTACATCCATATACTATCATAGGTATCACAAGATTTGAACAATCTGAGTTATTTTATGCTTGCTAATTATTTTTTCAGCACAAACACAAAACTTAGGCTATTCAAATCAAATGTATTATCAACCCTTATGTATGTGTGTGAAAGCTGGAAAACAACAAGAGATATAGAAACAAAGTTGAACGCATTCGAAAATAAATGTCTAAGGAAAATACTTGGTATAGCATGGAACGAATTCAAAACAAACGAGGAAATTAGAGAAATAGCCAATCAACCACTAATATCTTCAGTAATAAAGAAAAGACGATGGTCATACGTTGGACATGTGGTGAGAAGAGATAATAATCGAATAGCAAAGCAAGCCCTCATATGGGAAACAACAGGTAAAAGAAAAAGAGGAAGACCCAGGGAGACACAGAGAAGAACATTGATGAGAGAGGCAAGAGCAGCAGAAATCGGCTCCCTCAATGAGATAGAACTGCTTGCACAGAACAGAGACAGATGGCGAGATTTGATAAAATATCTTTAAAAGAAAACTGCTAGAACAAAAAATTCATATAGGAGAAGGTGTATCTTGGTCTACGCCCTATGGGCTGGTTACGGCTCGAAAGGTCAGTAGATAGATAGAATTATTTTTGATTCCCAAATACTTGTAAGATTGTTAAAGGCACTTGATGCCAGCGTGTGAGAGGTCCTAATTTCAGGTGTTGTGTTTTCAACATTTTATTTAGTCATTTTTTTTTTTGTTAGGAGTTCTTTATAAAGCTTTATGTCATTGGTTGTGTCAATAAAATCCAAGTGTTTTGTATTTTTACTATGTTGATCTGTAGGGTCTATTTGCCCTGCAACATCATAGGGTAAATTTATTTTATCTTGAGTATCTGAGTGCTTTAAAATGATATGACAAGAATTACTTGGAAGATCTACATTTTTCAGATGTTATAGTGTTGTTAAGTGACAATATCAACAAGATGCAAAATATTACAGATATCATCCATGACAGAAAAAATAGGACTTGAAATCGAAGCGATAAAACAAAAATAATTTAAAATAACAATATCCCAAAAGGCAATATATATCTCAATCGCCAGGCATTGGAAAGAGTAGACCACTATATATATCTTAGTAGTATTATAAATCAAGAAGGTGAAACAAAGAAATAGATCAGAAGCAGGATATCAAAAGCAGGAGCAAATTTTAAAAACCTGGACAAAATATGGAAATCAAAAATACTAAGCAAGAAAACTAAACTTAGAATATTCAACTCAAATGTATTATCAACCCATTCTTACACATGTGAAAGCTGGAAAACAACAAAAGAGTTTATGAGAAAAATAAACGCTTTTGAAGACAAAATCATTCTATGACAATTACTCTGTGTCCAATGGAATGAAGTTATTCAAGACTAACATTGAAATAAGAGAAATGGCTATGCAACCAAAAATCTCATCTGCAATTAAGAAAAGAAGATGGACATTTGTTGGACATATGCTGAGAAGAGACAAGAGAATTCCAAAACAGGCTCTTCTGTGGAAAACATCAATATCCAGAAAAAGAGCAAAACCTAGAGATACTATAAAGAACACATATAAAAGGAAGCAAAGTTGGCAGGCATAGACTCATTAGATAAGATTGAACATCTCACCCAGAATAGAGATGGGTGGTGAAAAACACTACAAGCCCTATGTGGCGTCTAGCGGAATGGGAAGGATCAAGATCCAAGTGTTTTGAGCTCAATGGGTTTGATCATCTGTAAAATTAATTAATTTAATATTAGTGGGTTAATATGTTCATTCTAGCTTTATTGAGTCATAATTTACTCTATGTATTTACAGATTAAAGATATGACAAAGTGGACAACAACTAACTCTGCAAATGTTCATGAGCATGGGTCCACCATCCGCATTATATTTCCTGAGAATAGTTTGGCTGATGAAAATGTATTTTGGATTGCTCCTGTTTCATATCATGGACGAAAGGTTGTTTTACTTCCAAATTTACTGCTTATTAGATTTTATTAATATTTATGAAATTTGTGAATTTATAATAATAATAATATATAATTTAAAAATTTCAGTTTCAGCATTATTTCTTAAGTAAAATTAGTCTGAACAGAAAGAATAAATATATATATATTATATTACATGAAACTAATTAGACTTCATCTGTCACACTAAGCACTAGTCTTTGCATCATTTAAAAACAATTTATAGTCTATTCATTTGATGAAAATAATCATCCATTACAATATGTATATATACCACATGAGAAATCTCTTTGAAATCATAGTACAAATATCATGTTTGAGAAAATACAATTTAA
The DNA here is from genome assembly GCA_032433765.1 of Megaustenia siamemsis. Lineage (NCBI taxonomy): Eukaryota > Metazoa > Mollusca > Gastropoda > Stylommatophora > Ariophantidae > Megaustenia > Megaustenia siamemsis. The sequence goes on from JAVIAB010000139.1 coordinate 39,826,994, forward strand.
CTTTCCATATTATCAGTTATCCAAACCAGCTACACATTTCACAAAAGCTCTTTTTAGGTTAAGCTAGAGCAATGGGAAGTTATTCCACACAAAAAAATAGTTTCTGGTGACAGATGTGTAAGCAGGTGCATTGACAAGATGCAAAATTCAACTCCTCTTCTTCTACCTTTCAACTCCCTGTGAAGCATCGGTCTTCAACAAACACTTTCCAAGCTATTCTGTTGCTTGTCATTCTTTTAAGATCATTCCATGTCTTCCCCATCATCTTCATCTCTGCTTCCATCTGTCTTCTCCAAGAACATTTTGGTCTTCCTCCCTGTCTTTCCCTTGGAGATTAAAAAAAAGGGCCTTTCGTATAATACTCTTGGTTGGCTTCTGCAATGTGTGTCCTATCCAACACAATCATCTTCATTGTAAATCTTTATCCACTGCTATTTGACTGGTACTTTTCCATAATTCTGTGTTAGTGATTTTGTCCTGCCATTTCCATCTTTTTATTCTGCGCAAGCATCCATTGGGCATGGCACTGGCTATCCTGCACTGTAGAAAACATAAGCAGCAAAAATTTCATAAACATGGCAAAATTCAATTTCTGGTGCATTATTTCTCAGTATGATTTCTATGCACAGCATCCCAGAGGTGGTGCTGTATTTTTATACTGATTGATAGAATATCCCCAGCAACCTCCCTGACAGTCAGACCTCAGTCAGTGTAAATTATTTTTTGTCCTACAGTTTCAGTGATGTAGGATGTGGATAATCAGTTATCTTTAAAATATAAACATTCACTTCTGAAATTAGAATATCACTCAAATGTCTACAATCAACTTAAGTAGAACTTTCTGAAAGCCAATTACAAAATTTCAAAGTTTTGATGCCAGTTTTTATCCCTGATGAAATCACTTGCACACATACTGCTGAATATTAATGCCTATTCTTAAAATCTGATTAACTTTGGATCACTTATAGATTCTTGCTTGGTGCACATGCAGAGATATTGGCTTTCAGATTGACATGTATATTATACACAGTTACCTTGTACACTGTACCAATTAACTACATATTATAGTTTCCCAGAAAAAAATTAGTTCCTAAGCTTTTTAACATTTTGAATTAAGACAATTTGTTGAATTTTGATATTTGTTTTAATATATATTATATCATTAATCAGATCAATTCATATGGTGGCAAACTAGAGTACAGTGTGATTTCTATTACTTCCCGAGATCGTGAACCTAAAAGTTTGATCCAACCAGATGTCATTCTTAACGTGAGTACATATAATTTTGTACAGCCTGTTAATTGCTTTTGGTTATTGTTTTCTGAAGGTTAGCCATCAGTCTTTAAATTATATGTCTTGCACATCATTCCATCAGAAGCATATTAGCTGAAAAAAATCTAGATTGAAGAATCCCATGACAGTTTGAGAACATGATGCGATATCATACTATTACAAAGGCCTTCTCCCAGCATGCCTTTAGTTAGTTAAATTGTGTTAATATACTAAGTTATGAAATAAATCAATTATTGTTTCTGGCATCTCACAATTACATAAATGTAGCATTTATTTCCTGGCTTGAGTCCAGTGTTACATTTTTGCCATCATTGTTTTTGTCACTTCCTGTAAATTTGTAGAAATAACAATAACATGCTTAGCCCCAAATTATATATTTTAAACACAAAGAATTCACATAATTTAACCCATGGATGTTGTGTTATACTCATCATACAAAACGTCCCTATCTAATACAAATAACTCACTGATTTTTGTCAACAATGTTAGTACTGTATGGAATTTGAAGAAGGCTGACTGTAAAATATTACCCAAAAAGTTATATATTGTGAGCAAGTCAACTTGAAGCTGCACGATTAGTTCATGTAAATAATTTGCTCTGTTCACTATTCTCTGAATATTAAGTTCATGGAATGTCACCTTAATTTCTCCATTTCCTGAAATGACATAAATTTTCAGTTAACTTTATTGACACAGTTTTTTTTAATTATAAGATAAATAAGTTTATATAAGCTATAATAACATTTATCACTAGAAAGCTGAATGTGTATATAGACCTATTTAAACTATAAAAATCACTTAAATGAAATGATCAGAAATATTCAAGACTTTCACTCAGAGAAATCTTTCAATTGATTGTATTGTTGGAAATGTCTTTGACCAGTGTTAACATTAGAGTTAAACATCATGAAACGTGTAGATTCTAATAAAAATTATATACTTCCAGCAGAATTTATCTAGTATAGCAGACAAGACAGAAATTTAGGTCTTTTACCACTTTGTCTATTGTCCTTTCGAGCTGAAAATGGTACATAGAGAAGAAATTCCAGGCTCTCCATGTTGAGCAATCATTGCTAACAAGTGTCATACTTTGGGCCCAGATAGTGTCTCACCATAAGTCTATGTTCTGGGTGAGCTTCTTAACATTGAAAATGGAGTTGATATATGCTGTTCGTGCTTCTTGCTTCAGTATTCGTTTTTAGTATTTCTCTAGTTCAGTCTCTTCTTTTACTCTGTGGTTCCCATTTGAGGGCTTGCTTTGAGATTCTCTTGTTGCCTTTTCTTTCTCATCACATGGCCAACATATGTCCACCTTCTTTTGTCCGTAGATGATATTGCAGGATGCTTTGTCATTTCTCCTATTTCTGCTCTAGTCTTGAATTTACTCCATGGTACATAAGGTTGACATCACTACTGCCCAATTAAAAATATAGACCTTAACCTCATCAGCAAAAAGACAGAAGTAATGGTTGTAACAAAGAGAAAGACACCTCATAAAAGCACAATTAAAGTAATCTGTTTTGATCGTGTTTCAATATTCCAATTGTTTACGATGAGTGATAATATCGTATGATGGAGAACAGATGGCTGTGTTCACTTTCTGTGCGGTTTTGCCTTATGTCTTTTGGCGTGTGCTGAGACTTCTATGATGGGGACCACAGTTACCTTTCTTTCTTTGGAATATGAGATAGTAATTCAGATGGTTCCACTGGCACGGCGGTTGGGCAAATATGGATTTTAATTCATTTGCAGTGATACCGGGGCCTTCCATAACCATAACAATTAAAATAAATAGAACAGTATTTTAAAAAAGTCAATCAGTTTAAAAAACAAAGAACTATGTTAATTTTGGATGGTAGATGTACACAGAAGTGCCCAGAACAATGACATGTGGTGTATCTACTATGTGTGTCCTGTGCAAAAACTGATGCTTAATAGCAAAGATCATAAGATATGAAGAATAGTGCTTTCGCCTTATGTGCTATAATCTACTGACCACAACTAGTCAAAAATAACCCTTCTTGAAACCTATTGGTGCATCTTAATCATGGTGTTAGAAGTCAAAAATGATTTGGTACCATTTCAGGTATCACTTAAATACCTTATGGTCATGAGACATTTGTGGTAGTCACCCACACAGTAACAAAAATTAATCCAATTCTATCTATCTATTGACCTTTCGAGCCGTAGCCGATCCATAGGGCATAGATCCAGATACTCTTTCTCTTATCTAAATTTTTATTCTAGCAGTTTTCAATCCTTGTAAAGATCTTTTATCAAATCTCACCATTTGTATCTGTTCTGTGCAAGCAACTCTATCTTATTGATGGAGCCAATTCCTGCTGCTCTTGCCTCTCATATCAATGTTCTTCTCAGTATCTCTCTGGGTCTTCCTCTTTTCCTCTTACCTGTTGTTTCCCACATGAGGGCTTGCTTTGCTATTATCTCTTCTCATCACATGTCCAACATATGACCATCGTCTTTTCTTTATTACTGAAGATATTAGTGGTTGATTGGCGATTTCTCTAAATTCCTCGTTTGTTTTGAATTAGTTCCACGCTATACCAAGTATTTTCCTTAGACATTTATTTTTTTTTTCGAATGCGTTCAACTTTGTTTCTATGTCTCTTGTTTTCCAGCTCTCACGTGCATACGTAAGGGTTGATAGTACATTTGATTTGAATAGTCTAAGTATTGTGCTTGTGCTGATGAGTTTTGATTTCCACAACTTTTCAAGGCTTCTTAAAGACATTGCTGCTTTAGCTATTCTGATTCTAATTTCTTTACTTCTATTCTCTTCTCAATCAATGTGACTTCCAAGATAGATAAAGTGATTGATCTCTTCCACTTGATGATTTTCAATGTATATTCTGTCATCTGTTGGTATTAAGTTTTTCATGTCCTTAGTCTTTTCATGATTGATCTCAAGCCCAATTTTGCTGGCTATTGATGATAGTTCATTTGTGTTTTCCTGCATAATTTTTATCTGACTGCTGATGAAGACTATGCCATCAGTAAAGTCAAGGTCCTCCAAATGATCTCCTTGTGTCCATTCGATTTCTTTATTACCAGTGCAGCATTTCTTCATTATGAAGTCCATTACAACTCCAAATAACAAGGGTGATAAAATACATCCTTGTTTAACCCCAGCTTCTATTGGGAAACATTCGCTTAGTCCTTCCTCTGTTCGAACTGCACATGTGTAGCCATCATACATGTCTTTAATAATATTTATGATTTTTTATGGTAAAATATATTGCTTCAGAATTTTTCCAATGAATCTCTATGAAAACTGTTGAATGCTTTTTTGAAGCCAATGAAGTTAAGTACAAAAGATTTTTGCTTTTCAATGTGTTCCTCCTAGTGTTTCTTATCATCAGTCCATCTTTTTTCATGGTTGACCCTTGAGTCTGGTGTTCTCACAACATTTATTAAAGGCTCTAGAGTCTATTGGTGATGCAATGTTGGGATGAAGATTGGGTTGTAGAGTGTCCTTTTTGCCTCTAATGTTATTTTTTTGTTGGACAATAATGGTGATAGTTCAGATGATTTGACAAGCTTTGTTTTATCTTGAGTCTATTTCTGTTGCTTTTGAATTGTCATTTGTCACTGGACTTTCTAGATTTTTTATTTTTCTACTTGTTTTATCTCCAGCCTATCATTATGTTATGTTCTGTTTATCTTTTGTGACATCTGTTATGTTGATTTTCATGATGTTTTAAATGCCTGTGTTGTTAAGGCTATTTAAAGTGTGTTCTTGTAGATCTTCTATTTTTCCATGTATTAGTGCCTGATTGTCTACAAATAGTAGCTTGTTATTCTCCTCTGTATCTGAAGGGTTGGTTAACTTACATATGTATTCCATGTAGGTAATAAACATTATTGGAGATAGTACGCACCCCTGTCTTACTCCTGCTCAAACTTTGAAGCACTCTATGTAGTCTGCTCCTGTTCTGACTGTGTAGCGGCTGTTGATATAGAGACTTTTACAAAGGTTGGTTAGATGTTGGCCTACTCCATATGTTGTTACTATCCCCCCATAGTTGTTCTCTGTTCACTCTGTCAAATGCTTTTCTAGGTTTACGAAAACTATGTACAAATTTTGATTGTGTTTTTTAATCTTTTCTGCTACCATTTTATGGTGAATAGTGCATCATAACATCCTCTAGCTGTTGATAGCAGCTAGTGTTCCCATTTGTCTGAATGGACACCAGATGTTCATACTTTTGTTATCATATATCATGCATATGTTGGTAATATGTGTGATCGGTAATTAGGTTAAATACAAAAATAAAAATTTTCAACTCAAATGTTAAGTCAGCCCTATTATATGGCTGTGAAACATGGAGAACAACAAAATTGACAATCACAAAGATACAGACTTTCATTAAGGAATGCTTACGCAGAATAAAAGGATGGAAATGGCAGGACAAAATCACTAACATATAATTACGGAAATGTACCAGTCAAATACCAGTGGATAAAGAGATACAGCGAAGATGATGGCGCTGGATAGGACACACACTATGGAAGCCAACTGAGAGTATTACACAACAGGCCCTTTTTTGGAATCCCCAGGGGAAAAGATAAAGAGGAAGACCAAGGAATTCTTGGAGAAGACAGATAGAAGCAGAGATGAAGATGATGGGGTAGACATGGAATGATCTTAAAAGAATGGCAAAAAACAGAACGACTTGGAAAGTGTTTGTTGAAGACCTATGCTCCACTGGGTGCTAAAAAGGTAGAAGAAGATGTGTGATCGGTGATGTCAAATGTTGAAATACGTTTTGATGATTTTAATCCTTTTATTTTTAATGAGTTTAATGCTTGGTCTTTCTGTTAGCATTATTAGATTATCTCTGCTGTGTAATACTGTGAATACTCTACAGCCAGCAGTTGCTTTCTTTGCTGTTTCAGCAGCAGCTTTAATAACTCTTGACTGAATCTTTTCTTTTAGTCCTAGCTGCTTTAATAGGTAGTATACAAGTACTGATGTGACCCCCAGGCCCCTTGTATTGATCTCCATTGCTAACCATTTTAATGATTTTCATTTATAATTTTAACCACTGTAAAATTTGCAATGATGTATATACTTTTGCAATAAATTTATTATATAAATTTGGAATAGATAATTTTTTCAGCGAGCATCCTAACATTCTTTTACATCAGACTTGTCATATTTTACAACATATGATGTCACTATAGTAAAAATTACTTTGCACTGTTTAAGTGGCAATTAGTCCAGTGGATTCAATTTCAACAGGTTTGTTTATGATTTAGTTTGTTCTTAACCCTTTGACTTGTTTAGCTTTGGATGCTCTTCTGGTGGCATTGTTATTTCTGTCTTGGCTGTTTATATGAACAGACCTTCGCTACCATAGCAAGGTGGAAACACACTGACCTAATTTGTTTTGATGTCTGTAGCAGTGGATTTGCTACTGCTCTCTTTAAACTTATTTGGACTTATTTCTGAAAGTGTAAAGAGGAACAAACAATTTACAGTGTAATGTATAGTAATGTTAATTTGAAAATACTATAACATATACATCTTTGTTTTCAGGGAAACAATATGACTGTAGTTCACTTTAATGACACACAGGCCAGTCCAGAATTGTTTTTTAAAGTACTCTTACAAGAGGTTAGTACATAATTTCTCATTATGTCTCACCAGTGACAACAAACTGATTTGCCTCTTTGTTTTTCATAAAAATAAGGTCCACTGATGTTTTAAGCATGAATGCTGCACCAAATGATGACTTTAACTAGAAATGATGTTTGAATGCTACAAAAATTTTTCCGTTCTCAGAAACTGCTATTTTGCTTGTTCAAATTGACCATTAAAATGAAAATGGGCTTCATTGATCATTTTAAGATATTTTATTTAAACAATTTAAACTATCAACTTATGACTGGTTAGAATATTTTTTAGTTGAAATGTACATTGAGTTGAAATAATTGACTTTTTTTCACTAATCATTAAAACAGTGACAATATGTATTCTTTATTATTATTTGTCCATAATAAAATTGCACGCCTGCTCTATGCAATAATCAAAATATGCAAACTGACATAAATGTCAAAATGCCACAGAAATAGAAAGGTAGCATGACATGCAGCACTCTACACATGCATGTGTGCATACATTTACACAATCTAATAACATGTGCAAAATTAAAATACCTGTAGACTCAATCTCAAAATTTTGATGAATAAACACACTAACTGGATGGAAGCTACACATTTCAATCATCTCTCCTTTGATGTTTTTGGCACAAGATGCAGGTACATTTTTTTATACACAATACATGCTTTTTCACTTCCAATAACACATGATTTCTGTATCAGGAAATAAACAAAAAACAGTTTCACCATCTTTGTAGATGGATCAAAGAATGAAGATGGTCAGCTGGGCATTAGGTTGACAATAAGAGGAAGAAAATAAGTAATGTTGTTTGTTTCCATAAACCAGCTTCATATCTCTAGCGAAGCCCAGTGGGTCTGAATTTTATATGGATATCCCTTTTTTTCCACTTTCACACTGGCACCCTTTTCTCTGGTGTTCCTCACCATACATGCAGATATTCTGTGACTTCTGAAATGCTTTAATTTTTTTTCCCTTATAACTGTTCAGAGTATTGACATTTTTGGTAGAAATTTTCCTATTAATTTTGCAGGCCTAATTTTTTCATTTTTCAACTGCCAAGGGTTCTTTAATGTGTACAGAATGCATATGGTATGTGCCCTCCTGTTTTTGCGATTATGTGAAAGGGTTGAGCATTGGATCTCACTACCCAGAGATTGGGAGAGAGTAAAGCCACAAATAAACCAAGGATTTGAAGTGAAAAATTCCCACCTGCTATGGTGAGATTTGAACCTGAGATCTTCTTGCCCAAAGACCAACATTTTAACATTCTACACTACCCAGGTTCAACAAAAATTTATATTTTGAGGAGACACATTAATTTTCACACCTGATTCGTGGCTGTTGTGACATAAAATTCTCTCCCAAAAGTAAATTCATTGTCCTTGGGTGAAGCTGTGAAGGAAAAAAAAGAACATTAAGCAACATTCAGTAAATAAAGTATATTAAGCTAACAAACCTGACATTTGAAAGTTTTTAATTCCCAGGACTATTTCAAGCACCAATCTACAAATAACCCAGTGTCCAGGGAACAGTTTATGATGATTTTAACCAATCTCGAGAGTCTGCTGATCAGAGCAAATTACTATACAGTGGTCAATGAAGTGAGGTATGTACATGAATCATCACACACAATTTTTTGCTTGATTAATATTTATTTATGTAGTATTTAGTATTTCACAGCATTATCATTTTTTAAAATTTCTCTTTAATATTGTTTTGGTATGTGTATAACATTGGAAGTCAAATGGGAATGTTTCAACAAATACAACAGGGTGTTAGGTAAGGTTGTGTGCTATCACCAGATTTGTTTAATATGTATAGTGAGATTATTTTAAGATCCATAAGAGGCATGCCTGGAATAACAGTTGGAGGTCATAATATAAATAATCTAAGGTATGCTAATGATACAGTCTTAATCGCTAAGAGTGAAAATGAGTTATAAGAAATGTTAGACATTATAGTGAAAGAAAGCAAAAATAAAGGACTCAGCCTTAATAGCAAAAAGATAGAAGTAATGGTAGCAACAAAGAAAAAGACTTCACCGCTATGCACAATAAAGACAAGTGGAACAATATTAAAACAGGTAAATGAATGGTAATACCTGGGAAAAATATGTCAGATGGTAGCTGTACAACATTGGTGAGATGCAGAATGGTTCAGGCAAAAGCAGCTTTCCTAAAAATGAGGAAGATACTGTACAATCCATTTTTGACAATAGAAACAAGAAAAAGAGTTATTAAATGTTATGTAGAGCCAGTCTTAACATATGGATGTGAATCATGGACAATAGGACAACAGACAAGGAAGTCACTGGAGGCTGTAAAAATGTGGTTTTACAGAAGAATGCTGAGAATACCTTGGACAGCTAAGAAGAGTAATGAAAATGTTCTGAAAGAGGCCAAAGCTAAAAGAGAGCTAATTTCCAATATTAGAAAGAAACAATCATCATTTTTTGACCATGTAATGAGAAGAGAACAGCTGGAATATATTGTAACAACTGGGAAAATTGAGGGATGAAGAGATAGAGGGAAGCAAAGAGAAAAGATACCAGACAGCTTAAGAGAATGGCTTGGCAAAAAGTCAACAATAGAAATGATAAATAACTGTCGAGATCGAAAGTTGTGGAAAGGCATGATCACCTATGCCAGCAGGTCCGGTACTTGATGATGATGATGTGTACAACAATGTGTGTCTTAATATCAGAGATAGAGAATGAACTACAAGAAATGAATATCAGAGATAGAGAATGAACTACAAGAAATGATAGACATAATAGTAAAAGAAAGCAACTAGAAAATCTGTAAGCAAATCTCCATCCATACTGAAGATGGATGTGTATTTTCAGTTTTCATGGCTTGCAGTAAACTAGTAACATAATTCATCAACACCAATTTAATGGGTGAACACTAAAGATTCATTTCACATTGCCAAGTGCTACAACCATCATTTCTTATTGTGTTAAGCTTTGCTTTTATCATAGTAATTTTGTTGTGTAAATATATATAATATTGTACAGTATTATGATTTTAATTTATAAACATATGTATCTTTGTTTTCATAATAAAATCTAGACTCAGTAATGTCACTTTACAAATTGCATCGGACATGGGTACAGGTGATCTAGCAGATAGTGTGGAGAGCTGCCATTGTCCACAAAACTACATTGGACATTCATGTGAGGTAAGAGAGAACTGTATTTTGTCACCTGGTTATGTGTTTCCTATTATATTCTTGATATTGTGGTCAACCAATTTCTTGTGAAAAGGTAAATGTCAAAATAGTACAAACAATTTGTTTGTCCAATGTTCTCTTCTTCTTCTTTGTGTCTTTCTACTTCTTTATTCCCACACTCCTTTCTGATTAGTAAGATGTAATCTAGGGAATATAATGATGTAGATGTATTGTGTTATTTTAACATTTCTAACACTCATCCGCATTGAAATGAGATGGGCCAAATGTATCTGACTTTTAAAACAAATTTTCTCTCCTCGGTCAGCCTTTGGATATTCCATGGTGGTACATAGGGGTTGCCCAAATAAGGGTTAATTGTTATGCTGGAAAGTTATAATTTTGTTAAAGTAATATTATCATCATGCACCATACACATCATTGATCTCCCAGTTTTCTTTAATGTTTTTCTGTCTCTGTTATCTCCATCTCTTCTTTATTGTGAATTGTTCATACTATCAATTCATGCTTTAAACTTTATCTGCACATATTATATATGTCCAAAAGTATGATTTTTACTTTTTTTTTTTTTTCAGAAAATTTAATACTAAATAAAATGCAAGAGCAGACAATCTGATTTCCTGAAATTATACCAAATATAGCAAGTCTTAAAGTCCATCTGACTATTAGTCTTAAAACATGTTGTACTTACCTTGCTATTTTCTATTGTGAAATAGATTTATCTGTAAATTGCCAAAAATGTTGTACTTGATAGGCAGAATTATGATTATGTATTAAGTCTGTCTACATAAATTAATTATGTGAATTCTTTAAGGTTACTCATTCTTATTGTTCTGCATTAGCCTGACAACTACTCCTCTTCATCTGTCGTTTGTTGTCCTTTTGAGCTGAAGATGGCACATAAGGAACCAATTCTAGACTCTTCCATGTCCCATGATCTTTGCTATTAAGTGTCAGTTTTTGCACAGAAACCACATTGTATCTCACTATCAGCCTATGTATGTGTTTTGTTTAGACATATACACCAAACAAAATAAACAATTTTATATTTTGGAGTTTCTTTTATTATATTTACAGTTTCATATACTTTTATACATTTAATCTTAAAATACAGATTAGCTGATTATTTTATTTCATAATGTTTTTGTTGACTTAATCATTAATAATGATCTTGTGATAGATACTCATGACTATTTATTCCTTTACTATTTTTCAAATGTTTTAACAACCTTTTTTTTGTTTGTAATACTTACATTGTTTTTCCTCTTTTACTGCCTTAAAGTGTAACGTTTTTCAGTAAAGAGCAACAAACTGTATTCCTGTTGACTTGACTGTCTATTGTTTTCTTCACATATTATTTTATATTCTTTGATGGTATGTTTCATTACCATACCAAGGTGTTTCCATTTCTTTGTCTCTATCCTTTTCCATGCATGTTTAAATCTTCTTGGGTTTTTATGTTCTTCTTTCTTGCGTTTAGAAAGGTAGATTTCAAACTTACATATATCATCTCATTGTTGTTATTATTTAACTTAACAGTTACTGAGTAAATTAATTATATTCTTTACACATTAATTTAATTATGAAATTAGTAAAATAAATCTTTAGTAATTAAGGATAGTTCGACCTTATTATGTAATGTTTATTTATGTGACAGATTGCAGAATAGAAAATTTAAAAACTTTCCAAGGCATGAAAATATGCATTTTCAACTTTGCATGTTTGATTTTCTTCACCAGCACTGTGCTCCATCACACTATCGAGCATACTCAACTCCATATCTGGGAATTTGTTTAGAATGCAACTGTAGTGGACATTCTGATAACTGCAGTGTGGAAACTGGAGAATGTTTGTGAGTTTTAATTTTAACAAATCTTCTTCTTGTTCCTCTTCTTAACCTTCACCTAATGACTACCAAAAGACTGGATAGTCCTCTGCTTCACCCACCCATTAAAGAACATTAATTAAGTGGGTGTAGATGCATTGTGTTGTGCTTTGCAGCTAAACTGATATGTGTGCCTTTTGACCCAACACATCTGACTTCAGCTTGGTATCTTTTAGTTCTGAGCTGCCTTCTCTCTTCTATACCTACTCACTTTGCCAGACTGTATAGTTTGTATCCAGGAGCACCACTGAGTGGTGGAGCAGGGTCTTGATCAGCTCTGTTGTTGACCAATCATGAAGCATGCTCCTGACTGTACTCAACTCAGTTGTTGCATGGACGTTTTGAGTTCTCTTAATATTAATAGCTCAGGAGAGCCGTGATAGCTCAGTGGTTAGTGAACTGGACTGCAGAGGACAAGAGCTAGGGTTCAATCCCAACCGATGGCTTCTGGTTCACCCAGTCTGGTTCACCCAGCCTTTTTTCTGGGAAAGTAAAGCGGCACGGGCGTAATACCAACCACATTACCCAAAAATAATGTGCCGAAAGTCTGTAAATTTTATGGTCACTAACACCATATTCCCTATATGCCACTTGGTGTGATGGGGGAACTTTACTTTTTTTTTTTTTACTAATAGCTCAAGATAGAGGAGAGTTCATAATACTATATGAACTTGGTAATAGCAATTTTAACTAAATTGTGGAAAGTAAATAATGCTTCATGAGTTATAATGTTGTAAATCACTATTCTAATTTATATTATTATAGATTTTATATCTTACCTTATTTTATTTCAATTTATCCTATCTACATCCACCATAAATGTTGTAGTTGACTGCAATTTTTATTTGGTACTGAATTAAGTGTGTTGTACTAGCAGTTATTAACCCTTGGTACTGCAGGATGTTTACACATGCACTGCCAGGGCCCAAAATGGGAGTAAAGAATTGTAGCACTGTTCTCTACCAGGCATGTTCGTAAGAGGCGACTAAGGAGGGTTGAGCATGGGACTGGCTATACTGTACTGTAAAAATTTATAAGCCACAAAAACTTCACAAATATGGACAAGTCAAAAAAAAAAAAAAGTAAATCCATTATCCAGGAAAGATAAGGGATGTCTGTCTAAGAGATGTGTGACCTAATGGAAGCCACAAGGAGTCTGGGTTGCTGACTCACCTTTTGTCTACCAGGGGAGAAGTCAGATGGAAGCAGAGATGAAAATGATGGGGAAGCCATGGAATAATCTTAAAAGAATGGCAAGAAACAGAACAGCTTAGAAAATGTTTGTTGAAGACCTATGTTCCACAGGGAGTTGAAAGGTAGAAGAAGAAGACTGCAGGATGTCTGTCCATATGTCTCTTGGACTTCCTCAAATTCTAAAAGCCAGAATGGCTGTTTTTTAGCATGTAGTTGGAGATGATTCTATCTATCTATCTATTGACCTTTCGAGCTGTAACCGGCCCAAGATATTCCCTCTCTAATCTGAATTTTTTGTTCTAGCAGTTTTCAATTCTTTTAAAGATATTTTATCAAATCTTGCCAATTGTCTCTGTTTTGTGCAAGCAGCTCTATATCATTGAGGGTGTCAATTCCTGCCACTCTTGCCTCTTTCATCAATGTTTGGAGATGATTAGTGTAATCTTAATGAAACAACTGAGCTACTTTATTTTCTGCTTTCTCTATTCATTTTACCAGCCTTCAGTACATCTATTATCACATTTCTTGGGTTTGCCATGATTTTTCTATGGGGCTGGAGAATAATAATTATAAGAAAATTACTAAACTATAGGGAGTAATATTTGATTAGTTCTGATGTTAATTTTAAAAGGAAAGTATATTTTGTATTATGTGATGAGAAGAGATAATAATCGAATAGCAAAGCAAGCCCTCATATGGGAAACAACAGGTAAAAGAAAAAGAGGAAGACCCAGGGAGACACTGAGAAGAACATTGATGAGAGAGGCAAGAGCAGCAGGAGTCGGCTCCCTCAATGAGATAGAACTGCTTGCACAGAACAGAGACACAAATGGCGAGATTTGATAAAATATCTTTAAAAGAAAACTGCTAGAACAAAAAATTCATATAGGAGAAGGTGTATCTTGGTCTACGCCCTATGGGCCGGTTACGGCTCGAAAGATCAATAGATAGATATTTTGTATTATGAATTCTAATGCCAGGGTCATAATAAGTTGAAAGTGCATATTTTTTAAGAGTTTTGATATTAGCTCTCAAAGACACCTGTATCCCAAGTGATTCAATGAGCACAATTAGAAAAGTGGAGGCATGCTCTGTACTCAGGCAGTGGATTGGGCCATTACAGATGTCAACAATACATAGAGTCACCTTTGTCTATGTTTCTAAACACACAGGAGTATGTAGAAAGGAAAGAGAGCCAGCTATGCTGTTGTCAAAGATGGTCAACCAATGGATCGGCAGATATCAATAGTAACCTCTGATATGCAGGAAGGGCACAGAACTTCCAACAATCATGAGTCTGCACCACTCTTTTGGATGAAAGAGATGGGAGTTTAAATGGGCACAGCCAAAAATTAGAAGTTTAGTGAGTGCATATGAGGACTTATCAACCAATACATAACAGGAGTCATCACTGACTGGACTCTGCGGGACATGCTGAGGAGGAAACTGAACACCAATGGACATGTTCAAAGTGCAATGATGATAACCCGCAAATAACTCAGTTGCTCTCAAATATAATGATTGAAAGTGGAGAATAATAAATAGAACCTATACTAGGTGAAATACACTGAACAATTTTTAAAAATCTGATTGGGCAAAAGTCATTAGGGTGTAATATTTCAGCTGAATTCATTTAGGCAGGAGAGGTGGCCAACTTTCATATCTATCATGCACTTTGAAGATTTGGAAGAGTGCAACTTAAAACTTCACAGTTACACCAGAAAACACAGTAGTCTGGAAAGACAAATAAAGGAGCTAATGGTTCCTGGAATATAAGACTGAGGCAGACCAAGAGGAAGGGTGTTTCAGGATATCAAAGAGACCTTGAATGTGACAAAATTTGAAGTGGGGGATCTTGCTACAGACAAATTCTTTCAGATGACCTGTGATGGGAGCTTTGTTCTGCAAAGGATATGCATCAAGATGATGGCATTCATCATCATCATCATGTGCCATACCGCTTGGCGTAGGCGATCATGACCTTCCACAATCTTCTATCTACAGTGCATTGTATCAGTTCTGTTGTTGACTGCTTTCCATGCCATGACACCAAGCCAACTAGTATTTTCTCTCTTTGTTGTCTGCGATCTCTCTTTCCTTTATTTTGCAAGTTGCAACAAGTATTCCAACTTTCCTCTTTTCATGATGTGCCCAAAAAATGTTGTTCATGGCTTCCCCATCATTTTCATCATTTTTAAATGGCCTTAGCTACAGAGTAAAATAATGAGTATACCATAGATTATGAATTCATGTTAGATGTTTACTAAATTCTGGAGCATAAAAAGTGTTTTATTTTTCTGATGTCAGCGTTTATTAATGTACTCATATGTTAGTACTTTTTCTTTCATAATTTTTATAATTATATAAAGCAATGGAGCCGCGACAGCTCAGTGGTTAGTGAACTGGACTACAAAGGACAAGCGGTAGGGTTCGATCCCAACCGACTGCTTCCGGGTACACCTAGCCTTTAATGGGTACCAGATTTTTTTTCTGGGAAAGTAAAGTGGCACGGGCGTAATACTGACCTCATTACCCCAAAAATCATGTGCCGGAGGTCTGTAAAATTTATGGTCACTAACACCATATTACCTATACGCCACTTGGCGTGACGGGGGTACTTTACTTTTACTTTTTATATAAAGCAGTAATATGTATAATGCAATATTTTGTTCATTGAACCTAATACAATTTTCCAGAACTGTAGAGATGGTACAACTGGTCTACACTGTGAACAGTGCCTGGCAGGTTATTTTGGTAACCCCACTACTGGCCCTTGCGAAATTTGCTCATGTCCTTCACCTATTCCCTCCAACAAGTATGATTTTGTGTGCATTTTAGTGTCTCCAAATTTGTGATAAATTATTTATTTGTCTTTTGTTTTTTTGGTGTAAACCATATTTTGTTGAACAGGAAATTGGTATATGATATTAGTACTTGTATTATTTCAAATATTAGTTTGTTGCACTCTTAAATATAATATATTTAATATGGAAAACTATAACCAAAAATTAGTTATTTTAAAAATAATTTTGTTTGCAAATATTTAAATTGTTATTTATATTTTGATTAGATATCAGAATTCAGTGTTAATGTGTTATTGCTCATTGATGTGATTTATCAGAAAGTATTTACATTATGCTCTGTATTTTGATAAAGCTGTTAGAATGTGCAAAACAAATTGTTATCATCTTTCACCAACTATTGGATTGCATAGATCAATCTTAGTATTTTTTTAATGCATTAAATGAAAAAGATATTGAAAAGTGGCTTTCAATTATCATAAGTTTCCACTCCATTTTATTTTATTTGACCGTTGTTAGTTTGGGGTAAGACATTTTGTAATTTTTTTTTTTTTTACAATTCTGCTATGATGGCAATTATTTATCATTTCTATCATTAAAATATAATATATATGCATATACAACACTAACTTATATTGCTTTGTATATAGACATATGCAGTATTAACTTATGTAATGATCCCAGTGAATCCATTTATTGCCCTTTCTTTTGTTTTCTAGGCTTTGCTAAAAAAAATAATTATATATCTGGACTTAATATTTCACCAAGATTTCCTTCATTATTTTGAAAACCTCACTGTAAATTCAGTAAATTATTATTAACTTTTATGGCATTTTAGACTTTCTGTGATAATTAAAGCAACCCATAACTTTTAACACTGAGTTAGTGAATCAGAGCTGATTGAGACTACTCCACATCTTTATGATCCTGGAAATTGGACCTTCATGCTGTCCACATGAGTGGGAATCTTCTTTAAAAACAATCACTCATTTTCAGACTTTATTCCAAATTCTTTTATTAATTCTTCATTGAAATTAAGAAAAAGGAAAGCAAACAAGGTTCCAAACATCACCTTGTGAAAGTTAGATGTTTATGGACAAAGGGTGCAAATACTGCAGCTTTACTATAAATGATACCTGCACTATCACTATATCAGATGCTTTTTCCATGGTTATATTGAAGAAATTTTAACTTTTGTTATTATTTCTTCAGTTTTGCCACCACATGCACAGTGACTTCAGAACGCTACTTGTCATCATGTGCTTGTTTTCCAGGATACACCGGTTCACGGTGTGAAATGTAAGTGTTTGTACACTAAGGTCTTATTAACTTGAGGCAGAAATATCTTCCTTCATCTCCAAATATTAGAAACACCCTTTTACACAGAAATACAATAATTTAAATAGGCATGTGCATTACTTTCCATAGTATCAAATACTTTAGAGGAAATTGATAGAAGAGTCTTGTCTCTCTAGTTGTTGCAATTGTTGTTCAATTTTTCCCAGAATTTTAACAATACTGTTTTTTTCCACTTTTAAGTACATTTTCTGCTTTTCATATTGTTTTGAAGATTTTATTCAGGTGTTATAAGTTATGATTTGTCATGATTATTCCAGGCAATTTAAGAAGGTAGTTTGCCATTCCTTTCCTTCTTGGCAGTGACTGTACTAATCATGGACAATAGACAAACAAATGAAAAGACGATTAGAGGCCACAGAGATGGGATTTCTCAGAAGAATGTTGAAAGTTCCCTGGACAGCTAAAAAGACCAATGAGGAAGTTCTCAAAGAGGCCAACACAAAAAGGGAGCTCTTAAAAACATCAGAAAGAAGCAATCAACATTTTTTGGGCACATCATGAGAAGAGGAAAGTTGGAATGCTTGGTTACAACTGGCAAAATAAAAGGAAAGAGAGATCGCGGATGACAAAGAGAGAAAATACTGGATAGTTTGGTGTCATGACGTGGAAAACAGTCAACAACAGAACTGATACGATGCACTGTGGATAGAAGATTGTGGAGGGACATGATCACTTACACCAACCGGTATGGCACATGGTGATGATGTTATAAGTTATGGTTACCAATTGTTTTTAGCATCTCAGATGTTATATCATATTCACATGCAGCCATGCTGTTAGTCATGAGTTTTGTATACTTTATTCAAGATGAAGTCATGAAACTGTATCTAACTGTAAGACTGGTGTGTAAGTTGTAAATTCTATTGATGTGATTCAATATGATATTGATATAAATATTGATGTGATATCTAAAGAAAAGTAGACAATTAAGAATTTCCTTAAAGCTTTCAATCCATTGTGACTTTATGTCTTCATTTGATGTAACGTGGTTCCATGTTGTTCATACAGGTGCTCCACTAGATGTTTTTATTTTTCATTCGCCAGCTTTTGACCTCTGATGAAGTCCCTAGAGACTAGGAACTGAATTTTGCGTGTTAATCCATTTTTCCCTGGCACCCATGTGCACAGGGGTCCTTCGATACACAGGCAGATAACTCCAACTTCGGAGGTACTCATATTTTTTGCCGCCGATGAGTAATTGATGTATCAAGCCGGGCCTTGCTGCTGAGACCAGGGGTAGTTGCTGCAGAGAATAAACATAAATAAAAATCCCAACCGGTGTAGCCCGGATTAAATAAAAATCCCAACCGGTGTAGCCAGGATTTGAACCCACAACCTCTCTGTCTCGAGGCCGGCATCTTGCCCCGAGACCAACCAGTCCCCCACTAGGTGTAAAAGTGTTTGTCAACATCTTTTGCACACTGCATTTTATTATCTTCTGTCATTGTTATTCTCTCTGCCCTCAGTGTCAGGTTATCCTTACAAGTTCTTTTGGTCAAGCTTTTTACTTTGCTGTTTAGCTATTTGTGTGTTGCTTTCACTTGGTTTATCAAAGATCTGTCTTTACATACATCATGGCAGTCTCTATTTCTTATCTCTCTTGGGTGTATTTCCATGTATTGTCAGATACCCAAACCTACATTTTTGTTTTCTTCAGTCCAGCACCTGGTTCTGCTGATGTCATTAGAGCTGTGCTGTAGAATTATCACATTTCATCTGTGCTCATATTGTCTAGTTTGCCTAGTACTACATAGCAGCTATTGAGTTCCAGGTTTAAAGTTTCTAATTATGTACTCATCATTCATTCTAAGACCTTTTTCTTCTGAGATTGTTGGTTTCATGTGTTGGCATTTTCAGATTTAGTTTTATCTTTCCAATAATTAAATATGATTGCTGTTAAATACTCAAACCTATAAGTGGATATCAAAATTAAAGGAATAGACCTGGAGACAGTTCAGAACTACACTACCCTAGCCATACTATAACCAGTGATGGAAAATTACAACTGAAATAGACAAAAGAATAGAAATGGCAAAAAGTAATTTTAATGTCATTAAAAATATACTAACATCAAAACAAATAACACCAGGGCTAAAACTAAGAATAGCAAAATGTTATATCTTCTCAATATTCCTATATGGTGGAGAAATATGAACATTAGACAAGAAAACAGAACAGAAAATTGAAGCCTTTGAAATGTGGACATATAGAAGAATAGATAGAATTGGATGGAAAGAAAGAAAAAAAAAACAATGAAGTCTTAAAACAACTAAAAATGAAAAGAGAACTACTAAATACAATTCAAACAAGACAAATGCGATTTTTGAGCCATGTTAAAAGACACAACAACCTACTAAAAGTAATCTTGGAGGGGAAAATACAAGGTAAAAGAGGCAGACAAAGACTAACATGGACGAGTAACATTAAAAAAATGGACAAGTCAGCCTATGCAACCTGCACATATAATTTTTAGATAATTAAACAAGGTATTAGATTTCACCAATATCAGATGATACAAGACCTGTTAAAAAATTTTTTGATGTCGTTCACACTAATCAAATTGAGCATGGAGCACAGTGATTCAAAACGTACGCTGTCAAAATTGGCATGGCGCATAGTGCGGCGAAACGTACGGAAAGAGTTAAAGTCACCAATTAATAGTCTTATTAAAAGTTGTATAGTTTATGTATATATGTGGAATGTTTTTGTTACAGAATGTACAGCACAATTGATTTAGAAGATTGGAGACTATGTGTTGTCAAGGCCTGGTCATTTATTTAAATCATAATTCTACTTCTTCTTTTACCTTTCAGCTCCCTGTGGAGCATAGGTCTTCAACAATCACTTTCCAAGTGCTCCAAATCTAGCCATTCTTTTCAGATCATTCCATGTCTTCCCATCATCTTGATCTCTGCTTCTATCTTGTCTTCTCTAAGAATTCCTTGGTCTTCCTCTTTGTCTTTTCCCCTGGGGATTCCAAAAAAGGGCCTGTTGTGTAATACTCTCAGTTGGCTTCCGCAGTGTGTCCTATCCAACGCCATCATCTTCGTTGTATCACTTTATCCACTGGTATTTGACTGGTACATTTCCATAATTATATGTTAGTGATTTTGTCCTGCTATTTCCATCCTTTTATTCTGCATAAGCATCCATTAATGAAAGTCTGTATCTTCATGATTATCAATTTTGCTTTTCTCCATGTTTCACAACCATATAATAGGACTGACTTAACATTGGAGTTAAAATTTTTATTTTAGTATTTAACCTAATTTCTTTGGACTTCCATTTGTTTCCCAGTGCAACAAAAGCTCCTCTTGCTTTTGATATCCTTATTTTGGTATCATTTTTGTTCTTCCCTCTTTATCTATATTACTACCCAGGTATATGTAAGATTGCACGTCTAGTAGAGGTATTTCTCCTAATTTTATTTGGTTATTGCCAACTGCATTAATTCTCATAATGTTGATCTCTATTAATTTTCAGTCCTAGTTGTGATCTTTCATCAAGTATGCTCATTTTATCCTGCATTTGTTGATCGCTGTGTGATAAGAGAGCTATGTCATCATCATTATCATGTGCCATACCGGTTGCTATAGGTGATCATGTCCCTCCACAATCTTCTATCTACAGTGCATCATTTCAGTTCTGTTGTTGACTGTTTTCCATGCCATGACACCAAGCTATCCAGTATTTTCTCTCTTTGTCGTCCGCGATCTCTCTTTCCTTTTATTTTGCCAGTTGTAACCAAGTATTCCAACTTTCCGTTTCTCATGATGTGCCCAAAAAATGTTGATTGCTTCTTTCTGATGTTTTTTAAGAGCTCCCTTTTTGTGTTGGCCTCTTTGAGAACTTCCTCATTGGTCTTTTTAGCTGTCCAGGGAACTTTCAACATTCTTCTGAGAAATCCCATCTCTGTGGCCTCTAATCGTCTTTTCATTCGTTTGTCTACTGTCCATGATTCGCTTCCATAGGTCAGAATTGGTTCTATATAGCACCGATGAACTCTCTTTCTCATTTTTATTGACATAGATTTGTTGCATAAGATATTTTTCATTTTCTGAAATGCTATTTTGGCCTGAGCTATTCTGCTTTTTATTTCTGTGGTGCATCTCCCAACTTATGTTATTATTGTGCCCAAGTATTTGAAACATTGCACTTGTTTCAGATTTGTCTCGTTTATTTTTACGCTGCATGATGGTGATGGTTGTTTCTTCGATATAACCATTACTTCTGTTTTCTTACTATTCAGACTGAGACCTTTCTTGTTGCTTTCTTTTACTATTATGTCTATCATTTCTTGTAGTTCATTCTCTGTCTCTGCTATTAAGACTGTGTCATCCGCACATCGCAAATTATTTATGTTGTGACCATTGACTTCAATTCCTTTTTTGTCTATTATTGATCTCATAATATGTTCGCTGTAAAGTGAAAACAAATCCGGTGACAGAACACATCCTTGTCTGACTCCTTGTTTTATATATTAGAATTGTCTTGTTTGGTTGTTAATTCGTATAGCTGCTGTTTGTTGCCAGTACATGTTTTTTATGATTTGCAGATCCTTGCCATCAATGTTTAATTTCTCCAGCATATTGATTATTTCCACATGCTTTACCTTGTCAAATGCTTTCGTGTAGTCTATAAAGCACATATATAGATCTTTCTTTACCTCTATAGATCTTTCTATCAATGTCCTTAAGATGTATATTGCATTATTGGTGCCCTTTCCTTCCACAAATCCACATTGTTCCTCATTTATTTCTGGTTTTATTTTGTTCCTTACACGTCTCATGATTATTCTTAGTAATATTTTAGTCATATGGCTCATGAGACTAATAGTGCGGTAGTCTTCACAATCAGTGGCTCCTGACTTCTTCGGTATGGCTACAAAGATAGATTTTAGTAGATTTTCGGGTATGAGTCCAGTGTTATATATGTCATTGAATAATTTTGTTATGACTTCTACTCCTAGCTCTCCTAATGCATTTATCTCTTCGATTGTTATATTGTCAGGACCTGGAGCTTTGTTGAATTGTGTCCTCCACTTCGCTCTGCATTATTGGTGGTCCTGTGTCTTCATTTGAATTGTTTAATTCTGGTCTTTCATCATCATAGAGTTGACTGATAAATTCTGTCCATCTTTCCATTGTCTTCTCCTGTCCCATTATTATATTTCCTTCCTTTGATTTCACACATCCTGAAACTTTGACTTCTTTCTTCCTGTTAATTCATTTATCTGATTGTGCATAAATTTTGAGTCTTTCTGTTGTTGTTTTTCCATTTCTTCACATTTCTGTTTTAACCATCCTTCCTTTACTTCACTGCACTTGTTTCATGTCATCAGCAAAGTCTAAATCATCAAGTTGCTTAGTCAGTGACCACTGGATTCCATTGCTGTTGTTTTGAGTTATTTTCATAATCCAATCTATGGCCAGTTGAAAGAGAAATGGAGACAGAAGGTCTCCCTGCCTTACTCCTGTTCTTATTTCTGAGACCATCAGAGATGCTGCAACACTGGCTACTCAACACAAAAATAACATGCACAATAAATTGGTGATTCTGACTGATGCACTGTCAGTACTATCAGCTCTAAAAAGCCCCAAGAACAATGAACTAGATGACTTAAAACAACTCTGGACCAACTATGCAATAACTTCCAGAGAGTAGTCATTCAGTGGATACCATCACACTGTAATATACACGGGAACGAACATGCAGACAAATTAGCTAAAGAGGGAGGGATATTACCACAAGAGAACCATCTGCTCAGTTATGATGAAGCCAAATCCATCCTCACAGGTCAGTTCCATGTAAAATGGAAATGAGAACATCCAAAGCATAACGAGAGTGACGGATACCACCAACTATCAAGGAGGGATCAAGTCATCATACTTCGTCTATGCACTGGCCACAATAGAATGAGAAATCACATGTTCACTAAATTCAAAATAGGTACAACCAGCCTATGCCACTGTACACCGGACAATATGAATACAAAACATGTTCTTCAGAATTGCCCCCAGTACACAGACCTGAGAAGAGCAATGTGGTCCACGTCCACCTCCCTGGAAGAAAAACTGTATGGGGCAATCGATTCGCTTGAACAGACAGGTGACTTCATGAGAGAGTCTAGAATCCTACTCTGATTGAGTCTTGATCGTAGAGAGAGAGAGATTTCAAATGCTTCTGTAAGCTGTCCATGCACCACACTACATTTCATTCCTTCATTCATTGTTTTTATCAGGTTAACAAACTTTATGGGGATTTCGTAATGACTTAGCAACTTCCAAAGCATTCCTCTGTCTAAACTATCAAATGCCTTTTCATAATCTATGAATCCAATATAAAGTGGGGACTGTAGTTCTAAACTTTGTTCAACTATTATATGAAGAGTAGTTATTTGATCAGTACATGGTCTGTTCTTCCTAAAACCTGCTTGTTCATCTCTCAAATGTTTCTCTATGCCCTCTTTTAGTCTCTCCAGAATGATTCTGCTTAATATTTTTCCTGGCACTGATAGTAGCATAATTTCCTTATAATTTGTGCACTCCTGTAAACGTCCTTTCTTTGGTAGTTTTATCATATAACCTTCTTTTCAGTCTTTAGGTATTTCTTCCTTCTCCCAAATTTTATCTAATAGATTATGTAACATCTTGGTAGAGGTGTTAATATCTGCTTTGATGGCTTCCGAAGGAATTTCATCTGGTCCTGTTGCTTTACCATTTTTTAATAGCTTGATGGCTTTCATTATTTCTTTGCTTGGTTTACCACAGTTAACGTGTAACTCTTCTTCTGCTGGTAGTATATCTGGAGGATTATTTCAGCTTGGTCTGTTCAAAAGTTCTTCAAAGTGCTCTTTCCATCTCTCCATTTGATCCCTTATATTACTAAGCAGATTTCCTTTCCTATCTTT
Organism: Megaustenia siamemsis; assembly: GCA_032433765.1. Classification (NCBI taxonomy): domain Eukaryota; kingdom Metazoa; phylum Mollusca; class Gastropoda; order Stylommatophora; family Ariophantidae; genus Megaustenia; species Megaustenia siamemsis. Next base: position 39,851,269 of record JAVIAB010000139.1, read on the forward strand.
ATTAAAGGCATTGATCTGTTTATATTTTCCACTTAACTTCTTTGTGTTGTTGTACAGTTCTTTCATATTCCCTCTATTTGTTGCTTCTTCTGCCTCTTTAGATAGTTCATCTATATATTTCCTCTTATCCCTTTTAATGCATCTTCTCACTTCTTTGTTCACCTCTGTGTAAGCTTCCTGTGTCTTGGCTTTATTACTTCTCATTTTGCTTTTATTTATGTCTACTTTCTTGTTTTTTTTTGGAGCCGGTTTTTTGGCGCGACGTGGGCACTTTACTTTTTTTTCTTCTTCTTTCTTTCTTTAATTTTATCCAGGGTCTCTGCTGTCATCCGTGACCTATGGTGTTCTCTTTTCCCCAGCATTTCTTCGCATGTCTCATTCCATATATCCTTTACCTGTTTCCAATGATTTTCTATATTTATTGTATTTTCTAGTTGTTGGAGAACTTGGTATTTGTTTGGTATTGTGACTGCGAATTTATCTTTAATTCCTTGTTCTTTAAGAAACCCTACATTGAAATACTTCCTGCCCTTATTCGTTGTAGTATATCTTTCTAGTTTAAGTTCAAGTTTGGCTATCAGAAGATGATGATCTGAAGCTACATCTGCCCTCTATATACTTTTACATCCTGTAAGGATGACTTAAATTATTGTTAATACATATGTGATCAATTTGATTTTCCTTTCTATGAAAAATCATAATTAAATCATAATATCACATACTAATTCCTCTTCTTTTTCCTTATTTTTTTTTTGTACTTTGGGAAATTTAGAAATTGATGAAAATGTTAGTAATACACAGCACATTTGCCCTGAGCTACTCCAAGGAACCAAGATCTTGTCATTAAGAGTCATCTCAGAGCAAAAGAATTGGTTCTGTTTGTACTGAAATGTAAAGTTTGCAAAGCTAGAACATGTCTTCATTCTTTTGAACTTGTCCTTAGGCCCCAGAGGCAAATATTATCTCTGAATGTTTGAAACATTGCCAGTCTTGTGTTCATATCTCAGTTTGAATATAACTGTTTGACCCTCCCTAAAATGGTTATAGATAGTGTCAATTACATTAAATTCTTAGTAATAACTCATTGAGACTCATTGAATCAATGTGATTCATTGTCTAATAGATGTTGGCCAAAACTATAATACATGAAAAGTGAAAGTTGGAAAGCATAAAGGGTAATAACAGAAAAAATTGATTAATGATATCAAAGACTTATAGGGCGGGGGGGACTGGTTTGTCTCAAGGCAAGACACTGGCCTCGAGACAAAGAGGTTGTGGGTTCAAATCCTGGCTGCACCAGTTGGAATATTTATTTATGATTTCTCTCTGCGGCAACCACCCCTGGTCTCAGCAGCGAGGCCCAGCTTGAAATCGCAATTACTCATGGACAGAAAAAAATGAGTACCTCCAAAGATGGAGTTATCTGCCTGTGTGGCAAGGAACCCCTGTGCACACGGCTGCCAGGGAAAATTGGATTAGCACACACAATTCAGTTCCTAGTCTCTAGGGATTCCATCAGAGGTCAAAGTTGGCAAACGAAAAAAAAAAAAAAGACTTATAAGGAAAATATTTGCATAAACCCATAAATTTGTACACAAAAAGGAAGAATTGATAAAGACTTAACAACACATTATGTTAGTATCCAACATTTTTTCCCAGGCAAGAAGAAATCTATTGAAGACCAACATTATTCACTTTCATAAATAGATTTTTTATTTTCATGATTAGAACTGAATCAACTATTAAGGAAATAGCTAAAATATGATGCTTCAGCTTTGTAGATAAGATAAGACAGGACAAACCATTTTGGCTGAAAAGGTTTTTAGCAGAAGACAAATAGAAGATTAGAGACTTATATTTATATTTATGGCTATTTCAACATAATCAATGTATTAGTGTAGCTTGACTCAAAGCATTTTCATTATCATGGAGTTATGTATCATTTGGAGATAGAGACAAATATAAAATATATTTTTTAAAAATAAAGAGCCCCCGTCACACCAAGTGGCATATAGGGAATATGGTGTTAGTGACTATAAATTTTACATACCTTCAGCACATGATTTTTGGGGTAATGTGGTTAGTATTATGCCTGTGTCGCTTTACTTTCCCAGAAAAAAAAATCCAATACCCATTTAAGTCTGGGTGAACCCGGAAACCATCAGTTGGGATCGAACCCTACCCCTTGTCCTTTGTAGTCCAGTTATATAAAATATATAATATGTTAAATATCATGCAGGGCAACAAGAAAAGTGTTAGAAAACACAAAATAAACATAAAATGGTATTAAGCAGCTAAACCTGTAGATAGATAGATAAGAAAAACTATGACATTTCAGCAAACCTTCATCAGGTACAAAACAACAAATATTAATACAAAAATAAACATGGAACTACATCATAGTTTGTCTGATCTCTTTACAGGCTTAACTACTTAGTGCCATTTTATGCTTATTTTACTTGTGTGTCCTTTGCAAAATGTTGCTTTATCACAACCCATCTGAAAGAGTCTCTGTCTCTAGTCAGATCTCCCACTTCAATTTAAAGGCCTCCATGATGTCTTGTAACCATCTTCTTCTTGGTCTGCCCTGTCTCATAATCCTGGAGCCACGCCTTCTCTTATTGTTCTTTCCACTCCACTGTGTCTTTTGATGTGACCATAGTGTTTTAATTTCTTCTCTATGATGTTTATTTATAAACCAATTCTCTTCAATGTTTAGATCTTTTAATATGTCTTCATTTTTATTTTTTTTATCTAAGGTATCTTAAAGATTCAATACATCTTATAAATAGTTATTTATCTTATTTAATAATAACATTTTAAATATACATATACATAACAACTTCAAAAATAATAATATTATTTTATTTCTGTAGTTGTGCTCCTGGCTATTATGGTGACCCTGTAATTGAAGGAAGTTACTGCCAGCAATGCAGATGCAGTGGCAATATTGACATCACAAATGCCAACAGCTGTGACAGACTGACAGGGGCTTGTATCTTGTGTGAGAACAACAGCGCTGGACCAGAATGCAATTATTGTCAGGACTGGTACTGGGGAGATGCTGTGGTTAAAAAAAATTGCCAATGTAAGTTTTACCAAGAACTACACAGAATTTTGTTATGCTGTGAGTATTATATATTGGATAAACATGTCAATGCAGTCTGTATAGATGCCTATACATTTAAGGTTTATTTGATAAAATTTTGTTGGTGGAAATGAATATTTTTCATTGGCCAATAGATATAGCATTTCTAGCACCTAACGAAAGGAGTTTGTGTTAATTCCAATGTTTTTAACTAGATATTTTTTCTCAAGATTTATTTAATTTAACAAGCTAAAAAAATGTATATATTTTACCTTATACATCTCCTTTCACCTGTCTCTTATTTTGCTTGATGTGTGTCAAGGAGATGGCACATTCCATAACTGACAGACTTTTTGTCCAAAGTTGGAGGAAGAAATGAAGCATTTTAATCATTGCATTATCAAGAGACAAAATCATTATTCACAACCAGTACATCTTTAAATAGCAGGGAAAAAAAATAGATCGTAACAATCAATCTGACTTAATTCATCCATTTGACAAGCACCAGGACAGCCCAATATACAGTAATCTACACTGCCAGTGCTAGGGAATGGTTGGAAAATGTTAACAAAAGCTGCACAGAGAAAAGTGCAGGCTTTATCCTTATGATAGACCTCAGATCTATTAAAACTGCAACATAAAGAAAAAGAAGCATGTCTTTTATTAATTATTTATCTATCTATCTATCTATTGACCTTTCGAGCCGTAGCTGACCCACAGGGCATAGACCCAGATACTCTTTCTCTTATCTAAATTTTTATTCTAGCAGTTTTAATCCTTGTAATGATCTTTTATCAAATCTCGTCATTTGTTTCTGTTCTGTGCAAGCAACTCTATCTCATTGAGGGAGCCGATTCTTGCTGCTCTTGCCTCTCTGATTAATGTTCTTCTCAGTGTCTCTCTTGGTCAGCCTATTTTCATCTTACCTGTTGTTTCCCACATGAGGGCTTGCTTTGCTATTCGGTTATTATCTCTTCTCATCACATGTCCAACATATGATCAGCGTCTTTTATTTATTACTGAAGATATTAGTGGTAGATTGGCGATTTCTCTAATTTCCTTGTTTGTTTTGAATTCGTTCCATGTTATACCAAGTATTTTCCTTAGACATTTATTTTCGAATGCGTTTAACTTTGTTTCTATATCTCTTGTTATTTTTCTGCTTTCACACGCATACGTAAGGAATTATTACTTATTTCAATGCAGCTAAATTCATTTAGTGTCTATTTTAATCTATTTCAACAGTTAATGCAAACAGTACATATAATTTGTCTGCTTTTTGGATATGTAAGTGTGAATAAGTTCATTATCGCACATTAATTTTACAACTGCAACAATTAGCTCCTATGGCTTATAACTTATTTATCTGTAAAAATAGGTTCTTTACTCTCAGTAATGATGATAATGAAAATTTTTTTAAAAAAAAAGAAAAAATTGGCATGGTAACATCTTTACATAGGTGCGAATCAAAATAAAAGTAGAATGACGTTTCAACCAAGTAGGCCTTCAGTTGGAGCAACAAGCAACAATTCAAAAATATGTATGGATATACACAGAATTCTAACTACATGGCGATAATATGCTAGACTCTCAAAAAAGGAAAATAAGTCACTTCCCTGTAGTCTGGAGCTTGGTCAGGTGCTGACTGGATTGTAATTGATAAGGCTGGTGGACACAGGTGTGAAATACAGTAAAAGGAAAGGGTTTAAAAATATGTTGAGGTGGATACAAGATCCCAGACTCTACTATTACTGGAAACATTTATATGAGTGTGATTCCCAATAAGTGTTTCCTCATAGAAAATTTTTTAATGTACCAAAGTGAAAAACATAAATCTGTGTATATCTGCAACTATAGGTGTGCCCACCGAACAAATGTACCCAAACGCATGTGTATATAACCATACATTCATAAACACATATGTCTGTATATATTACCACAAAGCACACCAAAAACACCAAATGTGCAAGCACACATGCAGACAAATATACACACATATTTAGATGTGGTGCACATGAGGGTAAGAACTTAATGTGTAGCAAATATCCTATGTGTATGAGAGTGATATGTTCATGCCTTATGGGGACAGCAAACACAATTGGACTATGAGACAATTCTCAAGGACGAACCGGCTACAATTGCTGGAGTGACATGAGATAAGGCCAGTGACCTGCATGTTGGGTTTACCACTATGGCCTGGGGAATTGGAATGGAACTACACCGGACTGCCAGTCTTCTGCTCAACATCATGAAGATGTCCCCAAAATATGTTACCTAGACATTGTCCAAACTCGTATACATAAGCCATCTGCAATGCTGACATATTATGGCATTAATGATATTCCATTTTCCAGAGAAATTGACATGATAATATAAAAAGCAAATGCTGTCACATACCGGCTTTCACCATTGCTAAGACATCCAAACATTTCTATGGCAGCTAAACAACAAATGATAAATAGCATTTTCACACCAACTTTGTGCAATGAAAGTCAAACATGGATCCTTTCTAAATCACATTTAAGAAAGAGCAATACATGTGAGATGTGATGCTTGAGAAAAGTAACAAACAACACAAGAAGAGATAGAATACCAAATGAAACCATAAGAAAAATGGTAGGAACAAAACCCTGCCAAGAATATATAGAACAACAACTTAAATGGTTTGGCCACCTGGTCATAATGAATCCTTACCAATCACTGTCAATGGCGTTCTTCTCAAGAATGTATAGAAAAAGACCAAGAGGAAGACCCAAAAGAACTGGATAGATGCAGTGACAGAGACATGTAACAACAAAGGAAAATCACTAATTCAGACAGTTCGAGCAGCTCAAGAACGACAAATGATATAACCACAACACCTTTTAGGTATCAGTGAAAAGAGAAAAGAAGAGGAAGAATGATATTACGTGATGTGCATGTAAAACCCTCCTTGGTATCAAATCGTTCCATTAGGGAACAAGACAGAATCGGTGCAAAGCACATGGTGACAAGTGCTGCAGACTCGACATCCACATTGAACGGTGCCTAGGTGTTTGTGGTTTGAGCAGGGGAGGCGGCTATTGACAAGAATGTCACTCAGACTCCTGTCAGGTTTAAAGGTGACAAAAGGGGAATCACTGAAAAGTAGACTCGTGGTTGGATCCAACTTGGTTCCCATAGCTACACCACTGACTTGGCCATAAAACTGACTATTGAATTTGAAAGTAATAAGGTTGAGAGCAAGTTCGGTGAGGCAGAGGATGGTGGAAGTATCTACTTATGGATGTTTTCTTTGGTCGAGAAAGAACTGAAAAGCTATTAGGCCATCAGCATGAGGTGTTTGAGGTATAAAGAGAACATACTTTGAGGTCGAAAAGTCGGTACAACTTTCACCATCCGAAATTAAAATTGTTCACAGATATTTAAATTCATTTTCCTGTTTTAATACAATCCCATTTACTTTAACTCTAGATTATGATAGGGTAGTAAACATTACCACATCAAAATACAAATTCTTCCAAATTTGACAGTTTGCCATGGTCAAACATTCCACCCCCACCTCATGTAGCTTCCTAATTACTACTTCCAGTGACCTCTGAGTGTTGAATTGTATCCTTTGTTGTTGGTTTTTTTTCCCATTTTGTGAGATACGGCCACGTGTATTGAAAACAAACAAAAAAAACAGCCAGATTTAAAGAAATTGGTTATTTCTCTTTACTGTGACCAGGGAAAATTTTCCCAGTCGTCGTCTGATATCAAACAACCATTTGTATAACTCAGAAAACATGGCAAATAAGACTGTGAGGTTGCCGAATATACTGAAGGACTTACAGCATCCATATAGATTGATGCATTCTCCATATAGATTGATGCATTTGGTCCAAGGGGTCAAATTCAGGTCATTAATCAACCTGAGACAGAAAATCTGAGTCCCTGTGTCTCTCCTAGTGTAAACACACAGCTTTGGGTCAATAGTTCAAAGAAAATACTATTTTTGGAGCTCCTAATGTTACAATTAAATGGTAGTAATTTTTACTGTGGTATCACAAACATGTGAATCAGGTATCGTAATCTAGAGTTAATTATCTATCATGTGCCAATCTACTTTTCATTCTAAAATAACTTAAATTACTGTGCTATATGTGGCTCAGGGTGATAATGGTTCACTGCATACCAGAAGGAGTTTTAAAAGAAGATTAAAGATGGGATTGACATAATCATCATTAAAATTTAAAATGCTGCTCGTTTATTAGAAGGGAATATGTAAAATAAACACAAAATTCTTTTTAGCAGCTAAACTAACACAGAGATGAAACAAAGAACGTTTCAGCAAAAACCTTAAAGTCAAAAGGGCCAGACATTAAGGTGCAGAAAGTGCAGCTGTAAACTGTGACACACTGAATAAAATGTTCTTTTAAGAGTAAATAGGTATGAAGAAGTACTCCAAACACATCAAATACAAGATATTTTAATGCATTATCATCAAATACCATGCCTACCATTGTAGGTAGTCATGTTTTAACATATGTCACACATGGGTAGTTGTAATATTATCATATTTATCTTCACATTTTTCATATACAGCTCCCACTAAATTAGTGTGATATGGACATTGTCTTGTCACTGGGTCACATTACTGGTCTACTGAGATATAGATGTCACAGTTGCAAGCTGCGAAATAAAGAAATGTTATATTTGTTTCTTTCATTTTAAAAAAAATGATCTAACTTAAAAATAAACTTTAAAATCATAGACATCAAACAATGAAATATAATTAAGTGTTGTGTGTGGCTTCCTAGCATAGATAACCATGACTGTATATAACTTCTCATCACTGCAGTTATTTATCAGTTCTGTTGCTGACTTCCTATTAAACCATTCTCTTTAACTATCTTGTATCTTGTATCTTCTATTTCTGTTTCCCACTATTTGATTTTGCCACAATAATTAGTTTTAATTAATCTTTTACATAGTTATATCATACTATTTTCTTGCCAGCTTGTACATGTGATAGCTGTGGTGCTGAAAGTTGTAACAGAGACACTGGTGAATGCCTTTGCAAGTCAAACGTGGAAGGGGTAAACTGTGAAAAATGCAGGGTAAAAATATATCAAAACTTTTTCCTCTTTAGATCAAGGTTTCTTAAAGTTTAATTACAAGTGGTCTGACTTTGGAGATAATGACAGTAGATATCCTTTTACTCATGTATATTATCTAAATCATTTGATAAGCATTTTCAGGAAAATTGAAGGGAGTTGGGCTTGAAGACAGTAGTTTGTGTCACTAAAGAACTCAGAACTGACCGGGATCTCTTTCATCTTTATCCCTGCATGCAGGGGCTTGAAAGGAAATTAGCGATATGGCAGCCTGACTAGAATGGCTACCTAGGATAGCAGGCATGTCATAGACTGGGTTGACACTCTGAATACACTCAGGGATGTAGAGAAAGCTAATGATTCAATCAATGATCATGGATCTACAACCATGTCCAGATTTCACAACCATCAAGTCAAAATGGGAGATGCCAGAAAGGAGCTCTTAGCTCTCTTTGGGAGACAGAATTGTAACAAATCAACACAGAGCTGAAATTGTCAGTCTTCACACACATTGAGGGACATACTGAGAAGGAGATCTGAGTACTTATGGGCATATCTTTTTTGAAGGTCCTTGTGATCATATTAGTGTAAAAGTTAAATAAATAATTCCCAGGAATACACATTTCTCAAAGTGTAATTGGGAATCTGAAATCCAAAAGTTTGACAGCTGCTATCCTAGTCATTTCTGAAAAAATACTTTATAGAAAACAAGATACTACCTTCCTATAATTTGTTGTGATTTCTACTCATTGTGGCATTAGGATTTGATGTGATAAATTTGCACAAATGACATTGTGATGATACAAATACTTTAGGAACATAAATGTTTCTGTAAGTAAATTTCATTCCCAGTGCAATTGTATGTATTATTTCTAATTCAACTTGAAGCCTTGTTTTAAACCAAAAGTGTATTTAATGTTTATATTATTTTGTTCTTTCTCTGTTTATTTTTTAGCCAAACACATGGGGTTATGATTACTGTGCAGGCTGTCGTGAGTGCAACTGTGGAATAGGCTCAGTTACTCCTCAGTGTGATCTGCGCACAGGCATCTGTGAGTGTCAGCCTGGGGTAGAAGGGGAAAAATGTGACAGTTGTAAGGCCAACCACTGGAATTATGGGCCTGGAGGTTGTGAAGGTATATATCATCATGTCAGAATGTTATAATATTTTATATAATGCTCTTTTATACATTTGATTCACAGCAGTGTCAAGCCTGTATTTTACTTATTTCTTTGAGAGTAAATGGAGAGTTATCTTATCCAGCATGATGGCAGCTGGTGTGGGACATAATGTCTTTTCACAATCTCCTGTCCATTGTAACATATTTCAATGCCATGCCATGTGAAGCTGTCAAGCATCTTCTCCATCAGTTTTCCATGGATTCTCTTTTCTTGTATTTTTCCATTTGAGAGAGGAATAAAAATCCATGTTCTGTGTGAAGTCTGGCACTTAATAGCAATGATTGTGTGAGAGTCTGGAATTTCTGCCCTATGTGCCATATTTGGCTAAATAGGATAATAGATAGCTAGAAAAAGACATAACATAGTGCTGAAGGCTCTATTAAACAAGGTTGACATCAAACCTATAAAACAATTTGTGAATATACACTTTAGAGAAAATTCTAAAGATGAACAAATAACAGCCTGCCAGAGTGCACAAACAATTAATGAATCAGATGATTTTTTAAATTTATTGTATTAACCCTAGATTACCAGACCTAGTAGAATTTACTAACTAAATTACAAATACTTGGAATTCAACAGTGCCATGGGCAAACATTTCTCCCCTGCCCTCTCCTTATGCTTTCCTAATTATTGCTTCTGGTGACCCCTGAATGTTTGTTTAGTTTCCTTTAATGTTGGATTTTTTTTGTTCAAACGCATCTAGAAAAATGTAAATATTTTTTTTTAAATAAATTTTGCCAATTTTTCAAGAAATTCCTTTTTTTTTCCTTTTTTTATGATGGGAAAAATCTCTTTGGCTGCTGGTTAGACATCAGACAAACCCTTTAACGTGGGATAGGCTGCGAATAACACTTAGAGGAAACTGAACATACTGCACGAATGACGGCCGACGTGTGAATGTGTAATGTTCAACCTCCAGTAGCATCATCACCATGCAGTCAAATTTCAGGCCATAAATTGAACATAAACCATGAAATGGTTACCACATCTGATTCATGTGTCTCACTTAGTGTAAACACAAAGCTGTGTAGCAAAAGTTCCAAAAAAATACTATTTTTGAACTTCAAATGTAACATTTAGTGTTCATAAATTTTACAAAGGTATTGTAAAAACATGATTTGCAGATATGTGACATAATTTAAGGTTGATGGAAAAATTATCAGAAATAATGAACTGCAGAAAAAAGCTTGAAATAACTCCCATCATTGAGTAATTAATGAAATAACAGATACAATTTTTGGCCACATGATAAGACACAAATATCAATACATTATGCAATGAGCAAAGAAGAAGATAGAAAAATTAAGCATTTTTGTATTTTCAGAAAACTCTTATTTGCAGGTCATATTAAAATTACTATCTATCTATCTATAGTCCTTTTGACCCGAAGACAGCACATAGGGAAGAACCACAATCTCAAAAACAGAAACCTTGTGTGCCAAAATGGCACATATTGCAGAGATCACTGCTTCTAAAATCTATGGCTCTGTTTCCATAACAATACTTTTTACAATGACAGCTTGTCAAGCCATCGACCAACCTTCTTAGTTGCCTCTTACAATATGCCTAGAAGATCACAGTGTCACTATTAATTACTTCCATCATAATGAGGCCCCGGTAACACATGGAATATTAAAATTACTGCAGTCGCACAAAAGCTGAGAAAGCTGCCATGGTGGAGTGGTTAATACACTCATCTACAGACTAGGTATGTGTTGAATTCTCAATTGTGGTGAAAATTTTGCCGCCTAATGGCTTTGTGGTTTACCCAACCTCTGAAAATTGGCACTGGAGAATATTTTCTGATAAAGTAGCATTGCCAGGTGTGTTTCTGTGATCACATGATTCATAAATGTGATGATTATAATGCAAAATATTAACTTAGACACCATTGTTTCCATATACCATAAGGTGTAATGGGTGCCCTTTATAATTTTTTTCAAACATTATTTTATTCTAATTAACTTTGTATTTAGTAACTTTGTTGTTGGCTTTGTCAGGCTGTCAATACATAAATGAATTATTTCTTTGTTTCATTAATAGCATGTGAATGCTTACATGATGGAGCTGTAGGATGCGACCCTGTGACAGGACGTTGTCAGTGTCTTCCTGGTGTGACGGGTGATAAATGTGACCAATGTCTTCCCAGATGGGTTTTAGTGTCAAATAGAGGATGTCATGGTAATTTTCTTTTTAATTCTTCCCAGACTCTACCTGTTTTTTGTTTTTTTTGGTTTATTTAGATTTAGATAGAATGGACTAGATAAATTTTCTGTTTAGAAAAATTCCATTACATTTTTTTTTCATTTAACAATTTCACGCAATAATATAATTAAATGTGGTACATGTTATACATCACCGATATCATCAATATTCTTCTTTTTTTTCTGTGTTCCCCCAATGACACTTTTTCTTGCCTGTTCTTCACCCTCGAATACAATACTTATTTGTACCTAACTATTTTACGAAACTATCGTAAAATTTACAACTCACTTAAACCTATGTAACTTTGAGATAAAAATATTCTTTTTTACATTTTGTTACATATATGTCAAAAAATGACATTAAAGAATAAAAACAACTTAAAATAATCCAAGCAATTAAGGAGCACAGTCAGTACAAAGGTGGACATTATTTCCATGACAAATAGCTTTATTACAAACAACAAATAGTTTGTTGTCATTTTTCTGTTCGTGAAGGACCAGCCTGAGGTTGAACTGTCAGCTTTTGGTTCATCTTTTAGAATGCCTCTTTCTTTTACTTACCAAAACTAAAAGCCCAATCTTACGAAACAATTGTATTTTTTAATGATGAACCAACAGTATTTCGAAATAAAAAATATGTGCGTCTCTTGACGCTTGCAGAATAAATTGCGTCAACATTTTAGGAAGACACTTGGCGGGAGAAGGCATTTTCATGAGCATCAAACTGGAGATTGAAAAATTGTGTTTTTGTAGTCTAATCTTTATGAATGATCCTAACCTATGGTTAAGGGGATATTAAATATGTGTAAATGCACTGTGCTTCCATTTACATAAAACTGAAATAATTTACATCTTACAGCCCAACATGCCCAACTTCAGCACAGTATTTCTGGGTATAGGTTTGGCTTCCCATCTTCAATCCTTATCATTTGGCCAAACAGCTTGACCTGTTTCTAGGTCTGCCACTGGGAAGTAGTGTGAGATCTTTATCACATGTTCACACGTTCTATCTAACATCTAACACAAGCAGTTAGCTTAGTGCCATTGACTTTTTTAAACACAGATGTTGTTGGGTGTCTTGGGCCTGATATATATTTTATATGGTGTGATGTATGATACAATATTTTATGATGTAATATGATATGTTATGATATTACATGATATGATATTACATGAGATATATATATATATATATATATATATATATATATATATATATATATACTACAGTTCATTTTCGTTCTCACATTTATGTTATAAACTTGGTCTTTGCCCATTCACTATGATGAATCTATTAACTCTTTCTATATGGAAGCTTTTATCAATGGGAGAGATTTCAGAGACAACATTTTTCATGGTTTTAAGAATCAATCTACATATTTATATTTTTCTAACACATAACATATAATATATGAAATTTTAGATGATTGAACAAGGTATTAGATTTCACCAATACCAAGATGATACAAGTTATGTAAAAAGAATATGGTTTGATAACAATTCTCGCTAATCAAACAGAGAGTGGTGCACTATGTGTCGACCCGTACGCGACCGAATTCGGCATGGCGCACAGTGCGGCGAAACGTACGGAAAGAGTTAAGCAATAGATTTTTATTAGAGTATAATTTTTTCTTTGCTATTTGCAGAGTGTGATTATTGCATCCACCTCTTGTTGGATGACCTGGATGTACTCACAAGGAATGTCTCTGTGGTCAGCAGGCAACTTGGGGAGGTGTCCATTGGTGTTGGAGCATTCAACAAACTCACTTACTACAATGACAGTGTCAAAACTTTGAGAGTATGTAGGAAATGTGGTCTACGCAAGGTTTTAAAAAGCAAAATCTTTCTTTTGATTTTAATCAACAAATAAATGAGGTGATATCTATCTATTTTAAAAGTGTGCGAAAAAATAATTTAAAATATTACCATATTACAGCTTTTAAAATATTTTTAATCTATAATCACTGTTCATTCTCTTTTATTCACTTTCTAGTAAAGCAGTGTTAATACAATATATTGTTTTTAATGTGTTGGTTATTTTATATTTAAATTTAAAGAACTATTTTGTTGTTTAATTTGATGTTTTAACAGGGCTTTCATTGCAATATATTGTGTTAAACGAGACATGCAAGCACACATGCATACAGTAAATAAATGAAATATATTGCAAAATCATTAATCGACCTCGACTTTGTTGATGACATATTTCTCATCAGCAGTCAGATAAAAATGATGCAGGAAGACACAAATGAACTATCATCAATAGCCAGCAAAATTGGGCTTGTGATCAATCATGAAAAGACTGAAGTCATGAAAAGCTTAATTCCAACAGACAACAAAATATACATGGAAAACAAACCAGTGGAAGATATTGATCACTTTATCTATCTTGGAAGTCACATTGATCGAGTAGGGGATACAAGCAAAGAAATTAGAATCAGAATGGCTAAAGCAGCAATGTCTTTCAGAAGCCTTGAAAAGTTGTGGAAATCAAAACTCAACAGCACAAACACAAAACTTAGACTATTCAAATCAAATGTACTATCCAACCTTACGTTTGCGTGTGAAAGCTGGAAAACAACAAGAGATAGAGAAACAAAGTTGAACGCATTCAAAAATAAATGTCTAAAGAAAACTTATCACACATCCCTGTTCTGGGCAAACCTCTCAATCACTACAAGGTGGCTGATACCTGCTGTTGTTGCCTCTTTCCTCAATGTTTTTTTTAGTGTTGCAATTATTTGCCTGTTCCCTACTCAATTGATATCGCTGCTACTTTATGTTTGTTTAACGTCATTCATCTCTGTGTACTTTAGTTAGAACCATTTCCACTCCGTTCTTTCACCTACCTATTCTATCTCTCGTCAGTCTCTCCTCGCCTTCATCTCTGTGTACTTTAGTTAGAACCATTTCCACTCCGTTCTTTCACCTACCTATTCTATCTCTCGTCAGTCTCTCCTCGCCTTCATCTCTGTGTACTTTAGTTAGAACCATTTCCACTCCGTTCTTTCACCTACCTATTCTATCTCTCGTCAGTCTCTCCTCGCCTTCATCTTTGTGTACTTAGTTAGAACCATTTCCACTACGTTCTTTCACCTACCTATTCTATCTCTCGTCAGTACGCCCATCATACCTCTCATCATGTAATATTCATTTCTCTCTTTTCTTATTTCTGCATCCTACTTTCCTCGCCCTCCACTTGATCATCTAACATGTAGTAATTGTGCTTCACCGCTTGTTGTCGTTGTCCCTGTATTCTGAAGAAGGCCACAGGCCGAAACGTCAGTATTGTATTGTGTTCTTTATTTGTAAAGCTGTCACCATACCTTGGAGTGTTTAGCACACCCCACCATTGGCTCCTTGCTACCAGCTTTACCGCAGCATTGCAATTATTTGCCTGTTCCCTATTTTTCTTTTACCTACTGATTCCCATTTGAGGACTTGCTTTAAGATTATTTTGTTGTCTCATCTCATCATCATATGGCCAATGTATCTCTCTCATTCATTAGTGTGGATAATACTTTTGAGTTGAAAATCTTGATCTTTGTTTTGTGCTTAGTAATTTTGATTTTGATATTTTATCAAGGTTTCTGAAGGTTACTGCTGCCTTTGCTTTTCTGATAGTAATTTCTAGACACTTTGTCTCCTTCTTGATCTATGCAATTTCTGAAATATCCAAAATTATCTGTTTCTTCAACTGCTTTTTCTTCCAAATATATTTGTTCTCCTGGACAAATTTGATTTTTCATAGCTTATGTATTTTCTTGTGTTGATCTCAAAGTCCTATTTTCCTAGCCATTGATGGCAGGGCTTTTGCTTTTTCTTGTATTATATTACAGCTTCCATATTCATCATCATCATGTGCCATACCGGTTAGCGTAGGCAATCATGTCCTTCCACAATTTTCTAACTACAGTGCATCCTATCACTTCTGTTCTTGACTGCTTTCCATGCCATGACACCAAGCTATCCAGTATTTTCTCTCTTTTTCGTCCACAATCTCTCTTTCCCTGTATTTTGCCAGTTGTAACCAAGTATTCCAACTTTCTCCTTCTCATGGTGTGCCTGACAAATGTTTATTGTTTCTTTCTGATGTTTTTTAGGAGCTTCATTTTTGTGTTGGTTTCTTTGAGAATTTCCTCATTGGTCTTTTTAGCTGTCCAGGGAACTTTCAACATTCTTTGGAGAAATCTTATCTCTCTGGCCTCTAATCGTCTTTTCATTTGTATTACAAACAACTTCTATATTAAAACTTTCAAAATATATTTTAAATCTATATCACTGTTTCTTCCCCTTTTGTAAACAGTGTTTATATAATATTGTTTATATTTTTATATGTTGATTAACTTTATATGTTAATTTTGAGGGAAAAAAAACTTAGATTTGAAAACATGTAAAAATATCGCATGAAGATTCTGAACACAAACCCTGCAGTCTGGGAAGAAATAGCTGCACACCGCAATCTTTGAAAACACACTCTAATGCTCCAACCCAAACAAGAAGCAAATAGATTCATTGAAAAAGAGAATACACTGTGAAACCAAAAAAAAAACATTTCTAGGGGCACTGCAAAATCCATAGTCAGATATGACTGATAGAGACTACTAAAATTTTAAGAACTAGTTAAATTATCCTTTTTTCACAGGGCTTTGATTGCAGCATATTTTGTTATATAAGAAATACACATGCTACAGTAAGTAAATAAATCATAAGTGAAATAATTTAACAGCTGTAATACCTCTCAAATTTAACACTAAAATCAGTTTGTAAAAATTTGACTTCTGAGCTAGTATATTGAGAGTTAAACATTTTCTTCTCCAGCCTCTGGTTGATAATGCAAGAAACCTGAATTTGGATGATCTGAAAGCTAGACTGAATTCTTTTGATGGAGAGGCAGTTGGTATTGAGAAGGATGCACGAAACATATATGGACAGGTAATATATGAAATAAAGAATGTTCATAGAATTTTTCTACTGTGAACAAATTGAGAAAGATATCCTGTAACACTCTACTTCTATGCTGCTGCTGACATTTGATCATGCAAATTTGATCTGCTATTCTGTTGCCATTATGGTGATAAAGATGACACCATGGCATATGATAAGTCAGTCACATAGTAAAATCTCATGTTTGTGCATGTGTCCTGATTTTTCCTTAAGGCAAAGTAAGGCACTGGAAAATGCAAATCTGGTATATTTTTTATATTTTTTATTTAAAGTAAAATGGCTACTTTTATTTTCCATATTTATTTTAAATAGAAAATGCCATTTTTATATGTAAAAGAACCATTTTTGCTACACCCAGGTAAGCATGCTGCATGCTATTAATAAAAAATAATAAGACATATTACACCCTAGCAATCTTCAAAAATACCTGCAGACATCACAATACATGGTTTTGGGCCAAAGGATCAGCTCACAGGCAGCCGGATTCCTAACAATACCCCAGCAACATGTTTCTGTATGTGAAATGTCACCAATCCATGTGCCTTATTAAAAGGTAACTAGATTGGTGAGAGGTAGCCAATTTTATCTCACATCTTATTGGCTCCAAAAAAAATTGTAGGGAATCACCATGAGATCTCATTTTGAGGTATAACACCCATGTTAAAGATGCCCTAAAATCCATTCAGTTGATTGGTCAAATGAATCATGTGACCTAGCACCTGTATAGATTAAGCGACGCATGTTAAACATTTGGCTTCTACAGCCATGCTAAATAATGTAGCATGTCTTATAAATAAACACTACGCAGAAAGTTACTGAGAAAACATTGTCTAATTTAATTGTTATTCATTTAAAACTTTCAGTCAAGACCATGAGGGAATATTTTTCCGTCTTTAAGTGTGTTTATTTTTATTTGACATTTTGACCACTTTCTATTTTTGTTACACATGAGTAACCAGCAAAGGGATTTCTCTGAAACCATCCATTCGATTCTCACAAAACCTGGCAAATTTTAACTTCAGTGTGTTATGCACTGCACAATAGAGAGCGACAAGATAAACATTGACTATTTATCATGTGACCAACAGATACATAGATCCTGGCAACTCTTCCTCTTCTGCCCTTTAAGATTAGTTCTTGCCTGCCTTTCATGTTTGTTTTTGTGTTAATATTTGTTGGTTTGTACCAGATGAAGGTTTTTGCTGAAACATAATTTGTCTCATCTCTTAAGCTTCTTAGCACCTTTTTGTTTTTATTTTACATGTTTTCTGCAGCCCTACTAGTGACCCCACATGATATTCAATATATTCTATATTTTGTATTTTGTGCCTATCACTACAACTGAGAGACTTTGTTTATAGTATATATGATTATTCGATGTGTACGGTTATTACCATTTTGTCACTCATAATTTTGGCCTTGCAAATGAAAAATAAAATCAATCCGACACATTTATAGCAAATTAATTATGTAATCCATTGTTTACTTCCATTGTTTACAAATGTAGGCTACTAATAAACTGTTCGACCCAGAGAGACACTGAGAAGAACATTGATCAGAGAGGCAAAAGCAGTAGGAATCGGCTCACTCAATGAGATAGAGTTGCTTGCAAAGAACAGAGACAAATGGAAAGATTTGATAAAAGATCTTTAGAAGGATTGAAAACTGCTAGAATAAAATTTAGATAAGAGAAAGAGTATCTTGGTCTATGCCCTATGGGCTGGCTATGGCTCGAAAGGTCAATAGATAGATAGATAGATAATAAACTGTGTTACTGAAATGTGTATTAACGCAGAAAAATGGAATTCCTAGAATCCTAATAAGGAACCTGTTTATCTTGGTTACCATGACAAAGGGTTTTATTAGCATAAACAAACAGCACTTTTTAACTTACAGTCTATAATAATTTCATATTAAAAATGTTAAAGTCATTTATTTAGAATAAAAATGTGTACTGCCATACTGCTCCATGACTGACACATTCTATTTTGGCATGCTGGGTCTTGATTTGACCTAGAAGTTTTCCTTCTTATAAGGTGAATGCCGACCAGGATGTTGAGACCACTATGCCCTTGGTTTCTGTCTAAGTGTTATCCCATTGTCATTTCATTTCCTGATAGTAGATGAGTAGATGCTAGGTAACTGGTTTTTCTTTTCAAGGCATCCTTTCTCATAGATCAAGTCTGTAACTTACTATGTCATTGAATAGTGAAATATTAAACTTTGCTGCACTAAGCCACAGCATTTGAAAGTGGGATGTTCAGTGCTTTTTTTCCTTTTCTACTATTAATACAATCATACCTTCAGTGTGAAAACAGTGAGAAAAATAGAAGTTATTAATATAAAAAAATATAGGGGCCTAATAGTAAAATAATAATAGCACATAATATGTACAGCTGGAAGTCAAGGGAAATAAAGAGGTGAAGCAATACCAGTGCTGGATCATATTAGGAAAAAATAGATCAAATTGTTTGAATATGTAACACAATAGCCATTAGAAAGCATCTCTCAGAGTGCTAAAACACTCAGAAACAAGGAAAAGGGAGGAAAAGACTGACTTAGAAGACAAGGGTTTAATGAATAAGGCCGAAATGTCAAATATTTTGTATTGTCCCTTTTTATAAAGCCATCATCATACTTTGAAGTTGTGTATGTTAGGCCCCATCAGTTGTTCCATGCCACACAGTTTTACCACATCACTGCATTTATTGTCTGTTCCCTTTAATGAATAGCCAGATATCATAATGAGCATCTTGAAGGAGACACACCACTGAACATTAATCCGAACATTCAACTTTCTATCAGCACTGGAGGGCAGCAGAGGTGTTAGAAAGTAAAGTAAATTAAAAGTAAAATATAGAGGGTTGGCAAAAAAGTCACATTATATTTCATTAACTCTTTCCGGACTTTTAACCTACACAACGGCTCGGACCGAGTATGGTTGAATATTTTAAAGTAAAGTAACAACTATTTATAAATATTCACTAATACTTGTATTTGATTATCTAGAAGAAGCTTCATAATTACTTTCTTCGACTACTATGTGGTATTTTTTACAATGGTTGAATTTTTTTATGTAAATGTGTTTTTTCTAACAAATCATAGCCACACCATTTGTACCTAATTTCATTATTTGTGGACATAAATGCATCAAGTAAAGTGTATTTTGAACAACTTTGAATCAGTTTGTGTATAATTTTGAGAAGAATTACAGCAACACACTTTTAGTCAGGGAAAAATAGAGGTACATGAAATATGCTATTTTGAATTGAAAACTATCTACCTTTGAACATTTTTATATATTTACAATAAATAATATATTTTTTCCTACAGATATGACCAATATAATATATAATGCTATTTTCATTTTCTTC
Organism: Megaustenia siamemsis; assembly: GCA_032433765.1. Lineage (NCBI taxonomy): Eukaryota > Metazoa > Mollusca > Gastropoda > Stylommatophora > Ariophantidae > Megaustenia > Megaustenia siamemsis. The sequence continues at coordinate 39,871,145 of JAVIAB010000139.1, forward strand.
AACCATTTTCCTTTCCAGTGATGTATAACATGCACCACATTTAATTATATTTTTACGTGAAATTTTTAAAAGAAAAAGACACGTGATGGAATTTTTCTAAATTGAAAACTAATCTGGTCCGAACCTGAAGAAAACTTAGTCTAGCAAAGTCCAGAAAGAGTTAATCTATCTATCTATCTATTGACCTTTTGTGCCATAGCTGACCAATAGGGCATAGACCCAGATACTCTTTCTCTTATCTTAATTTTTATTATAGCAGTTTTCAATCCTTGTAATGATCTTTTATCAAATCTCGTCATTTGTTTCTGTTCTGTGCAAGCAACTCTATCTCATTGAAGGAGCCGATTCCTGCTGTTCTTGCCTCTCTGATTAATGTTCTTCTCAGTGTTTCTCTTGATCAGCCTATTTTCATCTTACCTGTTGTTTCCCACATGAGGGCTTGCTTTGTTATTCGGTTATTATCTCTCCTCATCACATGTCCAACATATGACCATCATCTTTTCTTGATTACTGAAGATATTAGTGGTAGATTGGTGATTTCTCTAATTTCCTTGTTTGTTTTGAATTCGTTCCACGCTATACCAAGTATTTTCCTTACACATTTATCTTCTAATGCATTCAGCTTTGTTTCTATATCTCTTGTTGTTTTCCAGCTCTCGCATGCATATGTAAGAGTTGATAGTACATTTGATTTGAATAGTATAATACTTAATCATATATATTGTACAACTAAAGCAAACAGGAAATATTTTGGATATTCAAAATGATGCAGCCAGAAGTAAATATGATGTCTTGGGTATTCAGGATTATCTGGTAGGCAAAAGTGAAAAATGCAGCAGAAATTATGATGTGAGTAGTTGTATTCAGTGATCCTATCTATAAAAGAAGAGGGGATTTGGATACTAAATTGTCCAATCAGGTTGGCACAAATCTGATTCCTGTAAGGTCAATGGTACTTTTTCTGTCAGAATAATTCATAGTTCTCCTATAGGAAAAATACATTTTTGTCTTATTTTTATACCATGTCACGCCTCAATGAATTTTCACTGCAACATTTATCCTTTTATTTCTTTCAGGTTGAAAATGCTGTGATTCAAGCAAACAATCTGCCAAAGGATGTCCAGATTGTGAGAGGCAATACTTCTGAGCTTCAGCAAGTAATAGATGACCTCAATGTCCTGGGTGATAGTGAGTGCTGCAAATATACTTTCACCCATTCACAATTCTGTTAGGATCTCTAGGGAGGTTTAGTCTGATAAAAGTCTGCTTTATTTTAACGCTAGAACCACAGAAGTAAGAGATTATGAACGTGCTGACAGGTTTGCCAATTTGGCTGATATTGAGTGCAGTTGGACAATGGACCACACTTACATTTTGAATTTCTTTAACGAAGTTAGATGAAAAATTGACTTAAAAAATTACTCTGAATCTGCAACCATGAACAGACTGCATGAATGTCATGTCAAGGTGGGAGATGTAATGTCATATGGGAGCACTATTCAGGAAGCCAAAGAAGACTTGACCACAAATACAATACAGGTGTTCTTAGTCACTGCACATTGAGGGATTTATTTCTGAGAAGATCTAAGCAATTATGGACTTGTCCAAAGTGCACTCAGGATGATCTTAGACTAAACTAAACAATTCTATCTAATTTTGTATTTTATATTAGTAATTATAATTCTGAAAAAAATTCCCTAAATAAACTTCAAAACTTGAATTACACTATAATGAGAAAATGTTATTAGACATGACAATAAAGAGAAACTACATCACAACCAAAAAACCTTCATCATGCATTAACAGAGAACAAAACAAATGAGAATGAACCAAATAAAAATAGAATAAAATATGAAAAATAAAAACTTATTGTGATGTGAAACAAACCAGTTTATGACATCCTTTAGAGAAAACAACATGGATGAGCTGTTTTTACAACACATAATGTAATCAATAAAAATCTTTTCATGCTCATTTTTTTATTTCTTTATTTTCCACTTCTATAGATTTTGGCTCATAAAAATAAAAATCCTCTTCATTTCATCTCTTCAGAGACTCTTAGATACATTGAGAGTGTTCATCAGCAACTCTCAAGTACAAGCAGCATCAAGAATACTGAACACCTTGTCACTGAGGGAGAAAGATTAGCACAGAAAATTGCTGCTCAGAACTTTACTGCAAATAATGAAACAGCTAAAGAGAACTTGGAGCTTGCAAAAAAAAGTATGATTAATTTAAACAAGTTATTTGTTGACACTTTTAGCGTGTAAGGTTTTTATCAATGCAACAGAAAAGATTTCAGAGACAAAATTTTTCTTGGACATTATGGTTTTAAATATTAATCTACAATATTTATCTAACACATAACCTATTGTTTATGAATTTTTTTAGATAATTGAACAAGAAAATTATATTTCACAAGTAAAAAGAAGTTACAAGACATCTAGAAAGGAAAATTGAGGAATAAATGACCAAAGCAACAAAAAAAATTAAAACATAAAATTGAGACCATAATTGCCAACTTACCATCATAAATATCAGGCCAATGTAATCCAATATGAATTATTTTATGAAGGAAAAAAAAACAATAATATGTATTAAAACAGCCTTGAAAGTTGTATTGATGGAGCTTAAAAATAACTTATCTTTTGTCATCAACAATCATGATGTATTGATTTCTTTTTCACAGTAATCTTATTGATTTATTGATTATAAGTATCCAACATTAGACTTTATTTTTTTTCTAAATCCACATCGAAATCACTCAAATAACTGTTTCCATTGTTGCTTAGATGTTATCATTATTTGAAACATTAAAAAGTGACATGAGTAGCATGATGATGGAGGTGATGGCAGTGATCAGGACATTCATCTGGTGTAGTCTCAAAACACACTCATGCCTGTATACTTAGGGATTTGATGAGCATGATAAGAAAATTGGAGGTAGACTCTGTAAACAGGCAATGGCTCTTTTCATTACCGAAGTCTACGATAAGCAGAGTTATCTTTGTCTACATCCCTGAACATGTGGGAGTACAGGACAATGAAAGAGCGGACAAGTTGATTAGCTTCGCAACCCTTGAAGACAGTCAACCAATGGACCAGGTAGATGTTGTTAATACCCTCCTTGATGAGGGAGAGGCACAGGATTTTGATGACCATGAGTCTACATCTCTCTTTCAGATGAAGGAGGTGGGAGTAAAGATGGGTACTAAAAAAAGTGAGACTTAGTGGGCACATCAGCGAACTTATCAACCAACACAGAACTGGAGCCATCAGTGCTGGATGCTCTAGGACATGCTGAGGAGGGGATCTGAGCACCTAAGGATATGTTTGAAGTGCAATGATGATAACGCACAAATTGCTGAATTTGAAAAAAGTCAATTTTCTTTTTTTTCCGCAGCCTTTATCAATTGAATGTGAGTATTAAAGTCAATACTAAGCAATGCCATTTCGATCAGCTGATTTTTATCTGCGATAAACACTGCTGATCCAAACAGAAAATTACACTTTTTTACATGAATTTCTTTGTAAACGCGATGTGTAGAAGGTGCAAGGAACTCTCCAGTAAAGAATGTTTACAAGAAACTATATAAAATAGCTAAATGTAAAGTAGTGACACAGGGTGACACAGACTGTGTTGATATGGACTTGACAGTAATGAGCATGACGCAGGCTGCAGCATAATATGGAAAGAGTTAATTAATAAATTAATTACATATACACTAATTCAGTTCCCAAGAAAAATTAGTTTCCTCTATTGAAGTTGAAATAAAAAATACTAACCTGTACACAACATAAAAAATACAGTATTCTTAATATAATAATAATATAAGGGAGTGAACTATTAAATTTCACTACTTAAAGCCACATCATTTGGAGATGAAGGGATAAATCCTCATTTTCACTGCCAATATCTACTCAAACTCAACATACTAGATGATCATTTTGTTTTTTCGATATTTATTATTAGATTTATTTATTAGATAGTTAATTGGGAAAGTAATCAGGTTGAGATTGAACCAGAATCCTTTTTATCACTATACCTGCATACTAACCATTATACTGTTAATGCTATTTTGTAAATTTCAAAATTCTGGTTTTCCATTTTGTTATTATTTAATAGTGACCAGGACCTAATTTATAAGTGACCAGGACATTCATCAAGTTGTAGTCACAAGGCTACACTCACATGTACTGCATACTAAGTGATTCATATGAGCATGATTAGAAAAGTAGAAGTGGGCTCTGTATGCAGACACTGGGTCAAGTGATTACTGAAGTAAAAAATAGTCACCTTTATCTACATCCCTGGACATGCGGGAGTATAGAGAAATGAAAGAGCAGACAAGCTGGCTGTCAAGGGTAGTCAACCAATGTATCAGACAGACAACATTAATGCTTTTCAAAATATAGGAATTCACAGGACTTTGACAACCATGTGTCCACATTACTCCTGCAGATGAAAGAGATGGGAGTAAAGATGAGTGCATCCAGAATTGGGAGGCTTAGCTGGCACATAAGAAGACTTATCAATCAATGCAGAGTTTGAGTCATAGTCACTGGATGCTGCAAGACATGCTAAGGAGGGGATCTGAGCACTTATAGACATGTTTAAAGTGCAATGATGATAATTCACAAATAATTTAATAACAATAACAATGCTAATTTTTTTTAAGTGAAACAGTTTACAAATCTTTGTTTTTCTAGATCATCATTTTGTATTTTTTCATCAGTGGGCTTGACTTGTTCATTCTGTGACCGTGTGTGTTTGCCAAACATTAGTAGAATTAGCCATGAGAGAAGCTGTTCAACAAAAACAAATCCTAAAAAAAATACACAATAGCCTCCACTAAACCATCTGACAAGACGAAAAGGGCCAGATATATTTTAATTGTTCTTTAAAAGTGTTTTTAAGTCTTTCTAATATTGCCAAGTGCAATTAATATGATCTATGTGTCTCTCAATCCACAACAATCATCTATTTCTCAAACAGACCATTTTTTTGTTTAGTTTTGTTAATCTTATATTGCTTTTTCCTAATCAAGTTTAAATTTATTTTTCTAGATCTGGAAAATGCCACTGCACTGAAAGAACAAGCATCATTAAGGTTAAACCAGACGGCAGAGTTGGAAAAAGTTGTTACTGACATAGACTCACGTTTACGTGACCTTACTGATACCAGTAGTATCACACTTTCCAATGCTAAGAGTGCAGAGAGTATCATCACTAGATTAAAGGCAGTTCAGCTGGAATCACTGTCTGTGAGTAAGATGTTCAAGTGCGGTTCAGAATTAATGTACAATTACGGTAAGATTAAAATAATTTAAAGAGGTTTGCATGATCAAGGTGCCACAGTGCTCCAAAGCCAGATGGTAAACAGCCTTCTAAATAAAGATGAACCTGACATGTTAATGGAATTGACAACAGAGTCCAATCAGAGTTATAGAACCAACCAGAGACATTCGAGAAGCATGGTTGCATTAATATCTGTCCCTCTCCAAAAATCACAGAGAGAGGGTACTCTGTGAGATAGGCTTTAACTTGCAACTCATGAACAGGATAGGATTGGTGCTGGTATGAAGGTGGGTGGTATTATGTTTCAGCGCCTGGACATCTGAGCCATGCTATCCTTGGTGGTTTCCATTATCAACTGCTTTTTAATGTATACACTGCCAATGTAATGTGATTACATAGTGTAGAGCTTAGATGATCTCTTGCCTTTGCAGAAGACATTGTTACATATGTCCATGGTAAGAATAGAGCAGGAAATGCTTGGCAGCTGGAAATAATGTGAATATACACAATATTTGTGTGTATATATAAACAGTCTGTACATTATATCTTCACGCATGAAAGGCCATCACTTTGTTACAGGAACCATAACCTTCATTAATACTATGCCCTCCATGGCTTTTATCACTTCAATCTGACTTAAAACTATTATAAAACTGCCATAGCTTCAGTTACATCAAAACGGACTCTGAACACTATAAAACTGCTATGACTTTCTTTTCTCACTCTAGCTCTAAAATAATCTCTACTGGTATCAGTGGCGTATTCTCTATGATACCGCAGCTACCACCGGTAGCCTGAACATATTAACGAAATACAAAAGGAAATGATAATTTATTATATTTTTTAAAAATAATTATATTACAAATTTTTGAATATTCTATTACACATTTCGTAGGCCAATATAATTTATTTGCTTTGATTTGCATTTATTAAAGTAAGGTTTTCCTCTGGCCACTATAACGTTTGTGAATGAAACGAAACTACTATACATTGCACCTATAGGAGCCAGCGGTACATTTTTCCTCTATTCGAATCTAGTTTAACGACCTTGACATTAAAAAATTCCCGTCAAGATAATGTACCGGTTGTTGCCGCAAGATGTATGCGGCTTCATGGGTTATTTCTAGCTCTAGCCAATCAGAATCATCACAAAGTGAAAGTGAAACTGTCTGATTACCGGAACTTCCTTAGCTATTTATAACTACATTATGTGCATCAGCATCTGTAGAAAGAACTTTTTCTGCTCTCAAGAGAATCAAATCTTATTGTCGCTCAGCTCAGACATAAGAACACTTATCTGGTTTGGCATTAATGTCCATTGAGAAATCACTCCTTCAGAAACTTAGAAACCAACCCAACAGTACTTTCAATGACAAAGTCTTCAAGACATTTTCGTCCCAAACAAGACGGATAGAGTTTACATATAAATAAGTATGTAATTTAAAATGTAGTGAAGTCATTAGAAAATATTACTTTATGTTAGCCTACTGAATATAATGTATGTTTTTATTTATTATGTCAGCGGTAGCCCAGACCCCAAAACCAGTATACGTCACTGACTGGTATAGAACAGTCTGAATTTACAAAGTCTGACACTCATGCTTAACTAGATAACTGAGCTTGGCGGCACACTGTTCCACCTGCCTAGGGCTGGTTTCTACTAACCATTATCAACCAGAGAGAGAGAGCAATTTCCTTCTTCCTAGCTTTTTATACCTCCTCCTACTTACTATCCTTCACATAACCAATCATCTATGCCCTTCTACACTCCTTTGTCTCCTAATTGCCAAAACAATACGTTACTGCTTTTTTTCTTTCAAGAACTTTCCAGAACCCCCCTTGCCTTGAACATTCGCCCTTGAACCTATTTATGAGCCTATTTCTAACATCGCTAATCCTTGCCTCATGCCTTGCACGCTTTCTCTGACTCCCTTGAATACACTCATGAAAGGCCAACCTGGCCTGTATACTATTACACCATCATGTGGTGTTCATTGAGTAACAAAATGCTTAAGGACAACCTCCACATCATGTGATATTTACTAAGTGATAGAGTGCTTAAGGACACATTCCTCTCTATCATTGGTGTTTGTTGAGTAATAGAATGCTTAAGGATGCCCTGCCCATCATGTGGCATTCATTGAGCAATAGAATGCTTAAGGATAACCTCCCATCATGTGGTATTCACTAAATAGAATGCTTATGGATACATTCCTTTCCATCATTTGGTGTTTGCTGAGTAATAGAATGCTTAAGGATGCCCTGCCCATCATGCGGCATTCATTGAGTAATAGAATGCTTAAGGACAACCTCCCCATCATGTGAATTTGCTGAGTAGAATGCTTAAGGACAACCTCCCCATCATATGGTATTCACGGAGTAGAATACTTAAGGATACCTTCCTCCCTATCATCCTCTGCAATGGAGTAGACATCAAGAGGGATCACATTTTTATATTTATGAATAACTTTTGATAGGACCCTTAATTTTGATCATCATGTTAGTGGTGTTATTCAAAAGGCAAGGAGAAGAGTCAGTATGATCAAGATCATGGCCAAGGAGAACCTCCAGCAATCTTTGTTATTTTGTTTTTGCAATATTTGGTGCTGTCAGTGCTGAACTATGGGCTGGATCTTGCAAGTTTGGAAAAGGTGCAAAACAAGTGACTGCAGACAGTGCTGGGATGCACCAAGAGAAACATCAATCCCATCACTGGATATCTACTAGACTTACCAAACTTCACAGAGAACCACAAGTATGCTCAGGTCATGACTTATTTATATGTTGTAAGAACTATAAATCATCCAATACACTTGGAATTATGTGCGACCAAAGACAGGTGCCTGATGCATGAAAAATCTTGGATGGCTGAGAAGTCCTTTAGGCAGATATGTGATCTTGGTGATATTAAAGCTGGCGACAATTGTGTAAAGGTAACAGCTGGAAAAAAAACTAATCAAGTAATCATTCTGCATAGCAACTGAGCCAAAGGAGCTACCAAGGTCATGATAAGAGAATCCATCAAAAATTTGTCATCACCTTGGGATCTTATCATCATAAGAACAGATGGTTTTTCAAACTTTGCATTTACATTTCTTTTTGTAAAAGAACTTTTAGTTCTTGCAATATCCTGAACACTATTCTGTAAAACTTGCATTCAAAAGCATTGAAATACTTTTCAGCAAATCTATCAATTGTTTAACAACCACATGTTATTTGGGGAAAAATCGTGATCCTTCCAACACTGCTAGATATTGCATAGGGATACTGTTTTTTTGTCTTCCATCTCTATTCTGGGTGAGATGTTCGATCTTATTCAATGAATCTGTCTGTCAGCTTTGCTTCTATTATTAGTGTTCTTTTCTGTGTCTTTCTAGGTCTTCCTTTCTATTTTGCATTCTGATGTTTTCCATAGAAGAGCTTATTTTAACATTTTTTTGTTGTCTCCTCTCAACATATATATCCAACTTATGTCCATCTTTTTATCCTAATTATAGATGAGATTGTTCATTGCATGGGCATTTCACTTATCTTTATATTGGTCTTGAATTCATTCCATTGTACACAGAGTATTCTTCTTAGGCATTTGTCTTCAAAAGCATAAATGTTTTTCTTAATATCTTTTGTTGTTTTCCAGCTTTCATACGTGTAGGGAAGGGTTGATAATACATTTGAGTTGAGGCATGACTTATTATAACACTGCAAGATTCTACAACATCCATGGTTCCTCTGGGAAAAAATACAAGCTATTAAATACCTAAGTTTTGTTTCTATATCACTTCCTTCTCATATGTTGTGCAGTTGTTTTAATTTAATAAAAGTTACATTCTGCCTTTTTTAAAAATCTCATTGACAGTCTTTCCATCATTTGTTAGCAAAAGATATTGAAAACTGTATTTTCCCATTTTGTGTCCATTACAATATATAAATATAGTATAGAGTTTTTATATTTGTTTTATGCATTGTAAAAAATGTTTGTTTTGTTGCATTGATATTAAGGTGCTATTTTTCCACTATTACACTGAACTTATTAAAAAAAAAAAAAACTATCTTTACGATACATATTACCATTGCTGGTCTATGTCAGGTGCTTATGATAGAACCAGAGGGATAAAGGCCACTTAGTCAAAGCAGTCGCCATGACGTGTGAGACTCAGGATTTAACACAGTGCATCGGTTTTTCAGCCAGCAAAACAGTGGTTTTAGCTGCACGGCCATGTGCACCTTGCTGAACTGATTTAGCAACAATTTACACTGAACTGATGTTACCAATTTCTCAATTCTACTTATTAAGGTCTAGAAATGTGCTGAACATATATGCTGAGCATATTGTATGTCTGGTAGCCTGTGACCTTCAACCATGAGAGCATCAAATTGTTTCTTAATATTCACTTCAATGACATTACTCATTTTATCTTCTTCATTTGTGTTGAATAGATAAAGTGATAAGATACACCCCTGTCTAACTCCTTGTCCTAAACTAAACCATCCTGGTGTATCATCTTTTATGAGCACAGTTGCTTGTTGATCATTGTGAAGTATTTTTTCACATGCATTAGGTGAGATGATGCATATCTATTATTATTTTCCACAATATCTGATGGTGTATAGAGTCATGTGCTTTTGAGCAGTCAATAAAGCATGTAAAAACATTTTTATTGTACTAAACAGTGTTTTATTGTATCAGTTACATTTTTCATTTTAATATAGGGTCTCATGTTCCCCTGCCTCTCCTTCTGTTATTGTACTTCTGTTGAAGTCACAGAAAATTTCTCTTTACCATGAAGTCCATATTGAGATTTCAAAGCAAATCATCATCATCATCATCTAGTGCCTTCTCCGCAACGAAGGTTGGCTACCATGGATCGCCATTCTACTCTGTCTCTTGCTTTGATGGTGCAGGCTGTCATAGATTGACTTGACCATCTTTTGATGTTGCTCGTCCATGTTAGTCTTGGTCTACCTCTGCCTCTTTTACCTTGTATTTTTCCTTCCAATATTACTTTTAGTAGGCTGTTGTGTCTTTTAACATGCCCCAAAAATTTCATTTGTCTTGTCTTAATTGTATTTAGTAATTCTCTTTTTATTTTCAGCTGTTTTAAAACTTCATCGTTTGTTATCTTTTGTTTCCATCCAATTCTACCTATTCTTCTATAAATCCACATTTCAAAGACTTCAATTTTCTGTTCTGTTTTCTTGTCTAATGTCCATGTTTCTGCACCATACAGGAATATTGAGAAGATGTAACATTTTGCCATTCTTAGTTTCAAAGCAAATGCAAATAAAAAATGTATGTCAATGAATTATATATAGTTTAAGATCAGCACACTTTGTGTTACTTGTTTCCAAGTTATGAAATCTCTGTCTTACATGTTATTTTACAGAGAAGTGAAAAAATTACACAGCAACAAAAAAGGAAAGGGATGAGCTTATAAATGCTGGTTCTGATTTGAAATCAAATGCACAGAAGATTTATGATAGTGCTGATTTATCTATGAAGGTTTGTGTTTTAATTTGTCTTGTTTTGAGATTTATGAAAAAATACCTTCACCACTAAACAAAGAGTCTGAGTGGTTACTGTACTCACTTCCTGATCACAAGGGTCAGGGTTCCATTCCAAGAAGTGGTGGATTTTTTTAACTATCAAGACTCTGGGGTTCATCCATCCTCTAAAAATGGGTATGAAAGAATTTTGGGGGAAGTAGAGGTGGCTTGATGTAATACTGAACATGTCTCCAAAAAATATGTCACTGGTCATGGAAAAATATGGTCACTAACACCATATTCTTAGCAAACCTTACCACTGCAGGTGACATGCAAATGTCAGAACATTGGTAAACTAGGGTAAATATAGGTTTCCATTTCTAACTTTGGTATATGTAAGAAGATATTCCTTATCACTAGTATGATGAAAAGATGACGTGAGTAAAGTAAGGTATTATTGTATATAACTAGAATACTCTAGATAATGTTGGAATAAAGGAAATAAGACACCCATCTAGCAACTGAGCTGTGTGCAGCCAGTAACCCACAGCTGACTAAATGTATCAGGATCAGCAATAAATAAGAATTGATCAAGACCTTGCTCCAACTCCCAGCAGTACTCCTGGAAGCAAACTATCCAGTCTGGCCAAAGCGAGTATGGATCAAACAGGGAAGGCAACCCAGCACTAAAAAATGCAATGCTATTTTTTGTTGTGTTGGGCTGAAAGGCACAAATAAACAACACAATGCATTTATACCCACTGAAGTTCTTTTAAGAGCAGATGGCAAAGTGGACTGTTCGTACCTTTAGTAGTTATCAGGTGAATGCAAGAAAGATTATTGGAGTAATATTTAGCATATATGACAGTGATCCTCTAGTATGATATTAACCTTAAATTATGATTGGGTAGTAGCAACGCAATTATTTCCTGTGTGTTACCGGGGCTTCATTATGAGGGAAGTAAAGAATAGTGACACTGTGACCTTCCAGGCATGTCGTAAGAGGCGACTAAGGAGGTTGATCGATGGTTTGACAAGCTGTCATTGTAAAAAGTGTTGTTATGGAAACAGAGGCAAATGAGGAAGGAAAGAAGAAGAAGAAACATTTCTCCCCTTTGTGTGTGTATGTATGTATATATGACCATTAGATTCTTGACATGGTTGGCAGCAAGCAATTATGATAAATCATTAGTTTGGTAAAAATTTTAGTGTCTTATGATTAGATGAGTATTAAATGAGTAGCTATGTTGTGTCCCTAGTTTAATGTATGTGGATGTGTTGTGTTGCTAGTTTAATGTATGTGGATGTGTTGTGTCCCTAGTTTAATGTATGTGGATGTGTTGTGTCAATAATTTAATGTATGTAGATGTGTTGTGTTACTAGTTTAATGTATGTAGATGTGTTGTGTCACTAGTTTAATGTATGTAGATGTGTTGTGTCCCTAGTTTAATGTATGTGGATGTGTTGTGTCACTAGTTTAATGTATGTGGATGTGTTGTGTCCCTAGTTTAATGTATGTGGATGTGTTGTGTCAATAATTTAATGTATGTAGATGTGTTGTGTTACTAGTTTAATGTATGTAGATGTGTTGTGTCACTAGTTTAATGTATGTGGATGTGTTGTGTCACTAGTTTAATGTATGTGGATTTGTTGTGTCATTAGTTTAATGAGTGTAGATTTGTTGTGTCACTAGTTTAATGGGTGTAGATTTGTTGTGTTACTGGTTTAATGAGTGTGGATGTGTTGTGTCAGTTTTTTTATATTAAGACACATTTCATTAATAAGGAGCCACGATAGCTCAGTGGTTAGTGAACTGGACTACAAAGGACAAGAGGTAGGATTCGATCCCAACCAATGGCTTTCGGGTTCACCCAGCCTTAAATGGGTACCGGATTTTTTTATGGGAAAGTAAAGCAGCACGGGCATAATTACCCCACATTATGACCACATTACCCCAAAAATCATGTGCTGAAGGTCTGTAAAACATAGGGTCACTAACACCATATTTCCCTATACGCCACTTGGCGTGACGGGGGTACTTTACTTAAATTTCATTATTGTTAATTTTATGTTATGTCAAAGCTTTTGTGTTTATTTACTAAATATTGTGGCTTTCTTGCCAATTTGTATGTTACTCAAGGATGAAAGCATCTGTGACAGTATATCTGAGATTGGTAAATTTTTATACTGATTCAAACAAGCTCCCATTCAAAGTTATGATAGTTGATTCAATGTTTTCTTGTCTTAAAATGAAATTTTTCTGTAAAATTATTGTTAACAAGAATAGTTCATATGATTTGGCTAAACTATTAAACAGTGATTACAAAGTGTCTTCATTGTGATGAACAAGAACTTGCATCATCAAAAGAGGAGATCATTTATTAGGGCTTTAGTTGTTTTCCTTTATTCTTTCAAATGAGTTACGTTGAATAAGGAGCCATCAGATCTTGAGCATATGTATATGTCACAGAAGACTGCTGCAAACACATCATGTCTTGTAGGAGGACAGTAACAAATAACAAATATTCCAAAAAGGATAGGGTCTAGGATGTAAAAAATTAATGCACAGTCATTTTTAAAATTGTTATTTTGTTAATAAATTTTTTAGTAAAACTATTTGTTTTATATTATATGACAGGGTATAGGGTCAGAGTCCTCAAGGCTTGAAAGTGCTAATCCAGAACTTGATAGTAAGATTGAGGGGATTAAGAATAAACTAGATAGTTTGAAGGATCTCACAAACCAAAGCCATATTCACGCCATAAAGCTTAAAGCAGATGCAGATGAGCTGAATATGTGAGTACCCAGTAACATAATGCTTTTTTTTAATGCATCTTTCACTTTCTGACTTGGTAATTTTTTATTATTTATTCTTTCTTAATTTATGTATTCTGTATTCATTTTCTAAGCTCTTGATGAGAGTTTTATGGTTAAAATGTTGAAACTTTTTGTTGGTATGCTTAAGATAAACTGTTGAGCATTCTTTTTTCACTTATTTTTAGTAATCAATTATGTAGCACTTATACATTTTGTTCCAGAGTTAAGTAAACCATTTCTCTCCCTCTGTGGAGATTTCAAATCTGTTTAAAGCTGAAAATCAGTTCTGATTCTTCTATGTTTTTATTGGAGAATTATGCTATTGAAACAGCATATGATTTAATTTTCTATGTTTATTTTATTTTTATTTGTTACATAAATATTACATTAATATTTTATTGCTGTTGGATTCTTCTATTCTGGGACTTCCTGTCAATATGGTGGATAGGTGGCAAGGAACCATTGAGGCACTATCTGAAAAGTGTTCCTTGTTGCAGTTTCTTCATATTCCAAGTCCTACTTGCTGTAGGAGCTACTGAGTTTAGTGCCCTGTGCACACTGTGAGCTGTGCTTTTCTTCCAGATGGTGTTTCTATATTCAGATTGCTTATGATGAACGATGATATCGTATGATGAAGGACAGTTCAGCTGCATTCACTTTCAGTGCTTATGTGCCTTATGTCTTTTGATGTGTGCTGTGTTTGCTATGATGGAGACTGCAGTTACCTTTCTTTGTTTGGATATTTGATGTGATGTTAATTTGGATGATTCTACAGACACAAGCAGTTAAACAATTATTGATTTTCATTCCTTTGCAGTGATACAGAACCCTTCGAGTAACTATAACTATATCTTCTATTCAAAACATGAATAGGTACAGGTATTCAACACATTGAAGTCATGGCATTGTAGTTGTGAAAAGCATTTCGCTCCGTCTCTTTCCTTGATAATGCTGGTTGTCATAGGCTGATTTGTCCATCTTTTGATGTTACTAGTCCATGTTGATCTTGATCTGCCTCTACCTTTTTTACCTTGTATTTTCCCTTCCAAGATTACTTTCAGTAGACTGTTGTGTTTTTTAACATGCCCCAAAGATCTAAATTTTCCTGTTTGAATTGTGTTTAGTAGTTCTCATTTCATTTTTAGTTGTTTTAAGACTTCATCATTTGTTTTGTTTTCTTTCCATTCAATATTCCTATTCTCCTATAAATCAACATTTCTAATGTCCATGTTTCTGCACCATACAGGAATATTGAGAAGATATAACATTTCGCTATTCTTAGTTTTAACACGGGTGTTATTTGTTTTGATGTTAGTATATTTTTTATGGCATTAAAATTGCTTTTTCCCATTTCTATTCTTTTATTTATTTCAGTTTTACATCTTCCATCACGGGTTATAGTATGACCAAGGTAGTTGTAGCTCTGAACTGTCTATAGGTCTATTCCTTCAACTATCCACTTATAGGTTTTGAGTATTATCTTTGTTTATGATCATAATTTTATTTTTTTTATATTCATGTCTAATCCATATTTTTTGCTTCCCGTGTTTATTTTATTAAGTAATTGTTGTAGATCTTCAGATTTTTCTTCTAGTAATGCAGTATCATCAGCATATCTTTTAGAACTATCGTTCTTTTAAGATAATTTTTCAATAACAAAAAATTGTAAAATGTTATATAAACCCATAAGAATTTTCACTTGGTCATAAAAAGTTCTTTAGCCCTAACATAAACTTGAAACTTCCCATACTTATGTAGAATTTGACACTGAATCTAAATACACATGCCACTTTGTTTGTGAAAATCTATTTACATTTTTAAAATAATAGGACAATTCAATGTTTTTTAAGAACATGATTTTAACAAAAATCGGTTGATTCAAAACAAATAAAACTCTGCGATTATGGAAAGGAAATACAGTGATGTCATATACTATATTTGGCACAAAATTTGTTTAGTTAAAACTAGCCAGAAATGAAACAATTCATTTGGCTTATTTTCAATATAGTAAAATGGCAAGCCTCATTTTAAAAGGTGATTTTTTTTCATAGCAGAAACCAATATGGCAGCAGCGTACCTAACAACAACACTAACATCAAAGTAGCTAAATGGAAACAGTTCTCTCTTTCTTTCTCAAAAGTACATGTTTAATTCATGTAGAAATCACCTGCATCTTGTTTGTAGCTGTCTTATTCTCTGGACTTTTCAGTCTGTTATAAATAAACAATGATTTTATATATACACATTGTACATGTACAGAGAACCCTACATTTGTTAACAATTTTGAAGAGGTTTTTTCATCAAAACTTATTACAGAATATAATTTATACAGGAGATTTTCTGTGATTTTGGTGTTAATTCACTGTGCTCATCACAATATATAGAAGTGCATTTTGCTGTGTTAAAAGTTTTTATCCAGTGTAGGGTCAAATGTTTTTTCTATTGGGGGTGAAATCAAATCTCAGACCCAAACACCTTGCAGTGATTGTACTGGATAAGCAACCTTTATTCTCCAGTCCTATAATTTCCCCTGACAGATCCCAGTAATGGGAAAATGCTATAAACATAGTTTTTTTTTTTTTAATGGTTTTTATATTAACAATTTGGCGATGGCTATAAACAATATGACGTCAAGCGACGCACCAAGATGGGTGCTTGTTCGCGTTCGAGACATGGTGTAAACAATATTGACTTTGAACATCATTGTCTGTTATCACGGCAAGTTGGCAGATTTTTAGAAATGTAATCACGGGTTTGATAATAAATGTTTGTACACAGTTCATTAACCATCGCTGTAGATCAAGTCTTTATTCTGCTGGCTTCATTCGCGACCTTGGAAGCTAATGACCTAACTTGGGGCAAATTGTACTATACAATGTCACTGATATAATGACTCAGTTTGTGACAAAACTACAGGGACATGGCCAAGCAATGACAGTTGTCAGCATGAATATTTCGGACCCCAGGTTCATTACTTGGATCTCGTTTAAAAATACGCCCAAAAATCTGAACCTACTTTCCTGTTTGATAACAACAACACCACATGTAATCCAGACACAGATTCTACATCAGTTGAGGCAACTCTAAATCAATCTTTGCCATTCTCCTGGTTTAGGATTTATGTGAATGACTTAACAGATCCGGACAGTTTCACGGTAAAACTAAATGGCTC
This sequence comes from Megaustenia siamemsis, assembly GCA_032433765.1. Lineage (NCBI taxonomy): Eukaryota > Metazoa > Mollusca > Gastropoda > Stylommatophora > Ariophantidae > Megaustenia > Megaustenia siamemsis. Next base: position 39,887,916 of record JAVIAB010000139.1, read on the forward strand.
TGCCTCATGTAACAATGAATCAAGGTTTGTAGTTAGTCCGCACGAGATTGATGTCTTTTGCTCTGGGGCTGGTCTGATCAACAAGTCACGGATTGAAGGGGCGATAGTTGCAAATATCTGCTCCCTCTACATTGGCGGGGGTCGGAATGTGGCTCTCAAACAGAACACAAACCAGACCGACACATTTGATACTTGTTATACAGGAGACGGATGTGGACCAGAGGCCGCAGTTAATGGTAAAACAAAGACCAATCTCTATGACAATGACTGCACACACACACAATTGAGAAGTGGAACCAATTCTGTTTACTGGTATCTGAACTTTGCCACACCCCAGAAGACTCACACCATTTGAATCTATCATCGAGCTAGCACTATGATTCGGTAAAGAATGCCACTCAAAAGGCTTTATCTGACAGTGGCGGCGTAGTGTTCCAGTATAATAATATATCATACCCTAATATTTCTGTGAACACTATTGTAGTCAACAAACAAACGCCAATGGCACACATTAAGATTGAGTTCTCACCTACCATTTTGCAGGCTGACAATGCACTGACGGTGAGTGAGGTGCAAACATTTACAGACACCTATTGTCTGGACGGGCATTGTTGGTCGTTTTGTACAGTGTGTAGTGGGTGTAGCAAAGGCTGCAACGTCATCATCGGTACGTGTCACAGCAACTGTTCACATGGGATCTATGGACACGACTGCTCCGGGTCTTGTCTCAGTGTCTGTCCTTTATGTGAGGAAAAATCCAGAAAATGCCTAAAATGTAAACATCCTGGCTATACCTGTAATGACACTTGTCCTGATGGTAATTTTGGGCTACAGTGCGAACAGACGTGTTCTGATGGCTGTGACATCATATGTGACCCGGAAAGTGCAGACTGTATGTGCAAGGAAACGTACTAGGGGTCAGACTGCACTCTCAAATGTCCAGACAACTGTTTGAACAAAACCTGTGAACAGTTAATCGGGGCCTGCTTCTCGTATGTCGATGATTCCCACGTTAAGAAGAGTCTGCCGACTACAACAAACCCAAGCATATGAATACCTTAATGTGTTTCTGTGCTAGACATGGTTCATTTATTGGTGTTTTTCTGTGAAGGCATGGCTCATATCTTGATGTGTTTCTGTGCTAGCCATGGCTCATATCTTAGCTTGTGTGTGTGTGTGTGTGCTGGCCATGGCTCATATCTTGGTGTGTGTCATGTTAGTCATATCTCATATCTTGGTGTGTCCGTGTTAATCATGTCTTATATCTTTATGTGTGTCTGTGTTTAGTCATATCTCATATCTTAGTGTGTATCTGTGTTAGTCATGTGTCATATCTTTGTGTGCGCATGTCTGGGTTAGTGATATCTAATATCTTTGTGTGCATGTCTATGTTAGTCATATCTCATATTTTTGTGTGTGCATGTCTGTGTTTGTCACATCTCATATTCTTGTGTGTGCATGGCTATGTTAGTCCCATCTCATATCTTTGTGTGTTTATGTCTATGTTAGTCATATCTCATATCTTTGTGTGCATGTCTATGTTAGGCATGTGTCATATCTTTGTGTGTGCATGTCTATGTCAGTCATATCTCATATCTTTATGTGCATGTTTATGTTAGTCATGTGTCATATCTCTTGATGTGTGTCAGTGTTAGTCATGCCTGGTATCGCTGTGTGCATGACTGTGTTAGTCACATCTCAGATCTCACATCTTTGTGTGTGCATGTCTGTGTTAGTCACCTCTAGTGACTCGGGCAGATGGTGCTCGTAAACCTGGGAGGGCCGACCATCTAAGGGCAAAATCCCCCTACAAAAAAGACAATCTGCTGCCTTGCAGGAAGATTAGGGACAATCAAAGGCTAAGGAAAGCAAACCTGAATAAAATGCTGGCTGAAATCAGATGCACTGGGCCACTGGCGCAGAACACAGTGCAACATTTTAACCGGTGTTCAATCAGAGTGGATCTGGCAGACTCTAATTGTGATGTTCTGTCTGTGGGGGCGATCAGTACACATAGCCTGACAGCTGACTTCATGTGAGAGTCTGGAATCCTACTCTGATTGAGTCCTGATCCCAGAGAGAGAGAGAGAGAGAGAGAGATATTAACAATATAGTACAACTTTTACTTCAGTGGTAGTATTATGTTTGGATCTTCTCTGTCTTATATTTCATGTAGAACGTATCAGGACACCCGTGAAAAATCCAGCAAAGCAGTCAGTGCTGGGAAAGCATATGACAGCATCTTAAACGCCATTAAGGAAGCAAAAGATAGTTCTAATGAAGCATTAACAGTTGCAGAAAGTGTTAAAAATGAGGTGAGAACAGTATGTGTAAACAGCTATAGATGTATTCAATCAATATTAATTATGGTGTTGGTATAAAAGATCATTGTAAGTAAAATTCACAATTTTACAGTTTTATTGACATAAAAGATGTGTTTTTTTAAATGCCATGAGTCACGGCAACTTCTAAGCTGTACATAAAAATTAATATGATTTTATGCAGAATTCATTACAAATCTTACTACAAGTAATAGGAAGCTGACCAGAACTATTTATATTAGTTGTATACCAAATTATACAATTTCATATATAGCCAAGAGAAGAAGGTGGTCATATGTTGGTCACATGATGAGAAGAGACAACAATAGAATCTCAAATAAATCAAGACCTAAAATGAGAAACAGAGGGCAAAAGAAAAAGAAGTCATCTAGAGAAACATCAAAAAGAACATTGAGATGAGAGGCAACAACAGCAGACATCAACTCTCTCACCAATATTGAGCGACTTGCCCAGAACAGAGCCGTGTGGCGAAATAAAATGTGGGTCCTGCGCAAGGTCTGACACCTGATATCAAAGATCAACATACACATAAATCTAGAATTTCTACCTTAAGTGCCGTCTTCGACTCGAAAGGAGAATAGATAGATAGATACCAATTATGTTCTGTCATTTTAGAGTATTCTCTCGTACAGTTAATCAGAAATAAACATAAGTGCAAATGTTGAATAAACTATTAAAGCTTAGCTTTCTGAGATATTTTACATGATACCATGAAGGATATTTTAACTCCTGTGAATTTAATACCAACATGAACCACTTTACTTAAGATGAGCACCCCTGGTGATCAAAGGAGCTATGTGGGTGAGAATGTTACTCCCACTAAGGTCACACAAACTGGAACTAAAGGGCCATGGGGTAGATGGTAACTTTTCACCTTCCTCTCATCACTCATTAACCTAAGGTTAAATACTTCAGAGGAAAGTAGAGAAGTGGTAGAGAAGTGGAAATTGCAGCACAAATGGCTACTTTAGTGAACCAGTGACAAAACTGACTGTCTATTCATTGCTGAAATTTTACGTAATTAATGGATGACACAATTGAATAACGTTTCGGCTCAATAGGCCTTCAGCAGGAACAAACAACACACACATAGATATGTAAGTTAATAAAATTAGCCCTACATCATCATCATCAAGTACCATGCTTGCTGGCATAGGTGATCATGTCTCTCCACAACTTTTGATCTAGACAGTTATTTATCATTTCTGTTGTTGACCTTCTGCCATGCCATTCTCTTAAGCTGTCTGGTATCTTTTTTATTTGCTTCCCTCTCTTTCCCAATCTCTTTATCCCTCAACTTTCCCAGTTGTCACAATATATTCCAGCTGCTCCCTTCTCATTACATGGTCAAAAAATGATTTTTTTTCTTCCTAATATTGGAAATTAACTCTCTCTTTGTTTCCACCAGAGACAATACATTCTTGTTACTTGTGGAACAACTGAAAGGGAATAAATTCAACCAAATCAAAAGAGTTTGTCCTCCATTCATCCATCCATCCATTGTCCTTTAGATTATAGAAGGTATGGTTGGCTGGCTGCATGACCATTTCTCTTTCTTGTGCACTAGTCTTGAATTAAATAGTCAAAAAGAAGCAATCAACATTTTTCGGGCACATCATGAGAAGAGGAAAGTTGGAATACTTGGTTACAACTGGCAAAATAAAAGGAAAGAGAGATCGCAGATGACAAAGAGAGAAAATACTGGATAGCTTGGTGTCATGGCATGGAAAACAGTCAACAACAGAACTGATACGATGCACTGAAAATAGAGGATTGTGGAAGGACATGATCGCCAACGCCAACCGGTATGGCACATAATGATGAGTCTTGGATTGATTCCATGGTGTATAAAGTATTTTCCTCAGGCATTTGTTTTTAGATTCATCTAATTTATTTTACATTTCTTTAGTTGTTTCTCAGCTATTGCACAAATTAAGGTGGATTTGAATTAGGAAAATCTAAGCTTTGTTTTTGTGCTTAGGAGTTTTGATTTCCATATTTCCCAAAGGTTTTTGAAAGTCATTGATGCCTTTGATGATTCTGATTCTAATTTCTTTCTTTGCATCTCTTTGATTTATGCAAAGTTTAAGCAGTGTTACTATTTGCACATTATACTTTGAGGCAGACAAAATACAAAACCTTTCAACTAATTTTAGTCCTGACCCTATCTCCCTCCATGTAAATTATTTGCTTAACCTTCCACTCTAAGGAAAGTTGATCATATTAGTAAATGTTAGTTTTAAAATATATTTTAACAAGTGATGTAATTTGATAAAAACCAAAATGTTCCTCTCTTTTCCCTAATCATATGAATTTTTTTTTATTACAAAGATAAAAAAATTATAATTGTTATTGATTTTGAATTAAAACATTTAATGAGGTAATAAAAGTTAAAAATTAAAATACAAATATTGTCATTAATGTTCGGAAATAATATTTGTTTCATTTTTTTATGTCCAAAGTGATGAAAAAAATGCAATATATATTTTAAAAATATTTTTGTACTCTAGTCAATTGGAACAGAAAATAGTGTGACTGAGTCTAAGGTAAACAGCGATGATCTTTTATTGCAAGCAGAACTGTTGGATGATGCAACAAGAACATGTAAGTTGTGAATAATGGTCCATTCATGTTGTTTACATATTATGTGATATCTGGGGAATCTTCCTTGTAGTTTGAATTCATTTATTTATTCATTCATTGCCCATGCCAAGAGATTTTGAATATAATGTTTTTCTATAACTCTTGTTCTAGTGCATTGTTTAACAGTTCCACTGTTAATCTTTTCCCATGTCACACTGTCAAACTTCCAGTCAATATGGCGGATAAGCAACCGGGATCAGTTGAGGCACTGTCTGAAAAGTGTTCCTTGTTGCAGTTTCCTCATATTCCAAGTCCAGCTTACTGCTGGAGCTACTGAGTAGTGCTCTGTGTACACTGTGAGCTGTGTGTTTCATCCGGATGGTGTTTCTATATTCAGATTGCTTTCAATGAATGATGATATAATATGACAAAGGACAATTCAGATGTGTTCATTATTGATGCTATAATACGCCTTATGTCTTTTGACATGTGTTGTGTTTGCTACGATGGAGACTGCAACTGCCTTTCTTTGTTTGGATATTCCATGATTCCACTGGTATGGGTGGTTGAGCAATTATGGATTTCCATTCATTTGCAATGATACTGGGACCTTCGAATAACTATAACCATCAGACCATTCAGTTAATTTCCCTTTAGCTACCATTATCTCTCTGACCTTCTATTTTTCGTGTTGCTATTAAGTATTTCAAACCACCTCTTCTCCACACATGCCCCACAAATTGGACTGCCTTTTCCTAATTTGTTGTATAATCTTCTTCTTTTAGTACCTCCTCATTGGTTTTTGTCTGTCCATGATACTTATGCATTCTTCTATAAAAACCTTATCTATACTGGTTCTATCTATTATATCTCTTTGCTCTCCATGATTCACAACCATAAAGTAGCACTGATTCAATGAAGCACTGTAAAACTCTTCTAAATTTTAACGAGATTGACTTCTTGCATTACATTTCTCTTTTTTTTTTCCCTTGGCCTGTGTGATTCTACTATTTAACTCAATAAGACATCTTTCAACTGATGTTAACATTGTTCCCAGATATTTAAAATAATATACTTGTCTCTACTTTTTACCATTTGCATATGTATTGCCTCTTGGTGAAATGGTCTTTTGAAACCACCAATACTTCTGTTTTCTTTTCATTTAAACTGAGTTCCTTTTTTCTCATATTCCTCAGTAACTGTATCTATTAATGATTGAAGTTCTTTTTTACTCTTGCTTCTTCTGTGTAGAACCATCTGTAGTAATTTCCAAAGGCTTTGGTGATGTTTAGTTATCTGTTTGTGTGTTGCCCTCTGAGTCTACAATCTCCTTGATATGTCTTTTGTTTTGTATGTATCGTTTTATGGCCAGTAATTGCTTTTTTGCTCCTTATTAGGTGTTTGTGTTTTGGCTTGCATTAGTTAAGGCCTCCTGATATCTGTATTGTCTGTGACAGTCCAGTTCCTCTTCCAGTAGTGAGATATTTAGGGCACTTTTGTCCACTTGCTTTGCTAACTGGAGGGCTTCCTGTGGCATTTTTTCTTCTTGCTGCTTGTGTCTTTATTTGGAAGCTATCAGCATGGTTGCTTTGTGTGTAGTGTTTTTCAATAGCTCCCACTATGTGGGTATACACATCTGTATCTGTCTATCAACTCATATTCGTCTATTACATTGTATAGTGCATCATGCAATAGGGAATGAGCTGTATGTGCCTCCTTTGATGTCTAGTCCTGAAAGGACGCAGGTAAAATCACACACCCCCCCCCCCCCCCGCCCCCCCATTGATCTTCTGTTCAGTGTATTCTCTTATCAGTATCAGAGTTGTTGTGTGGTGATGCTGGTGCATGTATGGCGACTATGTGTATTGCTTTTTGACATCTTTTACTTGGATGACAACAATTCTGCCATCACTATGCCTTTCTGTGGAAGTGATTTCCCATCTGTTGGAGCTCAGAATGATGGTTGCTCCTGAGTCCTGGGTTTGAACAGTCAAGTTGAAATAGAATGCCTTAGCCCTGGCTGCGTGTGTGTCTGTTTCTTGTATGAGAATGAAAGCAGGCTTGTGTTTGTGTATTAAAGTTATGATGTTTTGCAATTTAGACCTGAGTCCCCTAACATTTCTATCCATCCATCCATCCATCCATCCATCCATCCATCCATCCATCCATCCATCCATCCATCCAATCCAATCCAATCCAATCCAATCCAATCCAATCCAATCCAATCCTATCCTATCCTATCCTATCCTATCCATCTATCTATCTAATCTATCTAATCTATCTATCGTCCTTTCGAGCCGAAGACGGCACATAGGGCAGAACCACAATCTCAAAAAAACAGAAACCTTGCGTGCCAAAATGGCACATATTGCAGAGATCACTGCTATTCAAAACCTATGGCTCTGTTTCCATAACATACTTTTTACAATGTCAGCTTGTCAAGCCATTGATCAATCTCCTTAGTCACCTCTTATGACATGTCTGGAAGGTCACAGTGTCACTATTCTTTACTTCCCTCATAATGAGGCCCTGGTAACACAAAGGAACCTAACACTTATAGATAACAAAATAATATCAGCCATTTTTAAAGTAAAATGTTTAGAATAAAACATTAATCATGTACATAATATGCAACATTTATAAATTAATATGCAGTTTCTTGTGCTTCAAATCTTGATTGGTTCCAGACTGGTCTGTCTTCTATGGTTCTTCTGATATGGTTTTCCAGAATGGCACTTCTTTGTCTAAGTCAATGTAGCATGTGAACATCTTCCATGGCAGTCTCTGTCTATGTCTCCTTGGGTTCCAGGGCAGGCTGCTTTGGGCTTGGTGAGATCTCACTCTTTACTCTTTATCTTTCTCTGGCAGAATCACTTTTTTTCCTACAACCTCAGTGTAGTCCTTGTTGCTGGCATTTTCTTCTGGGGTGATTTCTGTCTGGGTGATCATTATTTTCAGGTTCCCCACTGGGGCTTCTATCCCTGTTGCTGTTTGGGCTGGTTCTGTGTCTTCTGGTGTTTCTTTTTCGACTGGTTGGGTATTTTCTGTTGGATCCTGGATGGAAAAAGTCCTGCCATCTAGATTTGTATACTACTCCCTCAGGTTTAAATCTACAAAACTTAACTTGTGTAACCTATAAACTACTTTACAGTTTTCAGATCCATTTAGTTAATTTTAAGAACATTTCAGTTCTCTATAAAATTTGTAACAAATAGTCTACCATGTTATATATAAGTCTTGACAGTCTTCACATTTCTATTTCATTTGCCAATATTCATTTGAACTAAACGCTCTATTTTCTGTTGTGTATTTTTTTTTACTTATTAAAATAATTTGAATAAATTATAAAATGGCAAGATTATATGAATAAATTGTAGCCGTTAATTGAAAGCTGCGCTGCTTTATAATATATGACAAAACTATGGAGTTACGTTTATTTATTATTTATTTAAAATGTAATTTCCTTCAGCGCTGAAAAAAGAACTTGCTGAAGCTGAAGAGAAGATAACAAAAGGTGACAGTGACAACCAGAATACCCTTGAACAGCTGAAATCTATCAATTCTGACGTGGAGAAACTGAAAGGTAAATACTTTTCTGCAGTAATTCAGATATGACAGTTTGAAAAATGAATGAAATTAATTATTGCCTGTTTACAGTGCTTTAAAGATGGCAGTGTTTTGCAATAGAATTCTTAAAATGGTTGTCTATGATCATCTTCATCATCATGTGCCATACCCGTTGGTGCAGGTGATCATGTCCTTCCACTGTGCATGATATCAATTTTGTTGTTGACTGTTTTCTATTCCATAACACCAATCTATCTAGTATTTTCTCTCTTTGTTATCTGTAATCTCTCCTTCTCTGTATTTTGCCAATTGTAACCAAGTATTCCAACTTCCCTCTTTTCATGATGTGCCCAAAAAATGTTTATTGTTTCTTTCTTATGTTTTTTAGCAGCTCTCTTTTTGTGTAGGCCTTTTTGAGAAGTTCCTCGTTGATCTTTTTAGCTGTCCAGGGAACTTTCAACATTCTTCAGAGAAATCCCATCTCTGTGGTTTCTAATCATCTTTTCATTTGTTTCTTTGCTGTCCATGATTCACTCCATAAGTTAGAATTGGCTGTAAATAGCACTTATGAACTCTCTTTCTCACTTCTATTGACATAGATTTGTTGCATAAGACATTTTTCATTTTCTGAAATGCTATTTTGGCCTGAGCTATTCTGCTTAATATTTCTGTGGTGCATCTTCCATCTGATGTTATTGTGCCCAAGTATTTGACACATTGCATTTGTATCAGATTTGTCCTGTTTATTTTTATGTTGTATGATGGTGATGATTGTTTCTTCGATATAACCATTACTTCTGTTTTCTTATTATTCAGACTGAGACCTTTCTTGTTGCTTTCTTTTATTATGTAGTATTATGTATTATGTCTATCATTTCTTGTAGTTCTTTCTCTGTCTCTGCTATTTAGACTGTGTCATCGCACAGAGATATCGCAAATTGTTTATGTTGTGACCGTTGACTTCAATTCCTTTTATATCTACAATTGATCTCATGATATTTTCACTGTAAAGTAAAATCATATCCGGTGACAGAACACAGCCTTATCTGACTCCTTGCTTTATATATTGGAACTGTCCTGTTTGGTTGCTAATTCTTAAGGTTGATGTTTATTGCTAGTACATGTTTTTTATGATTCACAGATCCTAGCCTTTAATGTTTCATTTCTCCAGCATATTGATTATTTCCACATGCTTTACTTTGTCATTTTGTTTTTTGTGTGTAAATGCGACATGAAGACTGAACATAAACCCATCAGCCTGGGAAGTATTAGCTGCAGACCACAATCACTGGAAGCACACATTAAAGGTCCACCTCAAACAAGAAACAGACACATCCATAGAAAATGAGAACAAACGGCAATAGGAAAGAAAAGAAAAAAATAACATTTTTAGGGGCACTGAAAAATTCATAGTCAACTTTGACTGATGGAGGCTACTACTACTTTGTCAAATGCTTTTGTTTAGTCTCTAAAGCACATATAGATCTTTCTTTACCTCTATAGTTCTTTCTATCAAAGTTCTCAGGATGTATATCTCTATACTAGTGCCCTTTCCTTCCACAAATCCACCTTGTTCTTCACTTATTTCTGGTTTTATTTTGTTCCTTACATGTCTCATGATGATTCTTAGTAATATTTTCGTCATATGGCTCATGAGACTAATAGTGTGATGATTTACACAATCAGTGGTACCTTTCTTCTTTATTATGACTACAAAGATAGACTTTAGTAGATCTTCAAGTAAATCACCTATGCACATGATGCCCCCTATCAGATGAGGTGGCTGTGGAATCCCCATTAACATCGTTAGCTGTAGATATCAAATTGTATTTGGACATAATTTTTTGCTTTGCAATATAAGAAGGTAGTTTGCTATTCCTTTCCTTCTTGGCAATAACTGCACTAGTCGAAGATCTCAGACATTGGCTCTACAAATGAGATCCTCTGCCTACTGTCACGTAGTGGGGACCATAATTTGCATTACTTGTCGGCTGTCCCACAACACCATCCACCACCTGCTTCAATGTCTTCACGTAACCCTGATATGGGGGCTAAACAGGAACTCCACCTTGCCCAAGGGTGTCCCAAAAACTAGCAGAGGAAAGGAGATGTCTTACTCCTCCTTTGTCAGTATTTTATTAAATTATAACACCATTGAGAGATCCAACAAGATCAAAAATCTGAAAGACAACAATCACTTGCATTGTTCTATATTATTACTCTGTTAAACACATCATTGAGTGATGCGTCATGATAAAATATCTGAAAGACAACATATATTGCTTAATAGTCTTTTAAAATCTTTTCTTGCTCTTGTATATAGAACCATCATTATTGTATTTTGATAGTGTCCATGAACACTTTGATTTTTTTTATCTGATCTTTCAGGAACATCTCACCACAGTATATTTGCTTTGTAACTTGCCTCAGAAATGTGTATTTCTTCCTTATTGTGTTAAACTCTATAATTAGAAAAAGACACGGTAGATGAAGCCAACAAGGTGGCTGAAAAGACTCAAAAGGCAAAAGACACTACTGATCTAGCTGAATTACAAGGTAAAGCATTCACAAGTGAGATAATAAAAAATCAGGAAAAGACCAACTACATTTTGCAGAATTCACCAAAAGCTAAAGAAGATGTGAGGCAGGCTAAGGCCAATTGTGAGTATTATTGTTGTTGCTAGTCATAGTTATTCTCCACTATTTGTCATTTGTCTTATTGTGTTTGCTTTTACACCTTTTCTTTTCATTCTTTATGCACACTCATACATAACAGTGGAGAGCGGGTGTCGAATCAATAACTTGTTCTCAAAACCAGAGAGTGCGGGTTTGAATCATGGTAGAGTGAAAAGTTTTTTTCTATTGGGGAGGGGTGAAATAAAAACCCAGATCTGAACACCTCATGGCAACTGCACTGGATAAGCAGCCTTTGTTTTCCCATACTATATGTTCCTCCCATCCAAGGTAGACCCAGAAATGGAATATTGCCGTAAAGATTTTTTTTGTTATACAAGACAGTAACAGAGTAAAGATCATTTTAAATTAACAGAAAATACATTGTGCAGTTATGGACATACACATGAACTGAAATTTATGGATCAGTGGGCATTGCAATTTCTGATAATGACCAGTTCATTTTGTTATGCTTTACTGATGGTGAATGCTGAACAAAATAGTGATATAATTTTAACAATCTAATTTTTGCTTGTACATTTATTACATCTTACTACATTTAACATTTGCCTTTATGATTAATGCTATATATGTTGATTTATCAATAGCAGTGAGATACTTTTTACAAAATAAATAATATGTATGTTAATAAAACACTTTATATCTCTTTCTAATTCTTTTTAAAATGAAATTGTTAACATAAAGACTTTAATCGAAGCTAAAATATTTTAGTGGTTTTAGAGTTATAATATTTGAAGCTAAAAGAATTTTGTATTTCAGAATTTAATTGAAACTGAAAGAATTTTTTATTTTAGAATTATTTGAAGGTAAAAGTGTTTTTTTTTTCCCATGTAATGATAACAATGTAGACAGTATAAATGAAATAATGTATCTGCCAATTTTTTTTCTTTTTATTCAAAATTGTAATCTTTCATAATCACATATTTGTCGTTTATTTTATTTAGTCCTTTAATTCTGATTCTCTTTATCCTATCTTTGTTAATATTTACACAAAACATAGTATCTGTATTTATATTTGCAATTGATTTTTTATTTATTTTGCTGGTAGTAGATATATTTATTTTGCTGTAACATTGTATTATATGATTTGTAGGCCTATATTTTCTCAATAAACGGGACAATTGCTGAAACAAGTGCAGAGCTTTAAATTCTTGGCGACAATAATAACATCACACAGAAGATACACCACAGAAATAAAGAGCAGAATAACACATGCCAAAATAGATTTTCAGAAAAAGAAAAGGGCCTTTTTCAACAAGTTTATATCAATAGAAGTGAGAAAGAGAGTTTATCAGTGTTATATAGAGCCAATTCTGACCTGTGAAAGTGAATCATGGACAGTAAACAAACAAATGAAAAGATGATTAGAGGCTTGAGAGATTGTTTTCACAAGAGGACTAGATTTATGAATTTAAACTCTTCTGCTGAGAATAACAAATTGAATGCAGAAAAAATTAGTTTTCTAGCTAGTCTTTAAAAATATACATTAAAAAATGTTGCCTAGTTTAATAATTATTTTACTTATCATTGTTTACATCATGTCTATCTTTAATCACTTATTAATTTCATATTTTTGAAGTAAATTTGATATAATGTACTTATATGTAGCAAACTTACATATAATTGCAACAAATGCAATAAACATTTTAACGGCATATGCAGTAATTAATTTTTCTATACAGTTAGATTTCATTATTTTTTGGCCCTGTAATGAGAAAGGAACAGCTGGAATATATTGTGACAACTTTGAAAGTAGAGGGACAAAGAGATAGAGGGAAGCAAAGAGAAAAGATACCAGACAGCTTACAAGAATGGCTTGGCAGAAGGTCAACAACAGAAATGATAAATAACTTCCGAGATTGAATGGTGTGGAGAGACATGATCACCTACACCTGCAGGCATGATACTTTATGATGATAATGATACAGTTAGAAATCACCAATTAAAATAGTTATATTCAACAGGTTTGTAGTATTTTATATAAAAGACATATGATGCTCTTAATTATTTAGATAACTCAGCAGTTGAGAATCAACCATTAGTGGAATCTGGACTGAACAACCTGATTGTCAGAGCAGACAAACTGATTGAGGTTAGCCGTCCACTGGAGAACAGTGTGGCTGCACTTAAAGATAAAATTGCCAGAGCCAGAGATGAAGCCAACAGAGTAAGCTGATACATGATCTTATTTAGTTTGAATTTGCTGTTTTCTCAAAGATGCTCATTCTCATTTAAAACTTAGTTAAATATATTTATTTTATCTTACTGCATCTCATATCTATTTCCTTTTTCTTGTTACTATTATTGAAAAATTGTGTTCCTATATATGTTAAATGTAATACCAGATTCATATCTTGTTGCTCTACAACTTTAACATTTTTAAATTTCTTCTTACTGTCATAACTTCTATTTTTTTTCAGTGCTGATATTCATGCTGTTTATTTTCCTGTAATTCTTTTCATGCATCTCTCAGGCCACAAGTATTCAGTATTCTTACTTTGTATTTCACATTTCTACTTAAATCTTTATTTTTTTTATAGCCATTTCTCTACTTCAATCTTTTGCAAAATGAAGTTTTTTCTGCTTTATCTTAAATACAAAATATGTTTTTTAATTTAACATTTCAATCATTATACACAATATTGCTATTCTACATGAGCCTTCTTTATATATGTTGTTTTTTTATGTATGGATCTTTATACAAAATATGTTTTTTAACCCAGTTGTTGTACCCTGAAGTAAATTATTACTTTTATTTAATTCATATTTTTATTTATCATTTTCCTCTTTTTCTGTCTAATAAAGTCTTGAGAGTGAATTTCATTTTTTCTTTGTCTTTTTCATTACTGTCATTACGCTGTCATAATTGCTCAAATATCATTTGTTGTTGTTGCAATGTTTAATTTATAACAATTTCTTGCAGATCAAAGTTGGTTTGCAATTTTTTGGCAATACAACAGTGACTTTGAGAAACCCTCCCAGTTTGGAAGATGCAGGCTCCTACAGCAAAGTCTCAGTATTTCTTAAAACAACTGAAACTGATGCATTACTCCTATACATTGGCAGCAATGAGAATACAGACTCTTCTGTAAGTTATTTTAGATGTTGCTTTTGTTTTTAGCATATATATATATATATATATATATATATATATAATATATAGTTTTGATATAAATGAATGTTACTCAATTTTCTTACTTGTTACAATAATTTAATGCTTGCATATTCCTCATAAATGTTCAAACTTTCATATTACCACATGTGTGGGTTACTAAATAGACAGACAGAAAATAAATACAATCTTATCATCAAGCATGCTGGCATAGGTGATCATGTCTCACTACAACTTTCGATCTTGACAGTTATTTATAATTTCTGTTGTTGATCTTCTGCCAAGCCATTCTCTTAAGCTGTCTGATATCTTTTCTCTTTACTTCCCTCTATCTCTTCTTCTTCAACTTTCCCAGTTATCACAGTATATTCCAGCTGTTCCCCTCTCATTACATGACCAAAAAATGATGATTGTTTCTTCCTAATATTGAAAATTAGCTCTCTATTTATAATCATATTGTAATCATGTTGTATTTATAATCACAGGAATAAATAGTCTACAATTGTGAAATGAGATTAGGGAAAAAATAGACCCCCTTTACCTTTGTGGGGAAAATTGAAGGAAGAACAAACTTAATCTACATTTATAGGGTAAGATTAATGGAGACAAAACCCAATATCAGATCATATCTATTTTTCGTTCACCTGAGGTATTGTCTATGTCTGCAATGTTGTTTCTTGTATTAATTTTACTGCCTTTGTCAGATCTTATAAACTTTTTTGGTTTTTAACAGAATCTATCCAGACTTAAAAGATCAGCCCCAGAAAAGGAAACAGCTAAGGTACGCATCCCTCGACAGTTGGCAGAATTCCAAAGAGACTTCTTGGCCTTGGAGCTGAGAGATGGCCGTGTTGTGTTTACATTCAACCTGGGATCAGGACCAGCCATAATAAATGGCAACAGAAAAATCAATGATGGGAAATGGCATCAAGCTACTGCTGAAAGGTAATGGTAAAGTTTGCAAATAAAACTAGTTAACTTTAATGAGCAGTTTCATTTTATCAAAAAAGAAGAAATAGATCTTTAACAGATTAAATTTTAGATTTGAAATCAGTTTCATGTAATTTAGAAAAAAATTACTAAATGTTACATTTAGTGTTTGGTTCCTTCAGTCATTGTAAAAACTGAATTGATCAAGTATAATTTGCTAGAAAATTATAGTTTTTGTTTTCTTTTCTCCTTTTTTTCCTTCACGTATAAGCTGTGTTACTATGTTTTGAAACATAGCTGGACAGTGCATTCCTAGTCTTTTGTTTTACATAAATTTTATGCAAGGCAGCATCTGTTTGTAGTCAGGAGTTGCCTCTTCTATGAAGAACTGACAAGATTAGAAAGATTTACCTACGTAGGTTTTTTTTGTTTTCTTTTCATAATTATATATTTATTTATTTATTGAAAATGAATCAGGGATTTATATAATAGTAATTAGACTCATTTCTAGCATTAAATAAAGTAGTATAGCAGTGTGCTAATTAAAACAGTATGTTATAAAATAATTCACCACATCATGTTGAAAACCATCTGGGTATCAACACAGAAGAATCTTAAAAACATAATTATCAGCTAGAATGTGTGGGAATAAATGTTTTTGTGAATATATTTTATTATGAGAAGAGACAGATTAAGAACAGACAATATTTATGGATACATAGGTTATCAACTGGACAAGTGATTCTAAATTTTTAAAACATAATCAATGCTTCAAAATAGAAGAGAACAATAATTTTACTTTATAAAAATATTTTTTTTTAATTTGTTTTCTTTATGCCTGTGGCACAACTACTTGTTTTAACCTAAAACTGATATATTTAACATATAAATGTAGCAGAATTTTTTGTTGAGTAAAGATAGGTTTGCTACATTCCACTCATTTTTAACATTCATATTTTATGGTAGAGAGTTGTTCCAAATATAGCATCGAGACAAGGTGCAGGATCTTAATGAGGCAGAAACAGTAATTAATCACAGGAGTGGTTCCATTTTGCAAAAATGCATAAAAATGTTAATTTTCTAACTTTTTTTTATCTTTGAAAATAGTCACAAATTTAATCAGATTCATGCTTGTGAGAAGAAATATTTCAGTAATTAACTAATATAGTACTTTCTTGCGTTAATGATTCAGCCATCCATCACAAACATTATTCAAATTTAAGCTGTTAGTGTCCTAGAAATCTTGAATAAATCATAAAACAATCAATCACATATAAGGTTACCACTCTTGATGAGCAGTTTGAGCAAGATAATTACAATGTTAATAACAAATGCTGTGACTTTGTTACTCAGTACAAAAAGTATTTGAAGATCATTAATGGGATACTCCATCACAGTTCCATTAATTAATTTTTATAAGCTTAAATGATAAATGAACAATCTTTTCAGAGGGTGAAACTGTATTGCAGATATAAAATTATGTGGAGCATGTACATTAATGGAAGTGAAAGAAATGTTTTTCAGGACTTGTTTTTAGATAAGGAAGTTATTCTATAATTCTGACAACATTAAAAGGCATAAAATGCCCATGAAACTTCTCATTATTTCTACTGTCATATAAAACAAAAACACTATAATGACAATCGTAATAACTTCATCTGAAATCATAAATATTTTGAAAATTCTGTAATTTTATTTTCTAATCTATTGTCAGCCTGTAATTTTCTAATTCTTGTGCAAATATTCTATCCTGTGCCTAAGAACAAAAATGTTTCCACATTTTTTTTACAATTTCACATTGCAACTTTACTCTCAGAATTGGTAAGACTGGAACCTTGACAGTGAAATCAAATGGGCTACCAGATGATGTCACTGAGGGCACATCTCAAGGTACTTTTATTGTTCTGGAGCTGAATCCCATAACTACCTTGTTTTTAATTGGCGGAGTACCTGCAAATGTCAGGGTAAGTTAGTCATGTTCTCTTATTTTTGATTAAGTGCAATAATAGATGTTTTGTGTGTGTTAGGGATTATGGTAGAATGTGTGTTTTTTTTTTTACTCTAATAGGAAGACTGCTGATGCCACTCATGATTTTTTTATAATAAGAATAAGTCTATAACAATTGGAGATTATGCCATCCTGATTAACACAGAAAACAGACCTGAGATAAAGGATTAATGAACACAGTAATCAAGGTTTACTTATTGCTATCTGTCTAAAAGAAATTGAGACCACTGCAGCTGACTGGTTAGTGTACTCACTACTGATCAGGAGAGTCTATGTTCAAATCCCAGATATGGCAATTTTTAAAATATATTTTTTTATTTTGTAATACTCACATGGCTTCAGGGCTCACCCAAAATCTTAAAATGGGTACTACAGATGTTTTTCTGAGAAAATAGAGCAGCCTAGCATGATATGACTACATCAACCATAAGATATGCAGTTAGTCATTGAAAAATAGTATTAACATTATGTTCCTCATATTTATACATCACTAGTGGGAGTAGAATAAAGGATTGAATTGATATTGAATCCTAAATAGAATAAAGGATTCAATAGATACAGTAATGCGTGAAGAACAGGCTGGGTTTAGAAAAGGGAGAAGCTGTCTTGACCACATTTTCACTCTACGACTTATATTGGAGGAACACATTGAAAAGCAAAAACCTTTTGTACTTAACTTCATCGACTTCAAAAAAGCATTTGATAGTATTCATAGAGATTCTTTGTGGAAAATTCTGAAGCAATATGGCTTACCATCAAAAATCATAAATATTATCAAAGACATGTATGATGGTTACACATGTGCAGTTCGAACAGAGGAAGGACTGAGCGAATGTTTCCCAATAGAAACTGGGGTTAAACAAGGATGTATTTTATCGCCCTTGTTATTTGGAATTGTTATGGACTTCATAATGAAGAAATGCTGCACTGGTAATAAAGGCATCGAATGGATACAAGGAGACCATTTGGAGGACCTGGACTTTGCTGATGACATAGTTCTCATCAGCAATCAGATAAAAACGATGCAGGAAAACACAAATGAACTATCATCAATAGCCAGCAAATTGGGCTTGAGGTCAATCATGAAAAGACTAAAGTCATGAAAAGTTTAATTCCAACAAGTGACAAAATATACATGGAAAACAAACCAGTAGAAGAGATCGATCACTTCATCTATCTTGGAAGTCACATTGATCGAGAAGGGGATACGAGCAAAGAAATTAGAATCAGACTGGCTAAAGCAGCAATGTCTTTCAGAAGCCTTGAAAAGTTGTGGAAATCAAAACTCATTAGCACAAACACAAAACTTAGGCTATTCAAATCAAATGTACTATCAACCCTTACGTATGCGTGTGAAAGCTGGAAAACAACAAGAGATATAGAAACAAAGTTGAACGCATTCGAAAATAAATGTCTAAGGAAAATACTTGGTATAGAATGGAACGAATTCAAAACAAACGAGGAAATTAGAGAAATCGCCAATCAACCACTAATATCTTCAGTAATAAAGAAAAGACGATGGTCATACGTTGGACATGTGATGAGAAGAGATAATAATCGAATAGCAAAGCAAGCCCTCATATGGGAAACAACAGGTAAAAGAAAAAGAGGAAGACCCAGGGAGACACTGAGAAGAACATTGATGAGAGAGGCAAGAGCAGCAGGAATCGGCTCCCTCAATGAGATAGAACTGCTTGCACAGAACAGAGACAGATGGCGAGATTGATAAAATATCTTTAAAAGAAAACTGCTAGAACAAAAATTCATATAGGAGAAGGTGTATCTTGGTCTACGCCCTATGGGCCGGTTACGGCTCGAAAGGTCAATAGATAGATAGATAGTGGGAGTGGATGTGTTGTGTTGCTAGTTTCTATCTATCTATTGACCTTTCGAGCCATAGTCGGCCCATAGGGCATAGACCAAGATACTCCCTCTCTTATCTGAATTTTTGTTCTAGCAGTTTTTAATTCTTTTAAAGATATTTTATCAAATCTACGTTTCATTAACAAAATCGTTTTTACGATAGCGGCTTGTTAAACCTCTGATCAACAGTTGTATACCAAGCCGGAGAAAAATAATTCCTCCAACTTGGATAAAACCAGAAACATTGCCAGTTTATGCATGAAAAATTACAATATCTATATCTTTCACCCCAACACATCAATTTCTGGCTTACGAAGGCATATAATTTAAACATTTTTTGCTGGAAAGTGGCCATTTTTGGTCTATTTTCTATTTTAAATGAATGCGGTTCTTTAACATGCACAGTGTACATCTTTCTATTTTGTCATTATTCAAGAGAGCCATATATCAGATCTAACTAGAGACCAGGAAGGGTAAATAATATATGGATTAAAATTTTAAAATGTCAACAACTTGTGGAGGGATTCAAACCCAGGACCTTCTTTTGGATGCTGACATCTTACCAAACTCTGAACCAGCCAATTCCACTCTTCTTTAGTCTTTAGTTTGAACCAGCGACATCACAGTTGTGGCATTCTCCAAATCCACTCTGCTGCTCATTCTAGTAGCTATCAAAGTGTTCATCAACTGACTGTTCCCATTCTGCATTGATTGAATGTGCTGAATTCTATACCACTAAGGATGCTTTCCTGCTTTGACCTTTGTGGCGCCATGTTCCACCATTCTTTTAACATGTGGAACATCCTCAGCCACATCGTCGCCACCCTGTGAGAGGTGTTCTTCTAAAGTCCTTGCAGTTACATGACTAATATTAAAGTTTCCTGTTCAATGACAAATCTCATTGCTATGAACACCCACATAAACGTAAAAGTAAAGAGCCCCATCATGCCAAGTAGCGTATAGGGAATATGGTGTTAGTGACCATAAATTTTACAGACCTTCAGCACATGATTTTTTAGGTAATGTGGTCGGTGTTACGCCAATGCCGCTTTACTTTCCCAGAAAAAAATCCGGTACCCATTTAATGGTTAAGGCATAAAAATGCGAAGCTGCAGTAAAGCTGAATGTGAGGAAAATTAAAATAAAAAAAAATAGTATGCAAGAAGCTTTACGTGATAAGTGGACGACACAGACTAAACAACGTTTCGGCCCAATAGCCCTTCATCAGGAACAAACAAAAAAAACACACACACAAAACTAATAACAAAACAACCAAAACAAAAACAATTGAAATGTGTTAAAGAAAACAAAATAAACTATCCTGTCAAAACAAAAGGAATAGCAACCAAGTGCAGCTGTCTTGAACGTAGAGAAACGTGCTAAAATGTGCGTAAATTGCACACTGAACCAGAGGAGTTCACACAGGGGTCAGTGTGCAAACACAAAGGAGAAAGAATCGAATAGTAGACTAACAGGTGTTCAAAAGACGGTAAGAGTGAGATGTCTGAGAGTGGGGTACAATAAAAACAAATGAGGGGTAAGGAGCACAGAAAAAAGGTATAGAGGAGAACACCGAAGTGTCTCATAAGGGACTAGAGGAGAAGAACTATAAATAGCATGACATAGTAAGTAGACCAAAGAACCCAAATATTTTGAACATAAATGTTTGTTCAATAAAAACAAATTTTGAACATAAAAATTTTGAACATAAATGTTTGTAAAATTTTGAACATAAATGTTTGTACAATAAAAAACAAATGAGGGTAAGGAGCACAGAAAAAAGGTATAAAGGAGAACACCGAAGTGTCTCATAAGGAACTAGAGGAGAAGAACTATAAATAGCATGACATAGTAAGTAGACCAAAGAACCCAAATATTTTGAACATAAATGTTTGTTCACAGTTCGTTAACCTTCGCTGTAGATAAAGTCGTTAATTGGATGGCTTCGTTTCAGACATTTTAGACGTTGGTAGCTAAGGACCTAACTTGTGCAAACGGATGACATTGGCAATGATCATTTTGAATCTATGAAGTTGGCTCATTGTGTGTTTAACTCAAACGCATATGTGCTTTTTAACCAAAGACCTTTTTTTGGGGACTCAATGCAGATATCCCCGATGGAAGAATAAATTGTACTATTAGTCCCATAAATGATTCGCTTCCAGAGGTTTATGATGTAAACAAAGCAGTTTTGTCATTGCAAGTGAATAATGTCCACACCTATAATTGGTCAGGATTGTGTAGCAGCAGCAGCTTTATAGCGAACACAGAAAACATCACAGGATTGTGCTGTTCTGAAACAGCTATGCCATGCTATCCTAGAATTGCCTTTAATGGGATTACTGTGACCACAAACCACTCTCCATGTGTGTGCCACATATTTACACCCCAGAAAGAAATACTGAATATAACAACACCATGTGCCGTCTGTGATATTAATGACCACAGACCAGGAGCCTCCAGTATGATTGATACAACTGTTGCACCAAACACTTCATCAGCAGAGCCATATCTAGGGAATGTTAATCTGACATTGTTCTTGAATGATGTCCAAGTTAATGAGACATCAGAATCGTGTGGCAGCAGCTACAAGAAGGGAGCGGAGAACATCAAGTTCTGCTGCTATAAAGGAGACTTGCCTTGCTATCCCAGAATTGCCTTAAATGGAATCACTGTAGTTGAAAACTTCTCCTCTTGTGTAAACTACACATTCACATGTAAGAGTGAATCAGTGAAGGTCACAAAATCATATTCTCTCTGTGGTTTTACTAACTACAGGTCATGTGGCTTCTGTTGGATTGGAAATGACAAATTACCACCACTGTGTGTCTATATGTTTGGAATTGGAGTCATCAATGATGGCCTAACATCATCAAGTGCTATGACGATCATCATTTTCGGGAGGACATGAACTCCCATGGTATATGGTGGATAGGCGGCAGGAACCATTGAAGGCTATGTCTGAAAAGTGTTCCTTGTTGCAGTTTCCTCATATTCCAAGTCCGGCTTGTTGCAGGAGCTACTGAGTTAAGTGCTCTGTGCACACCGTGAGCTGTGTGTCTCATCCGTTTGATCCTGCTTCGATATCCCGCTTGTTTACGATGAATGATGATATCGTATGACAGGGAACAGTTGGCTGTGTTCACTTTCTGCGCGGTTTCGCCTTATGTCTTTTGGCGTGTGCTGAGACTGCTACGATGGGGACTACAGTTACCTTTCTTTGTTTGGGAGATGAGTTGGTAATTCGGATGATTCCACTGGCACGGGCGGTTGAGCAATTATGGATTTTAATTCGTTTGCTGTGATGCCGAGGCCTTCCATAACCAATAACCAATAATAATAACCCAAATATGTGCAGTAGAGAAAGCTATGCCATGCTATTTGCTCCTTCCCTTTTCCGGTGAAATGGCTTTGTGAGTCAGTAAATATTACAGCATGTGTTGTTGGTCCCCTAGTCTGGTACCTGTTTAAGGCTGGGTGAACCTGAGAGTCATGATCTAGTTTGAACCTGGCTTTTTTTCTTAGTAGTCCAGTTCACTATCACAGCTCCTATATGATGTTGATTATTGCCACATACATTAAATTTTTTCTTATTCTTCAGCTATCAGTTATTGCTGAGCATTTAGACATTTAGACCAGTTTTAACTCAACTTTGAAACACCTCTTCTGATGTTTTGAAAGTGTAATGTCCAAATAATATTTTGTCATAAAGGCATTATTCACAAAAGCGAGATTCGTTAATTTGATTTATCATCATCATTCATCATCATCGAGTGCAGTCTTCGCATCGAAGGTTGGCTACCATTGAGAGCCATTCCACTCTCTCTCTTGCTTTGATGGTGCAGATTGTCATAGGTTGACTCGTCCATCTTTTGGTGTTACTCGTCCATGTTAGTCTTGGTCTACCTCTGCCGCTTTTACCTTGCATTTTCCCTTCCAATATTACTTTTAGTAGGCTGTTGTGTCTTTTAACATGCCCCAAAAATGTCATTTGTCTTGTTCTAATTGTGTTTAGTAGTTCACTTTTCATTTTTAGTTGTTCTAAAACTTTATCATTTGTTTTTTTTTCTTTCCATCCAATTCTACTTATTCTTCTATATATCCACATTTCAAAGGCTTCAATTTTCTGTTCTGTTTTCTTGTTTAATCTCCATGTTTCTGCACAATTCAGGAATATTGAGAAGATGTAACATTTGCTATTGTTAATTTTAGCCTCGGTGTTATTTTTTTAATGTTAGTATATTTTTCATGGCATTAAAATTACTTTTTGCCATACCTATTCTTTTGTTTGAAGCCATATTCTGCATGAGAACATTAATCGAAAAATACACAGAAGTAAACAAACCAATATATGCCTGCTTCATAGACTACACCAAAGCTTTTGATAGAGTACACCACAAACAACTTATAGAATGCCTAAAAGAGATACATCTAGATGACATGGATATACGACTAATATGCAATCTATACTGGGAGCAAACAGCAATAATAAAATATAACAAAGAGTTCTCTACACCCATTGATATAAAAAGAGGAGTAAGACAAGGATGCATCCTATCACCAAGCTTGTTCAATCTATACACTGAGCAAATCTTTAAAAACATCATAGAGATGCCAGGCCTACAAATTAATGGAAAGATAATCAATAACCTAAGATATGCTGACGATACTGTACTACTAGCAGAAAATCCTAAAGACCTACAACAATTACTTAATGAAATAAACACGACAAGCAAAAAATATGGACTAGATATGAATATCAAAAAGACTAAAACTATGATCATAAACAAAGAAAATACTCAAAACCCACAAGTGGATATCAAAATTGAAGGAATAGACCTTGAGACAGTTCAGAACTATAACTACCTTGGACATACTACAACCAGTGATGGAAAATGTACAACTGAAATAAACAAAAGAATAGGAATGGCAAAAAGTAATTTTAATGTCATGAAGGACATACTAACATCAAAACAAATAACACCAGAGCTAAAACTAAGAATAGCAAAATGTTACATCTTCTCAATATTCCTATATGGTGCTGAAACATGGACATTAGACAAGAAAACAGAACAGAGAATTGAAGCCTTTGAAATGTGGATATATAGAAGAATAGGTAGAATTGGATGGAAGGAAAAGAAAACAAATGACAAAGTCTTAAAACAACTAAAAATGAAAAGAGAACTTCTGAACACAATTAGAACAAGACAAATGCGATTCTTAGGCCATGTTAAAAGACACAACAGCCTACTGAAAGTGATCCTGGAGGGGAAAATACAAGGTAAAAGAGGCAGAGGCAGACCAAGATTAACATGGACGAGTAACATCAAAAGATGGACAAATCAACCGATGACAACCTGCACCATCAAAGCAAGAGATAGAGCAAAATGGCGCTCCATGGTAGCCAACCTTCGTTGCGGAGACGGCACTCAATGATGATGATGATGATGATTCTTTTGTTTATTTCCTTTATACATTTTCCATCATTGGTTATAGAATGTCCCAGGTAGTTGTAGCTCTGAACTGTCTCCAGATGTATTTCTTCAACTTTGATATTTATTTGTAGGTCTTGAAAATTTTCTTTGTTTATGATCATAGTTTTAGTCTTTTTGATATTCATATCTAGTCCATATTTTTTGCTTGTCATGTTTATTACATTAAGTAATTGTTGTAGATCTTTAGGATTTTCTGCTAGTAGTACAGTATCATCAGCATATCTTATGTTATTGATTATCTTTCCATTAATTTGTAGGCCTGGCATCTCTGGGATGTTTTTAAAGATTTGCTCAGTGTATAGATTAAACAAGCTTGGTGATAGGATGCATCCTTGTCTTATTCCTCTTTTTAAGTCCATGGGTGTAGAGTTCTCCTTGTTATATTTTATTATTGCTGTTTGCTCCCAGTACAAATTACATATTAGTCGTATGTCTGTGTCGTCCAGATTTATATATTTTAGGCAGTCTATAAGTTGATTATGGTGTATTCTATTAAAAGCTTTGGTGTAGTCTATGAAGTAGGTATATATTGGTTTATTTACTTCTATCTACTTTTTAATCAATGTCCTCATGCTGAATATGACTTCTTTTATCCCACTGTTTTTCCTGAATCCAAATTGCTGTTCATCTAATTCAGTATTGATTTTATTCTGAATCCTTCCCTGTATAATTTTTTAGTAAAATTGTTGTTTCCTGGCTCAATAGGCTTATTGTTCTAAAATCACTGCATTCAACTGTACCATTATTTTTAGGCAATGAAATGAAAGTTGATGTTTTTATACTAATTCGCATACTAAGATTTATACTAAGATGCATTTTAAGTGAAACACTTAGTAGCCTCTGTTAGTCATAGTTGACTATGAATTTTTCAGCGCCCCAACAGACAGTTTTTTTCAATGAAAGACAGTCATATCTAAAACAGAAAATAAATTCAGATTCAGAGTTAATATTTGCAAAGAAAATGCTACCGATAAAGAAATCATAAGGAAATTCTCATTATTATTTTTTTTAAGCTGTACCATGTGACAGATCTATTTTTCTACAGATATTCTCTATTTCATTACATTAATTTTAATATACATTTTTTTTTGTTTATGTATTTGATTTGTTTTTATCAAATTGTATTATGCTACATAAACTAATAATTAATATTATTTGCTTTGATTGTTTTACCCAAATTAGATTCCTGTAGTTCTAACCACAACATCATTTGATGGAAGTATGGAAGATCTTAAGTTTGATGAAGAGCCTATTGGACTGTGGAACTTTGTGGAAGGAGACAATAACAATGCTGGAGAGGGTGAAAGGTTGGACATCAAAATTTTTCTATACATTAACCGTAGATTATGATACCTATCTGTGAGTCACGTCACATTTGTATGAAATGTTCATAAAAATTACTATCCACTAATTGTTATATTTGGAGTTGAGAAAATAGTATTTACTTTGAACTTTTGCTACAAAGCTGTGTAGTTACACAAAGAGAGACAAGGGAATCAGATGCAGTAATCATTTACTGGCTTAGGTTCGATTTACGGCCTGAAACCCCAGAGGTGTTCCTTTGTCTATTCAAACATCTGCTGTCAATCCAACCTGTATGTTCACCTTCCTCTTATCGCCGTTCACTGCTTACTTCATGTTACGAAGGTTTATTTGTTGTTTCGCCAACAGCTGTAGAGATTTCCCCTGTCATAAGAAAAAAAAATTTCTTGAAGATTGGCCACATCTATAAAAAGAAAAAAACAGCTCCATGTTTACAAATAGCTTCATACTTTTTACATAGCACAAGTTAGCGTTTGATCCAACATCAAAGAAAACAAATTCAACACACAGGGATCACCGGAGGTAACAATTCCAAGAATTTATATTTTGAGGTTGTTATTTTATTTTTTTTAAGGCATCTTAATCTAGTGTTAAGACATGTTTTTTTGTGTACATCTATATATATATATATATATATATATATATATATATATAAATCTATATATAAATATATATCTATTGTCTTTTTTAGCCAAATACAGCTTATAAGGCAGAAATTCTAAATTTTTTGTGTCCAACAATCTTTATTATCAAACATCAGATTTTTGCGTACATCACTTGTGCTAAATGTTGCAAAACACCACTTAAATACACCACTATAACAAAGTACTGAAAATTTATTTCATAATACAGTTGTCCTATATGCCTTTTATTTTATAAATTAAAGTATTTTTACACCCTACAGATGTTTCTCTTTACAACTGTGTAGCACCAGAAAATTTTCAATCAGTATTTTGTGAGCTTGAAATTAATCATAAATAGATAATAAAATTAATATTATTATGATAACTAAGATCTTGAAAATTGAGTATAAATATAAATATCAAACTGACACTGGTGTTTTAGTCTGACAACACCTACCCCCAGAGCAATCACATAAAATAATAGGCACCTTGAACCAAATTCATTTAACACAACACTTTTACATCTATCTAGTGTGCTAACAAACTCTGCCTGATCTATATCACTCCACCCACTACCGGACACTCTGTGGATATTGCTAGTTTTTTTTTATTTACCCATTTAAGGCTGGGTGAACCCGGAAGCCGTCGGTTGGGATCAAACCCTACCCCTTGTCTTTTGTAGTCCAGTTCACTAACCACTGAGCTATCACGGCTCCCTGTGCTATATGTAATCATACTTAATATTGAATCATTTTTAATAAACATGTACACTATTCAATGTTCTCCATTCTCATGTTTTCAGAGACTTCCAGAAAGAAATTTTTGTTGAAGGAGCTAGGTTTAATGGAATGGGCTATGCAGTTTTAAGCAGGGACAACTTGCGTCTCAAACCTGATCGCACTCGTGTGTCCATGGTCTTCAAAACTTATGCAGAAAGGGGAATACTTTTCTATATTGGTGAAAAGGATTTCTTCTCTGTTGAGCTGTTTGATGGGAAAGTCAGCTTTGCCTATGATCTAGGAGGTGGTTCAGATCAAGTCAAGACTGTGGGTGCCTATAATAATGGAGAGTGGCACAAGATTACCATTGATCGCGACAAGAGAAAGGCTATACTAATTGTTGATAACAAAACTGAAGGTATGCTCATTCTAGATGTAGTAGAGTTTATCTTTATTCCGTTGTCCGTTTGTGTTGTTCTCATTCTCTGAAAAAGGTCGCATATAGGCAGAAACGTCAGTGTTTTGTTGTGTTCCCTTTTTTTAAAGCTTTAACTTTACCTTGTAGAATGTACATTACAACCCACCAATTGCTCCTTCATTCTTTATAATTTTTTTTAATACAAAGTAGTATAAATAATTCAAACCTTCCACATATTTTTAGGCAAACCTGTACACCAGACCTAAAAACCAGTACAAATGGGGAAAAAACATACATGCCAATTTTAAGTGGTAATTTATGACAAATATTATTAATAATATTTATTATATTAGTAATAATAATTAATAGTTTTCACAAGAAATTCTGACTGGACACAACAATTTCTTTCAAAATTAGCAATTTGATTTATGCTATGTTTAAATTAGTGCTAAATTCCAAAATCCATTTAAAAAAAAAAAATAGAATCCACTAAATTAATTGTTATACGTTTATTTTAAAATGCAATATACAAATATTGACAATATTGACTATAATTGACAACAGCGAGCTATCTGACTAACAATTACAATTAATATGACTGGTGCCATGCTTTCTAATATTTATATCTTAGTAAACGTAAAATTGTATTAAGCAGCTCTTCTTTTCTGTCCACCTCTCCATTCTCCTGATCATCTAACATGTAGATATAGATAATTGTGCTTCATCGTTTGTTGTTGTTGTCCTTGTTTTCTGAAGAAGGCTCTTAGCCGAAACGTCAGTATTGTATTGTATTCCCTATTTGTAAGGCTGTCACCATGCCTTGGAGTGTCTAACACTCCCCATCACTGGCTCCTTGCTACCAGCTTTACAGCAGCATTGCAATTATTTGCCTGTTCCCTAATTAATGAATGTTGAATTAAAAAATGTATTGTTTGTAACTTACGCTATTTATCCATCCATCCACCCATCCATCCATCCACCCTATCCCATTCTATCATATCTTATCTTATCTTATCTAATGACCTTTTGAGCTGTGGCCGACCCGTAGGACATAGACCCAGATACTCTTTCTTTATCTAAATTTTTTCATTCTAGCAATTTCATTCTTTGCAAAGATCTTTTACCAGATCTGCCATTTGTCTTTGTTCTGTGCAAGGAACTCGATCTCATTGAGGGAGCTGATTCCTACTGTTTTCTTTAACTCTATACTAGTAAATCAATAATTTAAAAAATTGAAAAAAAAGTACTTCTACTACTTAAACAGATGGCATTCAAAGCCCAGACCACCTATGAAAGAGAAAACTCTACACAAATAAAAAAAAGGTAATGGTGCTCATAAACCCAAGAGAGCCAACCATCTAAGGGCAGAATCCCCTACAGAAAAGACAATCTGCTGCCTTCCAGGAAACAATCAAAGGCTAAGGAAAGCAAATCCAAATAAAATGCTGGCAGAAATCGGATGCACTGGGCCATTGGTGCAAAGCATAGTGCAACATCCTAACATGTACTCAATGAGAGTGGATCTAATGGACTCTAATTATGGTACTCTATCTGTGGAATCCCCCCCAGGCAGGTGAACTACCAGGTCCCATGCCTCAAAGGGGTCCACCCCAAGCTACCAGTGGTCACCATGATCGATTTTGGAGATTCAGGAAATTGAACTAGAGGGAAACTATTACTGGTCAAAACAGCTTTAAGACACACCTGAAAATAATGCACTAGGATGCGGAGGGCATATGCCACAAAAAACAAGCCCTAGCAGTAAGATTAGTAGAGGAGAAGATAGACCAAAACTAACATGGACGAATAACATCAAAAGATGGGCAAGTCAGTCTATGACAACTTGCACCATCAAAGCAAGAGACAGAGTTAAATGGCACTCTTTGCAGAGACGACACTCAATGATGGTGAGAGTATAGATTAAAAATTATGTACAACTGGTATAATTTCAGCTAAGTAATAACAAAAGGAATATCTGTTATTGTTAAATGAAGGCCCCGGCATCACTGCAATTGAATTAAAATCCATAATTTCTCAAACATCCGTGCCACTTGAATCATCCAAATTAACATCTCATCTCATTGAAGGATCCAAATAAAGAAAGGCAGCTGTATTTGTATTTATATAAAAATATTAGAATCTGTTGAAAAGTTTTAGATACGGGACACTTTTTGTTGGATGAGATAATTGAAATATTTCCATGAAACTGTTTTCTTTTTAAAAAAAAAATATTTTTGTGTTAGTATAATTTCAGCCATTGGTCTGATTTTCAGAAATCAACTTGGAGTCAGCAGGTAATCTGAACAATTTGGAGTCATCAGAAGATGTCTATATTGGTGGCACTGACTCAGATCGAAAACTACCTGGGTATAACATGCTTGTAGTTCATATATTTCCTTGACTATAATAACATGTTTATTTTAATGCAATATTTAGCTTCCTACAATTATTATCACTTTAACATTATAGGTTACTAACAGGCAAACATAGGATAATTAGCTCTTTATTCTTCCTTTTTTTAGTTTATCATGTTCTGCGTTTGCCTGTGGACGTCGCAGGTTTAAGTCAATGATGTATTTTCTATCAAGGGTTCTTTCTGTGGCTTGGTACATAGTGATATTGTATTGTCAGAAATACTCTTAATCCATCTTCTTCTTGGTCTACCTCTATATCTTGTTTGTTTGATTTTGTTGTTATAAGCTCTTGACGCTGGTGTTGAGGGGTTCATGCACATTAAATGTTCAAACCCCTTTAATCTTTGTCTCTCTATGTATTCGATTATTGGTAGAATTGCATTGGTGTTTCTGATTACATCATTCTTTATGTGATCTCTTCTTGTTTTGTTCACAGCTTTTCTGAGACATCTTATGTTACTTGTTATCAGTTTTCTTTCTTGATCTTTAGTCAGAGTCCATGTTTGACATTGATAGCAAAGTGTTGGAGTAATGATAAAATTTATCAAGCACTTCTTTGTTTCCTTTGAGATAGCAGGATACTTTATAATTGGCGAAATTTGGTCTGTAACTTTGTTAGCACTTTCAATTCTTGATTCAATTTCTCTGTTAAGTCTTCCATCCTCTGTAAATACGCTACTCAGATATTTGAATTCTTGTACTTGCTTTAATTTGTAATTGTCTATTGAGATGCATGTTTCTTTGTGTTCTATTTATGTTCATGATTTCAGTTTTGTCTACATTTATCTTCATTATATGCTGATAGCAGTTTCTTTGCAGTGAATTTATATGCAATTGTAGATGTTCTTCTCTTTTGTACATTAGACATTAATCATCATTGTAGAGTACATTTATTTCAATATGTATATTTTCTGTTACTGGAGTTACCTCTATTTTAGTGATGTAATGGAGAGAGAGAGTAAAGAGAGCCCTGTCATGCCATGTGGTGTATAGGAAATATGATGTTAGTGAACATAATTTTTACAGACTGGCATTTGACTTTTAGGATAATGTTGTCGGTATAACACCTGTACCACTTTACTTTCCCAGAAAAAAATCTGGTACCCATTTGAGGCTGGGTGAACCTGGAGGCCGTCGGTCAGGATCAAACCCGACCTCTTGTCCTTTGTAGTCCAGTTCACTAATCACTGAACTATTGGGGCTATTTTAGTAGTGTAGTCCATGTATATAATGAACAGTAAGGGGAATAAAGCACTCATGATGTCACTTGAAACCATTGTGATAGACCAACATTTCTTCTAACCGAACTTTCACAATTACTATACAAATATCTAACAATTAATTTGTTGAATTAACTCTTTATAAAACGTATTTCAGAATATCTTTTTCCAAGAAGAGTGCAAAAAGTAAATGAAAAAACCTGATAAAGAAAATAATAAAATTGAAGAGCATAAAAACAAAAACTGCTTTTAAAATAATATTTATAGTTTATGCTTGTCAGTTACACCATAAATTTTGTCTGTTGTAAAATATATTCATTTTTACACAAAAGTGTTAAGATTCAAGTATTTACACTTCAAAATAAAATTTATGTGGATTTTTTTTTTAATTTGTATGATCTTATATCAATTTCAGTTAAAAAAAAAAAAAGCTAGGTTCACATCATAATGTTACAATATCTTTTTTAATCCACATATTACAGCAATGTATCATATATGAAAATATGTAGAATTAAATGAATTTCTTATAAAAAGTATTTCTTCTTCTACCTTTTAGCTCCCAGTGGAGCATAGGTCTTCAACAAACACTTTCCAAGTCGTTCTGTTTTTTGCAATTCTTTTAAGATCATTCCATGTCTTCCCCATCATCTTCATCTCTGCTTCAATCTGTCTTCTCCAAGAATTCCTTGGTCTTCCTCTTTGTCTTTTCCCCTGGGGATTCCAAAAAAGGGCCTGTTGTGTAATACTCTCAGTTGGTTTCCGTAGTGTGTGTCCTATCCATCGCCATCGTCTTCGCTGTATTTCTTTATCCACTGGTATTTGACCGGTACATTTCCATAATTCCACGTTTGTGACTTTGTCCTGCCATTTCCATCCCTTTATTCTGCGCAAGCATCCATTAATGAAAGTCTGTACCTTCGTGATTGTCAATTTTGTTATTCTCCATGTTTCACAGCCATATAATAGAACCGACTTAACATTGGAGTTGAAAATTTGTATTTACAATGATATTTTTACTAGAAAATTTTTTTTTTTTTAATTATATAATTGACCTGCTATTCCTAGAGCTAGAAGAAGAAGGAATGGACAATGCCCCCCCCCCCTCCCCCCACAGGTACCCATGTATGTTCCAATGATCAATTCAATCACTCAGTGAAAAATATGAATCTGTACTTCCATCCGTGTGATGTATAAATACATCTTCTACGTTTTTAACAATAATCCATGATTGAATTAATTGTCAAACTTATTCAGGTGTAAATCATTGGTTTCATTTATAAGGAATCCATTTTCTTATCAGTGAAAATTCAATCAATTGAAATAAAACATGATTGATACCGATTTAAAACACAATGAAGCTGCTTCTAATAACATGGCATGAATGATTTACAAAAGTAAACATCTGGAGTAGACTTTCAAAAATGGAAATTGGATAAAATACGAAAGAATTTTATTTAAAATCATAAATTAAAGACTCAACTATCAAACAGCTTCTTTTAACTGGGCCGGAATGAAATGTATGCTTTTCCCAGCTATTATCAGTCTAGCCAGATTGAAAGAGTTAAGTAAAGGATTCCTCTACGTTTTTACCAACATAAGGGAAATATGTTAGTGACCATATTTTTTGATGACCAACTGTACATTTTGAGAAATGTGGTTGGTATTATGCCTGATTGGTATCACTGCCAAGAAAAATCTGACACCCATTTTTAGAGTTTGGATGACCCTTGAAAGCACATCTATCCAAAAAAAAAGTGTACCACATTTGGGAAATAACCTGGTCACTAGTGAGCAGCCTAATCGCACAGCCACCAAGGCTCCATATACATATCAAGTCATCATCATCAAGTACCACGCTTGCTGGCGTAAGTGATCATGTCTCTCTACAACTTTTGATCACGACAGTTATTTATCATTTCTGTTGTTGACCTTCTGCCAAGCCATTCTCTTAAGCTGTCTGGTATTTTTTCACTTTGCTTCCCTCTATCTCTTCATCCCTCAATTTTCCCAGTTGTTACAGTATATTCCAGCTGTTCTCTTCTCATTACATGGCCAAAAAATGATGATTGTTTCTTTCCAATATTGGCAATTAGCTCTCTTTTTGCTTTAGTCTCTTTCAAAACGTTTTCATTACTCTTCTTAGCTGTCCATGGTATTCTCAACATTCTTCTGTAAAACCACTTTTCTACAGACTCCAGTATTTCCTTGTCTATTGTCCTATTGTCCATAATTCACATCCATCTGTTAAGACTGGCTCTACATAACATTTAAGAACACTTTATCTTGTTTCTATTGTCAAAAATGGATTGCATTGTGTCTTCCTCATTTTTTGGAAAGCTGCTTTTGCCTGAGCCATTCTGCATCTCCCCTATTTTGTACATCTTCCGTCTGAGGTTAACAAAGTTCCCAAATATTTAAATTCATTTACCTGTTTTAATATTGTTCTACTTGTCTTTATTTTGCACTGAGGTGGGGTCTTTTTCTTTGTTGTTACTATTACTATTGTCTTTTTGCTATTAAGACTGAGTCCTTTATTTTTGCTTTCTCTCACTAATGACAAATATTTCTTGCAACTCATTTTCACTCTTAGCGATTAAGACTGTATCATCAGCATCTATCTATCTCTATCTATTGTCCTTTCAAGCCGAAGATGGCACATAGGGCAGAACCACAATCTCAAAAACAGAAACCTTGCATGCCAAAATGGCATATATTGCAGAGGTCGCTGCTCTAAAATCTATGGCTCTGTTTCCATAACAATACTTTTTTACAATGACAGCTTGTCAAGCCATCAATCAATCTCCTTAGTCGCCTCTTATGACATGTCTGGAAGTTAAAAGAGTTACTATTCTTTATTTCCCTCATAATGAGACCCCGGTAACACATGGGAAATCATCAGCATACCTTAGATTATTTATATTACAACCTCCAATTGTTATTCCAGGCATTCCCCTATGGATCTTAAAATAATCTCACTATAGATATTTTTTTTTTATCTTGTTTGAGCTGTGTTTAGTAGTTCTCTTTTCATTTTTAGTTGTTCATAGTTCAAAATTGTGTAACCAAAAAAAAAAAAACTATAGATATTAAACAAATCTGGTGATAGCACACAACCTTGACTAACACCCTGTTTTATTTGTTGAAACATTCCCAATTGATTTCCAATTCTTATGACCGCTGTCTATAGCCAGTATATGTTCTTTATTATTCTTAGATCTTTGCTGTCTATGTTTATGCCTTCTAAAATTGCGACTACTTCTTGATGCTTTAATTTGTCAAATGCTTTGGTATAATCTATGAAACATAGGTACAGATCTGTTTTCACCTCTATGGCTCTTTCTACTAAAGATCTTATGATGTATATGGCATTGCTCATTCCTTTACCTCTAACAAAACCACACTATTCATCACTAATTTCTGGACTGATTTTGTTTTGCACTCTTCGCATGATGATTCTTAGTAATATCTTAGTCATGTGACTCATAAGGCTTATTATGTGATGATAGTCACATTCAATTGCACCCGATTTCTTTGGTAAGGCTATGAATATTGATTTGAGCATGACGTCTGGTATATATCCGCTGTTGTAGATATCATTCAATATTTTGTTATTATTTCTATTCCAAAATCACCCATGGCTTCAATCTCTTCTTTAGTTATATTATCTGGTCCAGGAGCTTTTCCTGCTTTCATATAGCGCAATGCGTCATCCACTTCTTTTTTGAGTATTTCTGGTCCTTCTCCATTATCTTTAATATTTACTTTTGTTCGCTCATCATTGTAAAGATCTTTAATGTATTCTGTCCATTGTTCCCTTATACTTTCTTGTTTAATCAACAGTTCTCCTTCCTATGATCTTAAACATCCAGTTTTTTTATTGCGTTTTTCTTCTTGTTAATTCTTCAATTTGTTTGTTTTTATATAGCTTGTGGCATCTCCTTTTTGTTACATATTTACATATCAAGTAGGTCATATAAATTTTTTTTTTACAAAGATCAACAAATCATTCCATATTGTTCCTACAGTACCAGTCTGGCTTTCTCCCCTTGTCCCATCCACTTCCCAAAAATCCAGTAATGGGGTTTTTGTCATAATATTTTTTTTTTATCCAAAAGCTACAACTAGCTTTGACATACTATAAGTAGGGATAGAAAATGTAAAACTGAAATAAACAAAAGAAAGGGAATGGCAAAAGGCCATTTTTATGCCATTAAAAATCTACTGACATCAAAACAAATAACACCAGGGCTAAAACTAAGAATAGCAAAATGTTATATCTTCTTTATGGTGCAGAAACATGGACATTAGACAAGAAAACAGAACAAAAAGTTGAAACCTTTGAATTGTGGATTTATTGAAGAATAGGAAGAATTGGATGGAGAGAAAAGAATGAATGATGAAGTCTTACAACAACTAAAAATGAAAAGAGAACAGCTAAACACAGTTCAAACAAGATAAATGAGATTTTTTGGGAATGTTAAAGACATGGCAGCCTACTAAAAGTAATCTTGGAAGGGAAAATATAAGCTAAAAAAGGCAGAGGCAGACCAAGACTAACATGGATTAGTAACATCATATGATGGACAAGTTAGCCTATGACAACCTGCAAAAGTGCAAGCAAGAGACAGAGCGTAGTGGCACTCCATGGTAGTCAACCTTTCATGAAGAGACGACACTCAATGATATTGAGGATTGGAACAACTGAACCCTTTTTTTTAAACTATTAGTGTGAACAGTGCCGTTAAATACTTTTAGTGTCTCTCTCTCTTCTACCTTTTTAGCTCCCAATGGAGCATAGGTCTTCAACAAACACTTTCCAAGTCGTTCTGTTTTTTGCCATTCTTTTAAGATCATTCCATGTCTTCCCCGTCATCTTCATTTCTGCTTCTATCTGTCTTCTCCAAGAATTCCTTGGTCTTCCTCTTTGTCTTTTCCCCTGGGGATTCCAAAAAAGGGCCTGTTGTGTAATACTCTCAGTTGGCTTCTCCATAGTGTGTGTCCTATCCAGCGCCATCATCTTCGCTGTATCTCTTTATCCACTGGTATTTGACTGGTACATTTCCATAATTCTATGTTAGAGATTTTGTCCTGCCATTTCCATCCTTTTATTCTGCGTAAGCATCCATTAATAAAAATCTGTATCTTCATGATTGTCAATTTTGTTGTTCTCTATGTTTCACAGCCATATAATAGGACCACCTTAACATTTGAGTTGAAAATTTTTATTTTTGTATTTAACCTAATTTCTTTCTTTGACTTGTCCATGTTTGTGAAGTTTTTTCGGCTTATTTTTTTTTACAGTATGGGATAGCCAGTCCCATGCCCAACCCTCCTACTTTTAGTGTAGCCACATGAAATTCCTTTATTTCATTTACAGGATTATTGAAAATGCTGGATTTGATGGATGTATCAAGGATATTGTGGTTGGATCTCTCAGTGTAGATCTATTTGATAACAAGAGAGCTAGGGGTATAGTCAAAGGATGTGCTCCTAAGGTAAACTATGCAAAGAATCTACCCTTTTAAACTGTCTTTTTACAGGACTTAAAATCTAAATTTGAATTGCAAGTGTTTAAAAAAAAATTGACGCAACAAGTTTTGCAAAGTAATTATGCTATGCTGCTAATTTAAGTAAAAATAATACAAAAATGACTCAATCAGAAATATTCAGATTTATATTTTTAACTCACATAAATTATTAAACTGTTTTGTTGTATTAACAGATATCTTTTATCTCTTTTAATGTGACAGATTTAACATAATGAAATATGCAGTTCCTAATACAAATTATATAGACCCAGAGGTAGTTTCCATGAATACGAGACAAAAAACTTAAGTCAGACCTTGTGGGAGAGGATTCTTTATTTGACTGCCTAAAACTAGGATAATTAGTTTAAAAAGAACATGTGGCGCTGTGAAGAGAACAAATGGTATATATTGTGAGAGCAGGAAAAATTGAGGGAAGAAGAGATAGAGGAAAGCAAAAGGAAGAGATGAAGAATATATAAGTGGTTTGGTAGGAAGTCATCAGAATTTATTAATGGCTGTAAAGATGGAAAGTTGTGTTAGCCGTATTGATATTTGATGATGATAATGATGATGATGATTATTGAAAATGATTTTGAAAGTTGTGTCACCAGTATTGATATTTGATTATGATGATGATGGTTGTTGAAAAAAATGCAAAACTGAGGTCTTGTTTGATGCCTCAACTTTTAACATATACTGTCAAATTTTAAGAAAAGACAAAAGTTAAAGCTACCGTAATTACATCATGTCACTTAACTTTTTACTTTCAAAATTAATTTGGTGAGTTGGATGGAATTATCTGCCTTGAAATTATGAACTACCTAATGTCATCATCTTCCAAATTATTTACACATTTTTACAAATTAAAACCATTTGTATTTTTATTAAATTAAAATAGAGAATTAACATGAAACAATTTTTTTAATTATATATACTATATATAAGAATGGGAAATTTAAAAACAAAAACATAACAAAATTCCAATTGAATGCAGGCTGAATAAAGTAGAGGGAAATATTGTTTATGATATTTAAAATAAGGATAAAATTATATGGAATGAAATTCATCTATTTATACTTTAACTGATTAGACAGTTTCTGTGTCTTTTCACACTGTATTTTCAAAACATCAGGAACATTGCACCACAGAAAGATTATAACTGCAGGTAATTTATATTAACATAATTAATAAAATGTATCACATTGTTAGTGTTATGATTAATTAATTGACTATTAATAAAACATATCACATTATTCATGATCACATTGCGATTAAGCAATCATTTTACGTTATTGTCACTTAAGATATGAACGTAGGCCTTAAAATTAATGCCAGTAATCTATTATAAAGATTCACTATCACTTTGTGATTGCATTAGCTTTCATCTCTTAGTTGATCCAGATTTATCATTTCAATGTTTTATTATATACTAACATTTTTTTTAAAGTGCATTGAATGCTTTGTTCATCAGCTTTAAAGAGTTGACATAGTTTATTCACATACCATTTCCAGTTTGCTCGCATTGTGTCATTCCCAAGCACAGGATCTGGGTACATTAGCACAGACCAAGTTACCATTGGTTCTACGTTTGATGTCACTTTCAAAATGAAGACAATGCAGAGCAATGCTCTCTTGATGTTTGTGACTGATTCCACCCAGGTATAGTCAGTTTGAATTTAATTGCACACATCTTTATCTAATAAGAAAGCAACAGCTTTCATATTTTGTTCTAAAGTGGAATTCTGCACAACATTCTTAGAAGATTTGTTTCTCCTGTGATCTCTCTAACTATACACAATGCTACATTATAGCCTAGTAAAAATATTGCTTCATAAAGTAAGTAAAATACATCTGTACTAGTCTGTATTTTATTGGCATACTCCTATGTGTTGTTGGTAAAGGACATAATTGTACTGATGTCAGTGCTATAATATGCCTTATGTCTTTTGATGTGTGCTGTGTTTGCTATGATGGAGACTGCAATGGCCTTTCTTTGTTTGGATATTCGATGAGATTTTAATTTGGATGATTTCACTGGCATGGGCAGTTGAGCAATTATGGATTTCCATTCATTTGCAGTGATATCAGGGCCTTCAAATAACCATAATCATAACCATAATTGTTCTAAACCACAATGCAGGCTAGGAAGCAGATATTTCTATATGCTTGAGATTGACACTCACAGTATGATAATGCAGTAGTGTATGATGTAATGATTTCTTTATCTTCAACTTATGGTCATGCAATAAGAGCCCCAGAGAAGTTCAGTAAATCTAGAAAGCAATTGATGACAAAAAATGAGTACAGTGAACCCTGCCTTGGCAACAACTTTTTGAAGTGATGTACAGAAGCTTGTTTGTTATAAATTGATGCAACAGATCTTTTCTCAAGCAAAACCTGAATGGGCTTGATGCATAAAGAACCAGTTCTAACTCAAATAAGAGTAACACTCATACATCCAGTTAGCAGTACCCATCCTT
This sequence comes from Megaustenia siamemsis, assembly GCA_032433765.1. Taxonomy (NCBI): domain Eukaryota; kingdom Metazoa; phylum Mollusca; class Gastropoda; order Stylommatophora; family Ariophantidae; genus Megaustenia; species Megaustenia siamemsis. The sequence goes on from JAVIAB010000139.1 coordinate 39,927,235, forward strand.
GGTGGTGTACACTTGCAGAGCTCAAAAACAAATATCATAGGGATAAAGAAAAAAGATACACAGACAGACCTGGAAAGGATGTGTATTACATACAGTTTCATAAAGGAGAACTACCCATTAGGGGGCATTGGTAGCCTAGTTGGGAAAACCACTCGACTGGACTACCGACGTTCGGACAACCCGTGTTCGATTCCCGCTGAGAGCAGTGTGAATTGTACTCGTGGTTGGAAAAATACCCCCACGGTCGACCCAGCCGTTAGCAGAAATGGGTACCAGGGCATTACCCTGGGAAGGTGAGGAATGTCGCCTTGCATCTGAGTTTCGATGCTTGAGGCGACACTATACAGAAATCTCTGAACATTTCTGGATAGGCGGCCGAGCACATATGGGTGTAAACTTGCGTGCTAAGACGCCGGTTCGTGTCTCGTATTTTACCTTACCTTTACCTTTACCCATTTGATTCCATGTTTACACATATGGTTCTGTTATAAATGCCACAAGCATTTGAGGAGGGGGAGTGGGTCTCAGACTTAAAAAATACCCAAAAGAGGAAACTAAAGTCATTGCCACAGGAAAGATCTAAAGTAATTATACAATTGAAAGTGAAACCTTCTAAACCACAGTACAGCTGATCAACCATCACAGAAGTGGGATGCAAAAAATACTTGGTGATAATGATGGATACTCTGTTAGCCCTAACAGAACCGAAAACCCCAAAGAATAGTGAGTTAGATAACCTGAGGACAACTCTGCTGCTGCTGTGCTGTGGTCCAGTTAATACCATCACACTGCAATAAACAAAGAAATGTATATGCTGATAAACTAACCACAGAAGGAGTGAAAATACCACAGACTGTCATTAAAGGACAATACCATTAAACGTTGAAACATTACTACCAAAAATACAATGAGAAGGATGAACATTATCAACTTTCAAGGACTGACCAAGGTATCACACTCTGCCTCCATACTGACCACAACAGAATTAGGCACCACATGTACTCCAAACTCAAAACATATACCACCAGTCTGTGTCACTGTGTCCTAGCAGATATAATAGAAAAACATATTCTACAAGACTGCCCCCATTTGAGAAGAGAAACATAGTTCACTACCTTGGAAGTAAAAATATGATTTTGTTCAACCAGAACCCTGAGACAGACAGCAGACTTGAAGAGAATCCAGAATCTTAGTCCAAATGAGTCACAATCGCAGGAAAAAAAAAGAATATGAATGGACAAGAATCCACATATCAATCAAATAGAGAAGTCCAAAAATTACTGACTTACAGACCATTAGGTTCATAAAAAAAACAATATAGAAAAAAATTAATTATTCATTTTTTTTCTAAAGCAAACTTATTCACTCAAATAAACTGCAGATCTATATAAATCTTCTCCTTCTTCTTTCCTTCCTCATCTGCCTTTCAGCGTCGAGGGGAGATATAATTTGCGGTCTTTTGCTCTTCTGTTCGCCTCTGCTGCTGTTATGTTACCTAGTGCTTCTAATATTCCATCAACCCATCTTTTTCGTGGTCGACCCTTGGGTCTGGTGTTCTCACAACGTTTGTTGAAGGCTCGTTGTGTTGTGTTTTGTTCTTTCTGCCTTGTCACGTGGCCAAACCATTTTATCTGTTGTTTCTTTATATATTCTATGGCGGGGGCTATTCCTAGCTTTTTTCTCAGTTCTTCATTTCTGATCTTATCTCTCAGACTGTTTCCTGTCATTCGTCTAACACATTTCATCTCTGTAGAGGTTATTTTTCTTATTGTTCTTGGATCTATGGTCCAGGTCTGGCATTGGTAGCACAACGTTGGGATGAAGATTGCATTGTATAGTGCTCATTTTGCCTCCAGAGTTATTTCCTTGTTGGACAATAGTGGTGATAACTGTCCAATGATTTGACAAGCTGTGTTGCATCTTGATTCTATCTCTGCTGTTTGGGAATTATCGTTTGTCATATATAAATGTGATGGTAATAATTTGAATATGCCAAGTATTTTTTATCTGTATGTTTTTGTGTAATTAGAACACATTTGTAAAGTTTTGTCTGCCTCTACTTCACAGTCTAACACATTTGTAAAGTTGTGTCTGCCTCTACTTCACAGTCTAACACATTTGTAAAGTTTTGTCTGCCTCTACTTCACAGTCTAACACATTTGTAAAGTTTTGTCTGCCTCTACTTCACAGTCTAACACATTTGTAAAGTTTTGTCTGCCTCTACTTCACAGTCTAACACATTTGTAAAGTTTTGTCTGCCTCTACTTCACAGTCTAACACATTTGTAAAGTTTTGTCTGCCTCTACTTCACAGTCTAACACATTTGTAAAGTTTTGTCTGCCTCTACTTCACAGTCTAACACATTTGTAAAGTTTTGTCTGCCTCTACTTCACAGTCTAACACATTTGTAAAGTTTTGTCTGCCTCTACTTCACAGTCTAACACATTTGCTGTGACTCTGTCTGATGGTCATATTGTTGTTATTGAACAATTGGGTGACCAGTCATCTCGACTGACTAGCAGAGTCAATACATATGGAGATGGAAAATGGCATTACATCTCTATTATGAAGATGCCACAGAAGTAAGTATGATGAATATAAATTTATTTTGAAATAAATATAAGATATAGGCTTAGTCATATACTTGCATGTTGATAATATATATTAATGATGGCTTAACATTGATCATCATCATCATTGAGTACAGCCTCTGCATTGAAGGTTGGCTATCATGGAGCACCATTCCACTTTGTCTCTTGTTTTCATGGTGCAAGTTGTGAAAGGCTGACTTGTCCATCTTTTGATGTTATTCGTCCATGTTAGTCTTGGTTTGCCTCTGCCTCTTTTACCTTGTATTTTCCATTCAAAATTACTTTTAGTAGACTGCTGTGTCTTTTAACATGCCCCAAAAATCTCATGTACCTTGTTTGAATTGTGTTTAGTAGTTTTCTTTTTAGTTGCTGTAAGATTTCATCTTTTGTTTTCTTTTCTTTCCATGCAAATCTTCCTATTTTTCTATAAATCCACATTTCAAAGGCTTCAATTTTTTTGTTCTTTTTTCTTGTCTAATGTCCATGTTTCTGCACCATACAAAAATATTGTAAAGATAAAATATTTTGCTATTCTTAGTTTTAGTTTTGGTGCTGTTATTTGTTTTGATGTTAGTATATTTTTCATAAATCACTGGAGTCTGTAGAAATGTGGTTTTACAGAAGAATGTTGAGAATACCATGGACAGATAAGAAGTGTAATGAAAGTGTTCTGAAATAGGCCAAAGCATAAAGAGAGCTACTTTCCAATATTAGGAAGAAACAAGAATCATTTTTTGGACATGTAATGAGAAGGGAACAGCTGGAATATATTGTAACTACTGGAAAAATTGAGGGATGAAGAGACAAGAGGGAAGCAAAGAGAAAAGATACCAGACAGCTTATGAGAATGGCTTGACGAAGATCAACAACAGAAATGATAAATAACTGTTGAGATCAAAAGTTGTGGAGAGACATGATCACCTATGCCAGCAGGCCCGGTACTTGATGATGATGATGATGATGATATCTTCCATGGCATTAAAATTACATTTTGCCATTTCTATTCTTTTGTTTATTTCAGTTTTACATTTTTCATCACTGGTTTTTGTATGTCCAATGTTGTTGTAGCTTGGAACTGTCTCCAGGTCTATTCCTTCAACTTTGATATCCACTTGTGGGTTTTGAGTATTATTATATTCACATCAAAGCAAATAACGTCAGAACTAAAACTGTGAAATGCAGAATGCTATATTTATTCAACATTCCTAAATGGTGCTAAACATGGACATTAAATAAGAAAACAAAGCAGAAAATGGAAGCCTTTTAAATGTGGACCTATACTATAGATAAATGGGGAGAATTAGGTGGAAGAAAAAGAAGACAAACAAAGAAGTTCTGAATCAGCTGAAATTTTAAAAAAAAAACAAGTGAAATTTTTTTAACATGTGAAGAGACATTAATACTCTTCTAAAAGTTATCTGGGAATGGAAGGAACAAGGTAGATGCAGCAGAAGCAGACCTAGACTAAAGTAGACTGATAACATCAAAAGATGGACAGGCAAACCTATGACAAAGTGCACCATTAATACAAGAGACAGTAAAATGATGCTCTGTGGTAGCCAACATTTCATGTGGAGACGACACCCCCTAGTTTTATTTATGTAAAATTGTTGAACACTTTTTTCTTTTATCTCATTGTTGATAATGATTTCATTCACTTTTATATTCCCTAAGGATACATAAAAGTAAATATCACTAAGATAATTCTATTTTATCCATATCCATGGAGTCAGTTTCATTGCAGTCAGGATTTTCCCATATCCACAATTCCTCTGTCACAGCAACTTCCAAAACACATCTGTAAATTCTTTTAAAATTCTGCAACCTCTATGAATGCCCTATTTGACTGCATAGACAATGATTCCAAATGACTTTCATTGAAAAGAGATTATTTACACACAGTAAAATGTTTTGAACAAACAATAAACTGGTCTTTGAAAAAAAAAAACTCAGTGATATGGGTCTCCACTGGGACATTAGTTTATGCCATTAGCAAGGTTGAACTCCAAGCAAACCATATTTAACTGTATAAGTGACAACTTCAAATGACATCATTGAAATGAGAGTACCTACAATTGCTTCCATACTTCAATTCACTTTAATAAATAGAAGAAAACAAACACACCAAAAACTGCCAAAATAACAAAAGAATGGTTTTAGTATCTGCATTCTCTAAAGACCTGGTGAATATGGACACTATTTTTGTGGAAACCCATTTAGATAATAAGTTTAACTAATGTGTCATTTTATCAATCTATTGACCTTCAAGCCGTAGCCGGCCCATAGGGCATAGACCAAGATACTCCTTCTCTTATCTAAGTTTTTATTCTAGCAGTTGTAAATTCTTTTAAAGATATTTTATCAAATCTCACCATTTGTCTCTGTTCTGTGCAAGCAGCTCTATCATTGAGGGAACCAATTCCTGCTGCTCTTGCCTCTCTCATCAATGTTCTTCTCAGTGTCTCTCTAGGTCTTCCTCTTTTTCTCTTACCTGTTGTTTCCCACATGAGGACTTGCTTTGCTATTCGGTTATATGTCATTGCATATGCTAAATTTAAAAGAAAATCGGCCACATAGACCAACAGTTGCAGATAGTATAATTTCATTACCTAACAATCCAGCCATGACTTATTTCTCAGTTTAACTTAAAAACTTCATATGTTTTATTCTTGACAGTCAGAAAAAAAATACTTTTAATGTAACAGAAAATGTAAATTTATCTTTGTGTGATACATTTCAGACTGACAATGAGCATAGATGATACACAGATGATAGAGACCCAAAGTATTTCTGGAGAACTACTCACAGACACTCCCCTATATTTTGGTGGCATCCCCTCTAGTCTTCAGGTATCCTCTAATGTTGTCCCTACAACACAGAGCATTGATGGCTGCTTAGGAGACATTACAATTAACAAGAAGTAAGTATTAATAATAATCATAACATTTTAATACAGATAGAATATAAACTATTGTTGACAATATTTTAAATAAAGATAATTATAATAAGGGAAACTATATTGCTCTAATTTATATATCTAGTTTGCACTAACGCACTAGCACCTTTATTATTGAACAAACTGAACATAATTCTTAATATAGGTAAAGTATAAGTTATTATGACAATATTTTTAATGTACTTTCTTTCTTCACAAATATTTTACAAATTATCTTTTTTTAAATTTGATTATCTTATTATCATCAAGTACCAAGCCTGCTGGCGTAGGTGATCATGTCTCTCCACAACTTTTGATCTCATGATCTCGACAGTTATTTATCATTTCTGTTGTTGACCTTCTGCCAAGCCATTCTCTTAAGCTGTCTGGTATCTTTTCTCTTTGCTTCTATTCTTGTTTCTATTGTCAAAAATGGATTGCATAGCATCTTCCTCATTTTTTGGAAAGCTGCTTTTGCCTGAGCTATTCTGCATTTCACCTATTTTGTACATCTTCCGTCTGAGGTTAACAAAGTTTCCAAATATTTAAATTCATTTACCTGTTTTAATATTGTTCCGCTTGTCTTTATTTTGCACTGAGGTGAGGTCTTTATCTTTGTTGTTACCATTACTTCTCCCTTTTTGCCATTTAGGCTGAGTCCTCTATTTTTGCCTTCTTTCACTATAATGTCTAACATTTCTTGTAACTCATTTTCACTCTTATAGATTAATACTGTATCATCAGCATACCTTAGATGATTTATATTATGACCTCCGATTGTTATTCCAGGCATGCCCTTTATGGATCTTAAAATAATCTTACTATACAAATTAAACAAATCTGGTGGTAGCACACAACCTTGACTAACACCCTGTTTTATTTGTTGAAACATTCCCAATTGGTTTCCAGTTCTTATGGCCGCTGTTTGTTGCCAGTACATGTTCTTTATTATTCTTAGATCTTTGCTGTCTACGTTTATATTTTCTAAAATTGTGATTATTTCTTGATGCTTTACTTTGTAAATACTTTGGTATAATCTATGAAACATAAGTATAGATCTGTTTTCACCTCTATGGCTCATTCTACTAAAGATTTTATGATGTATATGGCATTGTTCGTTCCTTTACCTCTAACAAAACCTCACTGTTCATCACTAATTTCTTGATTGATTTTGTTTCGCACTCTTCGCATGATAATTCTTAGTAATATCTTAATCATGTGACTCATAAGGCTTATTGTGTGATAATGATCGCATTCAATCGCACCAGATTTCTTTGGTAGGGCTATGAAAATTGATTTGAGCAGGTCATCTGGTATATAACCGTTGTTGTAGATATCATTCAATATTTTTGTTATTTTTTCTATTCCAAAATTACCCATGGCTTCAATCTCTTCTTTAGTTATATTATCTGGTCCAGGAGCTTTTCCTCCTTTTATATTGCGCAAGGCGTCTTCCACTTCTTTTTTGAGTATTTCTGGTCCTTCTCCATTATCCTTAATATTTACCTCTGTTCGTTCATCATTATAAAGATCTTTAATGTATTCTATTTAATGTGTCAATCAACAATTCTCCTTCCTTTGATCTTAAACATCCAGTTTTTTATTGCGTTTTTCTTCTTGTTAATTCTTCAATTTGTTTGTATATAGCTTTAGCTTCTCCTTTTTGTTGCATTTCAATCTCTTTGCATCTTTCTTTTTGCTGTGCTTCTTTTGCTTCATTGCATTTTATTACAATTCCTACCTAACGAGGTTTTTCCATTGGAATCCTCCTTAAAGTTGTTGTTGTGATTGGTTATCTTATAAGGGATCATAAAGTTTTATGTTTAATGTAACTCCATTTGGCAAATTTGCATCTCTAAGTGTATTGTACTAGCTTAAATCTAATCAAGACATTTTTTACTTTAGCCTAGTTGGCAAGTCATACTCATTGCACATCAGACAAGCTCAGAGCTCCTCAGAAGTATGTCACTCAATATGTAGTGACTAACAACACCAGTATTGTGTTGGCTGACAGGTTCTCTTTCTTTCACCTGACATCTCCCACCTTGATGTGTTTGTTTGCATATAGCAGCATTATATGTCTAGCAAAGTCCCAGGAATCTGAATTTTGCTTGAATATAACTTTTTCCTGTATTTTTTTTACACTGGCAACTGTGTGCTCAGGTATCCTTGTCAGACAGGCAGATATTACCCAACTTCAGATGTACTTTCTCAATTTTTTTATCATCAAGAGTTTTTATGTTTTTGGATAAATTGTTCCTACCAATTTTGTCTGGGCTGTGGCCATTTCTGGCCTACTCTTAGATTTTCAGCTTCCAAGGATTCTTTAACTCTAGATTATGATACTGTCATAAAAATTACCGCATCAAACACAAATTCTTCCAAATTTGAAAGTTTCCTATGTTCAAACATTACCTCCCTCCGTGTACCTTCCTAATTACTACTTCCGGTGACCTCTGAGGGTTTAATTTGTTTCTATTGGTGTAGGATTTTTATTTTCCATTTAGTGATATATGATCCTATAATACAAAATAAAATTTGCCAAATTTCAACAAATTGGTAGTTTTTCTCTTTTTTTTTTCCTTTGATCGGGGAAATTTTCTCCGTCCTTGGTGATTGCAAACAACTCATTGTGACTCAGGAAGCTCAGCGAATAATGCTTTAAGGTAGCTGAAATATATATACTGACAAACAATGTCTGTCAGAATAAACGAAGTAGGACTTCCAGTCCAAGCAGTTAATTTCTGATCATAAATCAACCTGAGACAGGAACTTTAAGTTACTTCTGTGTGTATTTATTAAACACACATTTGTGTGTCAAAAGTTCAAAGAAAATGCTATTTTTGGTGCTCCAAATGATTCAATCAAGTAGTTGTATTTTGTACTACGGAATGTAATGAAATGCACCACAGATAGGTATCGTAATTAAGGGTTAATCTAAGCAAAATGTACACAGGACCTCCTGTTTTGTGCCATTATTTGAGAAGGTTTGCCATCAGATTTCACTATCCAGAGACCAGGGGTGGATAAAGCCATAATGAAACCATGGATTCGATTTTTTTTTTAAATTCTTATTGCCTGTGGTGGGATTCAAACTCCTAACCTTCTTGTCCAGAGGCTGACATCTTACCCCTAGATCACCCAGTCCCAATCCCCACTTTGATATGACATTCGTGCAGTTTGTTCATGGTTGCAGATTCAGAGTCATTTTTCTCAACCAGCATCCCTGAGAGCATTCAGAATGTCAGGGTGGTTATTTGCCCATTCAAACTCAACACCAGGCAAACTTTCTGTCATCATGCTTATTACCTCTTACACCCACATACCCTGGCATAAAAATTAAGCAATCTTTTGTTAGACTGGACCTCCCCGGAGATTCTAACCACCACTGTTGAGTCCAGGCAGTTATGATATTTCTAAGCTTACTCATTGAGTCACTGAGGAAACACATATGTATAAGTCCTTGTCTCAAGCTATGCCACTGTTTTATTAACAGCCTTAATTTTCATAGTCAAACTACTTTTAGTCAATGTGAACTTACCAGTCTTCTTCCACAATTCCATCTTCAATATGAGCTGTAAAATCCCATAAGTTTCATTTAAAAAAAACAGATCCATCTGTATAAATGGCTGTGTCACCCTCATAAGAGTCCTTGAAAATCAAAACCTGCACTTCTGCCTCAATGACCAAAGGGTTTTGTTATCTACATTCTCTGTCTAGTGTGACGACTACAGGAACAGATGTACCACACTCTGACAGCACTTGTTCCCATTCATCTCCAGGTTTTTGATTTAACACACCTGCTGAACAACATCCATAGCCTGCCCCATCCATGATTTTCCTCCTTTTAATTTGCTGCATTTTGTACTCATATATATGGTATAGTGAATGATATGGGTCTACACTGATTAAAAAGTGGACACATGCTAGCAAAATCTTATTCTGTTTGCCATGGTGGGAAAATCGAGGAGATAATGAATTATCCTACAGTCAGTTTCAATTGTACACCCAAGAATGATTTACATTACTAGTTCTGTATCCTTTCTAGCAATTCCATTTGTGTATTGCTGAGAGACAGGATTGTCAGTGTACACTCAATCACAGACAGGACCAGCACCTGGTATAAGAGAACAAGATTACTCTGCTCAATTTGTGCTGCTGCCATGACTCTCATTGCAATTACTCTCTTTGTGGCTTTCAATACCACCTAATCTACATGCTTGTTAAAAGCTAGGCTCCAATTTAATCACACTCCTAGGTATCTCATTGCATGAGTTCTCTCCACAACATTTGAACATAGATTCCCATATGGTATTTATTTGTTGACTACGTTATTACTAAAAAAAACCATGTCACCATTGCCGTCATTGGGTTGACAAGTGCTCCTGCCTCCCAATACCACAAACTTATACATTTCTTTGTAATGTGGTCAGAATTATGCCAGTGTAGTCTTCTTTACAAGAAAAATCCAGTACCTATTTAAGGTTGGGTGAACCTAGTAGTTGTCAATCAGAATTGAGTCTGACCTCTTGTCCTCTTGAAAATATACATTACATCATCATCATTGAGTGTCATCTCTGCATCGAAGGTTAGCTACCATGGAGCGCCATTCTGCTCTGTCTCTTGCTTTGATGATGCAGGTTTTCAAAGGCTGACTTGTCTATCTTATGATGTAACTTGTCCATGTTAGTCTTAGTCTGCCTTTCTTACCTTGTATTTTCCTTTCCAAGATTACTTTCAGCGATCTAATGTGTCTTTTAACATGCTCCAAAAATCTCATCTGCATTGTTTGAGTTGTGTTTAGTAGTTTCTACATTACATAATATGCTTCACATCCAGATCATCGCAAGGCTTACAAATAAGTAAATAATTGTGTAATCATAAAATAAACATTGAAATGTTTTAAACTTAACATAACATATCAAATATTAAAATGAAATTGAAGACCTGGGCAGATGTAGAGAGGAGGAAGTTCTAACAGTAGAATTTGTATAGAGATTAGATAAAGGAATGTTGTACCTGTATGATATTTTATCAATAATTTATAATAACAATATTTTTGGAATACAAACAGTTAACCATTCCAATCATACAAGTTATACAAAAGTTAAATATTAATTTGAAACAGGAGCAGTAAATCCTACTTTCAGTAAGAATATTCCACTGCTTAAAAATGATATATAGTAAGCTATAGACTGTTTAACATTACATTTAATTCATCTGAACAAAAAATGAAAGTTCAATTAAATGTGTATCACAGTTCATTCATTATCCTTTTATTTCTTTTGTCTAAGTTGAACAAATGATTGTTGTTAAATATGAACACCAATGTTTTATATTTTGCCCTCTTTGATATTACTTTGCTTCATCTTTTGCTAAAAGAAACTGTACATTTGTTAAGGTTCAAGAACTTGGCAAATGTGAAAAAAGATAAGAGTGTCACACTAGCGGAATGTGCAGTTGATAAAGTTGGTAAGTTCTGTTTTTTAACTGATTTCTGGATAAAATATAAAAAAATTGCTGATTTCACTGAACTTTTGAAATTGTAATACAAAAATATCAAGGTCTTATAGGCTTGAAAAAGTCTTTATTTTTGTTTCAGTGAAACTTGAGTCCATGCAGTTTAATCAATCAGTATATCAGTTAATGTAGCAAAAATATTATAGCTTACAAAAAGAGTTAACAATAATATAGTTCATTGATAATACTTATAATGAAGTCATCCAAGTAAAGAGAAACTCAGCAACCAGACATTACATTTATGTGAGATTTAAAACAAAAACAGGTGAACAAATCTGTAAGTTTACAACTTTACAGTAATAAAAGACAACAAAAAAACAATCTGGCATTGCAGTCTAAATGCTTGCCTTCTGTTTGATTATAGAAAATACATACAAACAGAAACTATGAAACAAAATGCCAAGATGAAAAACATAAAAGATTTGTTTAACTTATATAAATTTTATAAAATTAATTTTAAAATGCAGTTCACTTAACTGATCTGACCACCCAGGCCATCCATGTAATAGTGTGAATCTCGACAGTCACACATCCATAACAAAAGATTAGGAAGATGCCACATGGAGCAGATTAAGTTAAGACAAGGCAAGATAGTTGAGTCACAATAGAGGATGGAGTGGCCAACAGTAGTAAATAAGAACAGAGGTTTATATATGTTTGCATGCCTACCAATTTAAATACAGAAGTGCGTTATATAACAAGTATATATGTTGCATCACCTTTGTTATTTGGAATTATCATTGATTACATAAACAATTGGAGGTCATAATATAAATCATCTAAGGTATGCTGATGATACAGTCTTAATCGCTAAGAGTGAAAATGAGTTAAAGAAATGTTGGACATTATAGTGAAAGAAAGCAAAAATAAAGGACTCAGCCTTAATAGCAAAAAGACAGAAGTAATGGTAGCAACAAAGAAAAAGACATCACCTCAGTGCAAAATAAAGACAAGTGGAACAATATTAAAACAGATAAATGAATTTAAATATTTGGGAACTTTGTTAACTTCAGACAGATGTACAAAATAGGTGAGATGCAGAATGGCTCAGGCAAAAGCAGCTTTCCAAAAAATAAGGAAGATACTATGCAATCCATTTTTGACAATAGAAACAAGATAAAGAGTTCTTAAATGTTATGTAGAGCCAGTTTTAACATATGGATGTGAATCATGGACAATAGGACAATAGACAAGGAAATGACTGGAGTCTGTTGAAATATGGTTTTACAGAAGAATGTTGAGAATACCATGGACAGCTACGAAGAGTAATGAAAACGTTCTGAAAGAAGTCAAAGCAAAAAGTGAGCTAATTTCCAATATTAGGAAGTAACAATCATCATATTTTGGCCATGTAATGAGAAGAGAACAACTGGAACATATTGTAACAACTGGAAACATTGAGGGACGAAGAGATAGAGGGAAGCAAAGAGAAAAAATAACAGACAGCTTTTAAGAGAATGGCTTGGCAGAAGGTCAACAACAGAAATGATAAATAACTGTCATGATCGAAAGTTGTGGAGAGACATGATCACCTATGGCAGCAGGCCCAGTACTTGATGATAATGACATAAATAATAAATGTTGCATGAACAATCTTCTTCTCTTCTTCTTCTTTTCTCTTGTCACTGATACCTAAAAGGTGTCGTGGTTTATATCATTTGTCGTTCTTGAGCTACTCAAACTGTCTGAATTAGTGATTTTCCTTTGTTGTTACATGTCTCTGTCACTGCATCTATCCATCTTCTTCTGGGTCTTCCTCTTGGTCTTTTTCCATGCATTCTCAAGAAGAATGCCCTTGATGGTGATTGGTAAGAGTTCATTCTGACCAGGTGGCCAAACCATTTAAGTTGTTGTTGTTCTATATATTCTTGGCAGGGTTTAGTTCCTACCATTTTTGTTATGGTTTCATTTGGTATTCTATCTCTTCTTGTGTTGTTTGTTACTTTTCTCAAGCATCGCATCTCACATGTATTGATCTTTCTTAAATGGGATTTAAAAAGGGTCCATGTTTAACTTTCATAGCACAAAGTTGGTATGAAAATGTTATTTATTATTTGTTGTTTAGCTGGCATAGAAATGTCTGGATGTCTTAGCAATGGTGAAAGCTGTAATGTGACAGCATTTGCATTTTGTATTCTCATGTCAATTTCTCTGTCTAGTTTTCCATCTTCTGTGAACATTGTGCCTAAATACTTGAATTCCTCTACTTGTTTTGATTCTTTATCTTTAATGGGTGTCTTAATTTGCTTATTCTTATAGCCTGTTTTTTGTGACATCCGGTGTGTGACTGTGCTGGCAACATGATGCAATTTTCAATGGGAGTCAAATTTAAGTTATAAGTGAATATAGTACCCATAGTAAAAGAAATTCAAGCGTTCTTGTGTTATTTTGAACGGATTTATTTGTGATATATTCTTACAGTTTGTTTTAATTACCATCCATTGTGCATGGACAATAATGGCATTAAATGGCATAATGAGAATTACCCAGAAGATCTTGATTTTCCATCTGATATAGTGCACCTAAGTGAAAATATCAACAAGATGTAAATTTCACAGATACTGTATCATCCATGACAGAAAGAATAGGACTTGAAATGAACTAGGAAAAAACAATAATAATGAAAAATAGGAATACACTAGAGGGCAATATATATCTAAATAGTCAGGTATTGGAAAATGTAGACCATTATGTATATCTTGGTAGTAATATAAGTCAAGGTGAGATTTTAAAAAAAAGAGATGAGAAAGAAAATAGCAAAGGTGGCAGTAATTTTTAAAAACCTTGACAAAATATGTAAATAAAAAATGTTAAACAGGAAAACTAAACTTAGAATATTCATCTCAAATGTATTATTAATCCTTACCAACACATGTGAAAGCTGAAAAACAATAGAGATTAAGAAAAAACTCAATGCTTTCAAAGACAAATGCCTAAGAAGTATACTCTGTATACAATGGGATATATTTAAGACTAATACAGAGATAAAAGAAATGACCAAGCAAACAACGATCTCATCTACAATTAGGAAGAGAAAATAGACATATGCTGGGCATATGTTGAGAAGAGAGAACAAAAGAGTGTCAAAACAGGCTCTTGTATGGTAAAAATCAGGTTAAAAGACAAGAAGAAGACCTAGTGAGATATTTAATGAAGAACACTGATAAGAGAAGAAAAGTTGGCAGGTGTGGACTCATTTGATAAAACTGAACATCTCAACCAGAATAGAGTTGGATGGCAAAAAACACTACGAGCCCAATGTGACAACTAGTAGCACTGGAAGGATCTTTCTTTCTTAATGATGTTCAAGTCTGTCAGCATGCTCATTACCTCTTACACCCACATACCCTGGCACAAAAATGAAGCAGACTTAAGGAATAACTACTTAAGGAATAGATAGTCTTCTTCATCATCTATCCTTAAAAAGATACTAAGTGGACGAAGATGTGTTGGCTGGGGTTGTTCTGGTTCACTGAACCTGGCTCTCAAGTCATCAGTTATGAGTCCCTGGTGTCTTCCAGCTCTGTTGCTGTCAAACATCTCTGCCCCCAAGGAAGGATCAAGAATATATATTGCTCAAACAGGCTTAGATTGGATAGGTGGGGACAAGGATGTTAGAAAACAAACAAAGATGTGAAACCCAAAAGCTCGTTAGATATTACTACCATACCTGAATATAAAAATAACAAAAATGATTAATACATTTTCTTTGTGACTATTATGCATCCAAATATAAATGAAGGTCTGCTAAGATTTAGAGTAAATAAGAGAGTTGATGAAAAAGTATAACAAGATAGTGCATTCTTAAAAGAAGAGTATAAAAATACTTTGTGAAAGTGTGTTTATAATCATAGTAATAAAGCAGTAAAAGTAGACTTATCAGATCTAATTTATGACAAAGAATACATCACTTTCATAATAGTAAAAGCAAATAGCAGATTTTAAAAATGCATTATAAATAAGGTGCTAAATTTCATGACAATGTGAAGAAACTAAAGTATTCATAAGATTTATTTCACTTGGTCTTCTCTGTTGAAAGTCTTTTGCTGCAGCACAGGAATATCTTTTGTGTTGTCATTCAACACTATAAATCTATAAATTAATAATAATTTTTCCTTTCATTTTTAAAAATTAATGACACTTTTGTCTTACAGTAAAACCAACAATGACTAAAGATTTGTCCCCTGATCAATGTGCCCTAGTTCCACTCAACAGTGACATCGAAGATGAGGAAGCAGATCTATCAGGTATCCGATTTGGAACCCACCCAGACAGCAGACAGGAATTCATTAATCTTCCTGCAAAGATTAGAATTGGGTATATATAACTGCTGTTTTGATATATGTTAAGTTATATGTTTTATGTTTAACAACTAACTCCTTTAATTCCGGCTTGTTACAGGAGCTACTGAGTTAAGTGCTCTGTGCACACAGTGAGCTGTGTGTTTCATCTGTTTTGATCATGTTTCGATATTCCAATTGTTTACAATGAATGATGATATCGTATGACAAGGAACAGTTGGCTGTGTTCACTTTTTGTGCAGTTTCGCCTTATGCCTTTTGCCATGTGCTGAGACTGCTATGACGGGGACTACAGCTACCTTTCTTTGTTTGGGAGATAAGTTAGTAATTCGGATGATCTCACTGGCATGGGTGGTTGAGCAATTATGGATTTTAATTCGTTTGCAGTGATCCAGGACCTTCCATAACCATAACAATCCTTTAACTCATGGGAATTATTCTCATTCTTATCTTTAATCTTCTCTAAGACTCAAATATAGACATTTTCTTCCTGGGTGCTTCATTGTCGCATTTTATACATTTTCTCAAGATCATTTGATGTTTTCCCCAACCTTTCTGTCTCTGTTTTTACCTCTCGTTTTTTTACCTTTTTTTTAATCTCTTTACAGGATTTTTCAAAAGTGCCCTGTCATGGTTTTGGTTGGCTTACACAAAGTGGGCTCTTTTCAGCTCTATCATCTTTGTTGTATCTCTTTATCCACTGGTGTTTTCCTAGTACTTTTCCATAATTATGTTAGTTATTTCATTATCATTTCCATCCTTTTGTTCATCATTTATTAATGACAGCCTGTATCTTCCTCTGCATGATATTTGTTGCTCTTCATGTTTCACAACCATACAATAGGGCATTGCAATAGTTTATTTTTGTTCTAACCTAATTTATTTTTATTTCCATGTTTGCAATGAAAGCTCCTTTTGTTTGTGTGTTCTTATTTTGGTGTCATCCTCTATTTTTCTTCTTTAGTCTGTCTATTACTGCCTAGATGAATGTATAAGATTGTACATTTTAAAGAGATAAGACTTCTCATGCGATGTGTTTATTGTAAACTGAATTAGTTCTCTTGATTCTGGTCTTAACTTTATTTTTAATTCAGCTGTTGATTTCATCAAGTGTTCTCATTTTACCTTGCATTTGTTTATGATTGTCTGAGATGAGAACCAAGTGATCAACAGCTAATCAAGATTCTATAAGGTCGTTTCTAGTGACAAATTAACTAGTCTAACCAAGAGAGTATGGACAGAAAGAAAGGTCCCCAGCACCCAAAAATGCTATGCTGAAGTTGGATTTTTGGCTTAAGGGCACATATATCAAACTTGCTGTAAACCACACCACAACACATTTACATCCACTTAACATCTTGTTTTAGGATGGACAATGAAAAGTAGTAGCCATCACACAAATAAAAATAAGAAGTGGAAGAAGATGTTATTGTTCCCACTACACTTTCTTTTAATTGTTTGCCACCTTCACTTTAGCTCTCATTATTAATGTCCATACCTCTCTCAATATAATTTTACCTCATTTCATTTGCAATTTTAGACGCGTAGAAGGATCTGTTCAATTTAAAACGTCATCTCCAAATGGTGTTATTTTCTATGCTGCTGATGAGAAACATGTGGATTACTTTGGTGTCCACATACAAAATGGAAAAGTCACCTTTAGCTTCAATTCAGGATCTGGTTCTGCAATTATTGTCAGCTCAAAAACATACAATGATGGTCAGTGGCATACAGTAAGTATTTTTGTATTGATATGATTGTTTTATAACACCCATTTTCTCTACCTGGCTTGTTTCATCAGTTTCAATAAGGAAGGAAAAAAAATGCTAGGAATAATGTATGTTAAAGAATATATAAAGAGAAGTAGTGAGATCAAATGTCTAACTATCTGTGATAATGGTGAAAACAGGAGGTCCTGTGTGCACTCTGCATGCTAGCGAACATTTTGGCAGTTAAAAGTCAAAATTAAGCAATTAAAAATATACTGATGCTGAAGATGAACATTTTGGATAAAAAGGCACAGATATTGTAGCTTGCTGGGAGCTGCGATATCTCAGTGGTTAGTGAAGTGGACTACAAAGGACAAGAGATCATTTTCTGTCCTGATCAACAGCTTCTAGGTTCACCCAGCCTTAAATGGGTACTGGATTTTTTTCTGGGAAAGTAAAGTGGCACGGGCATAATATCGACCACATTACCTCCAAAAATCATGTGCTGGAGGTTTATACAAATTTGGATCACTAACACCATGTTCTCTATACACCACTTGGCGTGACGGAGTTCCTTACTTTTACTTTAATGTAGCTTGCTGTAAAGCTAGCAACACAATGCATCCATTTCCACATCATGGATGAATGCTGAAGGAGAAGAAGAAGAATAACAGTAGAAAAGTCAACAAAATAGCAAAGAACTACAAACTATCTCCCTGAACTGCTGAATGGCAAACAAGGAAGGGAAGAAGTTTTATCAGGTCTTCAGTGTCATTTTTTCTTAAATGGTTATTAGTTGAATTATGTTGTGGTTCACCGTAATATTGTGAAATTTTGTGCCTTTGGCCTAATACACCTGTTTTATCATGTCAATTTTTGGGGCTAAGTTAATTATCAATTTTTAATCCTAATGCAGTTGGTTAGGCTGACCAATTCCTGGGAAATATGGAGTGGTGGTGGTGGTGTAGAGTCATTTTTAGGTTAGTTTGCTGAGCTGGTAACCATGGTAGCTCAATGATTAGTGAACTGGACTACTAAGAATAAGAGGTCGGGTTTAATCCTCATATATGGCTTCCAGGTGCACTCACCCATAACTGGCATACCTTTCAAATATTTTTGTTAATTAACCTGTACACCAGACAAAAAAACCTGTATATATGAAAAAATATATGCATATCAATTTTAAATGTTCATTTATAATAATAAATATATATATTAATACTATTAAATATTATATATAATATTAAAATAATTTTTTAAAATATTAATAGCATTAGTACTAATAAATATTAATAATAATTGTAGTAATAGTTTATTAGTTCCTGCAGTCATCATGACATTTCTTTCAAATGTGCATTTATGCTATATTTAATTTTAAATTAGGGTTAAATGAAAAAAATCCATTTTTTTCCCAATATTATCCAGTAAATTAATTATTAAACATTTTAAAATGCACAGCTTTTGACAGAAACAAGCAATTTAAATAACAGGGATTCATTTTTAAGGAAGTGAAACATCTCCATTGAGAAAGCAAGGCACCAGCCAAGGCTGTAAATATGGCTGATACCTTGCTTTCTTAGCGGATTTGCTTCGCTTCTATAGATTAGATACCATTATTATTTTGACGTGAATTATTAGGCAGAGATAAGTTGATTACTCAAATTTTGTGAAAATAAATGTAAGATTGGTTTACAATTTGCAAGTTTTGCCTACTTCTCAGTGAGACATGACCCGTTCAATCTTAGACCAAGTCTTCTAGATTATATTAGACCGCAATTTCCATCCAAAAATGAAAGAAAACTACTTTGGGCTGTATGCAGCCAGCAAATTTTTTTGCAAACAAAGTTTACTTGAACTTTCATATGATGTATATTTGATAACACTATAAAAAAAGTAAGTAGTAAAGAGCCCCCATCATGCCAAATTGGCGTATAGTGAATATGGTATTAGTGATCATAAATTTTACAGACCTTCGGCACATGATTTTTGGGGTAATGTGGTCGGTATTACGCCTGTGCCGCTTTACTTTCCCAGAAAAAAAATCTGGTACCCATTTAAGGCTGGGTGAATCCAGAAGCCGTTGGTTGGGATCGAACCCTACCCCTTGTCCTTTGTAGTCCAGTTCACTAACCACTGAGTTATCGTGGCTGCCTTCAGTAACACTATAATCGTGTAATATTTCTGGTTAAATGTGTTAAAATGTGAGTTGTTCTTGGCAACTTTTTTTTACTTTTCGCCATTTTTAAAATTAGCCACTATACAATTTTTGAAAAAATTTTATTTGCAAAATAATTTTAAGAAGAAACAAAATGCAGAATTTCACAACAATAAAATTGTATTTTTCCTGTATTAGTTGAGAAACAGGGCGAATTTTAAAAAACATGTAAAAAGAGTATTAAATACAGGAAAAACATATATGGAAGACATGATACAGATAGGGAGCCGTGATAGCTAAGTGGTTAGTGAACTGGACTACAAAGGACAAGGGGTAGGGTTCGATCCCAACCGATGGCTTCCGGGTTCACCCAGCCTTAAATGGGTACCGGATTTTTCTGGGAAGGTAAAGCAGCGCGGGCGTAATACTGACCACATTATCCCGAAAATCATGTGTCGAAGGTCTGTAAAATTGATGATCACTAACACCATATTCCCTATACGCCACTAGGCGTGATGGGGGTACTTTACTTTTTTTTTTTAATGATACAGATATTACTAACTGGGTACCGAATTTTTATATAGGAAGAAAGATTGCACTGACATAATACTGATCACATTACCCAAAAAATAATGTGTTGAAGGTCTATAAAAAAACATGGGCACTAATACTGTACTTCCTTTATTGCCACTGCTTGACAGAGTTCTTTCTTCTTGCTGAGTTGACAACAGCATTCAGTTCAATTACTGCATCCTGGTTCAGTTTCAGTGATAGTCATTTATTATTTCTTTTGTATCTTGTTTCAATGCAGCAGCTAAATGTATGTACATTCTCCTGCCTCATACACCTTTGGATGTCAATCTTAATAAATTCAAAGAAGGCTTTGATCAGCTCAAAGGTGGTGACGTCTCCATAAAGCTTCTCCAAGTTGTGAAGGCAAAAAAAGTTATATCTTTTTATTATATCTATTGGCAGTCATCTTACCTGTGTTACATTCACATTTATCAGAAGTTTCTGTTCTTAAGTTTTTTTTAAAAGATAGTGCTTCACTCTATTATGACTTGTTCAGAGTCTTTAAAATTGTTAATTGTTGTTTTTTCTTGAGCAGGCAGTATGTATAATTTTTCTCATAACCTTGTTGTTCTGTACTCCATTTGTTCATATTTCCATCCCTAGGAAACCTCTTTGAATTTTATCTGGTTGATAGAGTCTACGACCCTCATTTTTCAACCTATATGCCTCATAATTTCCAGGAATATTACAGTGAGATGGAATTCTTCTGCATCACTAACAGAGCTTGTAGAAGGTTACTCTTAAATCACTCTGGTCTTCATTTCTATGATTTCTTAGTGTTGTAACTACTGACAGAGCATTTTTTTTCATTCATCAAGTGCCATCTCCGCAACGAAGGTTGGCTACCATGGAGTGCTATTCTGCTCTGTCTCTTGCTTTGATGGTGCAGGTTGTCATAAGCTGATTTGTCCATCTTTTGATGTTACTCATCCATGTTAGTCTTGGCCTGCCTCTGCCTCTTTTACCTTGTATTTTCCCCTCCAAGATTACTTTTAGTAGGCTGTTGTGTCTTTTAAGTAATTGTTGTAGATTTTGACAGAGCATAGTGCAATCTAATAATAACACCTCAGTGATTGGTGCATGTTTAACATATGTTTAGCAAAATAGAAACTTTATTGATATATAAATTCTTTTCACATTTGACACAACTAAGAAGGAATCATCTTATAATAATAATTTGCCAAGTTTTGAATTGTTGTGTATATGAAAGTTTGACTTCAATTGATATTGTTTAATTTGCTTATTTTATATTATTTTGTTTGAAATCAAATACTCAAAATGCTGCACTTCAAATTAATAGAAGCATTTGTATTGGTAATGTCATTTGTTTGTAATTCATATTTGCTAAAAAATAAAATAAAAATAATAATAATAATCAAGAAAATCAAGTATTGGGAAAGTTAAATTAGAATTTTGAGATTGTTTACAAGTTGGTGAAATTATATTAGATTTTTGCCAAAATGCTTTATTTTCTGTGAATTAAATCACATACTTCCTATTTTCTCTACCAGATTAATTTTATTAGAAATAACCAAGATGGTTCTTTAGAGGTTGATGAAGAAAGAGCTGGTTCTGCAAGAAGTCCTGGTACTACAAAAGCACTTAATACTAGGGGAGCTCACTATGTTGGAGGACTGCCAGAAGAGCAGAGAAAGAGGGCCACTGGTAACCTTGGGGTAGGTTAGCCTTTGCTGGTAAAAACTTTCTTTTATTTTTTTAATATTAAATTTGCGTTGTGTTACATAATCCACTTAATCTTCATAGCCTCAGATAGACAAAACAGTATTCATGTGATGGTTCGATCCTGCTTCTGGCTGTCTATTTTTCTTTGTTTTTTTTCAGTTGTTTGTTATTTGTGAATTTTGTCTGAGTGTTGTAATCATACCTCGTCCCCTGAAATGATTTGTCAAAGTCTGATCCATACATTAAATCTCTATTTTTACTGATCTCCATCAGGTTTTTCTTTTGCTACTTTTGATAAGATTGGAAGGGAAGAATTTGTTTCAAATGTTAAGAATAATATCCACTATTCAATACATAAAGAGACAACAGATCAAATGTTTTGGCCTTGTGACAAAGAAAATTAATGTAACACAATGAATTATCAACACAAGAATCATCATCATCATCATCATCATCAAGTACCAGGCCTGCTGGCGTAGGTGATCACATCTCTCCACAACTTTCAATCACGACAGCTATTTATCATTTCTGTTGTTGACCTTCTGCCAAGCCATTCTCTTAAGCTGTCTGATATTTTTTCTCTTTGCTTCCCTCTATCTCTTCGTCCCTCAATTTTTCCAGTTGTTACAATATATTCCAGTTGTTCTCTTCTCATTACATGGCCAAAAAATGATGATTAACACAAGAATACTAGATCAAAAGGCTGACTACAAAAAAGATGATTTGATGAAATATTAGAGACACTATGAAACATAGCAGGAGAGGCCAGTGGTTAAATATCACATACTGTATCTCCCTTCAATACTGAAAAATGATAATGGAAAGAAGAAAATGAAGATTGAGTTCACTACTATGCAAATTTTTTATTTTACATAGTTCACTAATATTCTTATATTTTAATGCATCTCATTTTTGGTCTCATTTTCACATTAAACACTACTATACTAATGATAGATTTCAAGAATGAACATCTGGGCAGCAATGATTGATAGATGTGTGTTCTTAGTCTCCTTCAACATTTGGCAGAAAATATGTTAATTGATGGTTGACATAGCACTCACATATCAGATGATGATACCATTAAACAAAATGATGTTTAAGCTAGAGATCACATGGTTTGATAATTAAAAAGAAGTAGCTAAAGTTTGATTGTAACTAGATAAACAAGGATATAATAATAAAATGTGGACATGGCAATTATTTTACATACCAGATACTTGTCTTTACCTGTTTTTTTGTTTTTGTTTTGGTCTTTATAATCTATAGTAAAATAATTTGTTTTATATGTCGCCATATATCGACCTTCTGAGCCGTAACCCATAGGGCATAGACTCAAATTCTCTTTCCCTGTTTAAAAAATTCTCTTTCTAGCAGTCTCAATCCTTGCAAAGATCTTTTAACAAATCTCACCATTTGTCTCTGTTCTGTACAAGCATCTTGATGTCATTGAGGGAGCTGATCCCTGCTGCTTTTGCCTCTCTGATCAATGTTCTTCTCAATGTTTCTCTGGGTCTGCATCTTTTCCTCCTACCTGTTGTTTCCCACTTGGAGACTTGCTTTGCTATTCAGTTATTATCTCTTCTCATCACATCTTCAACATATGTCCATCATCTTTTCTTAAATACTATTACTGGTTGATTGGCGATCTCTAAGTTTTGTATGTAGAGAACATTTTTAAATTACAATTAGTAAGAAAAGTTAATGACTTTGTTTAACAGGAAGGTGCAACAGGATTCATCGGTTGCCTGAGAGATTTTACATTAAACAAGTTACACTTTGATGGACCAGTTAAAAACTTTTATATCCAAAATTGTTCCAATGCGGCAGAGGCTGGCACATACTTTGGTCGAAACGGTGGTCATGTTACTCTGTGTAAGTTTTTTTATAAAATATCTGTCGTTTGATATGTCAGTAGCCTATTTCAATTACTTTATTGTTTATTAAAACACTGTACAAAGCAATAATGTATGAGTGAATCTTGTGCTGGAATCCATAAGAAAAAACGAACAAACACAAAAACAGAAATGCATATAGAAGAAAATTATAAAAATTGTTAAGAAAGACATAGTGTATGATTATTGATATATGGTTATTGATCCAGCAGCCTGTAGACCTTCTGTCCTTTCAATGCCACACTGATATTTTATGTGCTGGAGTGGCTATGAATTTTCTGTCCAGGTCTGAAGCCAGTAAAAGGACCTTCACAACAGTCAGCAACTATGGCCAATTACAAAATGCTGAGTTCAAGTTACTCATATCCCATAATCAGCATGTTTTATTTGCATATTAGTTGTGCTGAACTTCTTTAAGGTTCCAAACAAAGAATCTTAAATGTAAGACAAAGTTATGTTCATTGTGCCCATTGATTAAATGCAATTTGCATTGATAGGTTCCAGTCACAAGAAAACAATGCAGTTTGTCTGTCAGTAACGAGTTCTATAAAGTACAATAAATGTTCTTTTCAAAACATAGAGAGGGAAAGCATATAAAGTAATATAATACAACTTTGTATACATGCACTATTGATATGATTTATGGTTTCTTGAAGATCTTTATTCTAAGCCATTTTTTAAATTATGACATGAGTTTTCTTGTTTCAATCTTACAGCTGTTTGCAGACTTCTCAATACAAATTTTATGAATTTGTTCCCAAATTGCAATCAGCCTTACTACTGTAATAATAAAGATTTGGCTCACAGATTTTTAAAAAATAATAAAAATGTGTACTGCCTCCTCTCACCTCTTTATTATGTGACATAGCATAAATATAAAATATGATATGAGCTACTTGAACCGTGATATTAAAACATGTTATATATTTGTTGTTTATCAAATGATGTCTCTCACATGCGAAAAATGCTGTAATAGATATATTTTTAAAATATTATAAATTATTATTTTAAGAAAATTATCTGGAGGTCACAGAAATAAGGTCTTACTGAATGTTGAAAATACCTTGGGCATCTAAAATGAATTTTTTTGTTTATCTTCTGCACCATTGTTCTCTGTCTTAAAGAATTTTAGAGACTGTAGGTGCATTATGTTATGGTTTGCAGCAAACTGCAGAATCTGTGCTTTTTGACCTAACACATTCGACTTCAGCAGAACTTTTTTTTGGCATCAGGTTGCCTTTTTTCTTCTTTCATTCCTACTCTCTTGACCAGATTTGCTAGTCTGTTTCCAGGCTAACAATGGGGGGGGGGAGAGGGGGGGGGGAGAGAATGGGGGGGGGATGTTACAAGAAATGTTGGACATTATAGTGAAAGAAAGCAAAAATAAAGGACTCAGCCTTAATAGCAAAAAGGCAGAAGTAATGGTAGCAACAAAGAAAAAGACATCACCTCAGTGCAAAATAAAGACAAGTGGAACAATATTAAAACAGATAAATGAATTTAAATATTTGGGAACTTTGTTAACTTCAGACAGATGTACAAAATAGGTGAGATGCAGAATGGCTCAGGCAAAAGCAGCTTTCCAAAAAATGAGGAAGATACTATGCAATCCATTTTTGACAATAGAAACAAGATAAAGAGTTCTTAAATGTTATGTAGAGCTAGTTTTAACATATGGATGTGAATCATGGACAATAGGACAACAGACAAGAAAATCACTGGAGTCTGTAGAAATGTGGTTTTACAGAAGAATATTGAGAATACCATGGACAGCTAAGAAGAGTAATGAAAATGTTCTGAAAGAGGTCAAAGCAAAAAGAGAGCTAATTTCAAATATTAGGAAGAAACAATCATCATTTTTTTTGCCATGTAATGAGAAGAAAACAGCTTGAATATATTGTAACAACTGGAGAAATTGAGGGACGAAGCGATAGAGGGAAGCAAAGAGAAAAGATACCAGACAGCTTAAGAGAATGGCTTGGCAGAAGGTCAACAACAGAAATGATAAATAACTGTCATGATCAAAAGTTGTGGAGAGACATGATCACCTACGCCAGCAGGCCCGGTACTTGATGATGATGATGGGTGGAAAAAAGGAGTGGAATTTTATTATTAGTCGTCATTGATCCTGATGTAAGCTGTTAGCTATGAGTTGCTGATAAACTTTAAGACCATTTGCTGGTGAATGTTATGGGGCTTAGCTAAAGAGAGTAATGAGAATTTTCTATAAAATATTAAGGCAGAAAGAGTACCTGTTTATCAACATCAAGAGATAGCAAATGTCATTTGTTTTGGCCATGTAATGTAAAGGAAACAATTGGATTATAGTTGTGATAACTGGAAAAATTACTGAAGGAAGAGGACTAAGAAAAACTGAAAGAAAAGATACCAAACAATTTTATGAAGTCAGGAGCAGATTTGTTAAAGAATTGTAGAGGCAGAAAGTTGTGGAAAAATTATTATCTATGCTAGTATCCAAGGTACTTAATGATGATGATTCTTGATCCTTCCAATGCCATTAGATGGCACATAGGGCTCATAGAGTCTCCTGCCAATTGTCTCTATTCTAGGCAAGCTGTTTGATAATAAAAAGTGAACCTGTACCTGGCAACCTTGGCTTTTTTTAGTTCATTTTAGTGTTTTACAGAGTTGTCCTCTTTTCCTCTGACCTGATGTTTCCCTTTGGAGAGCCTGTTTAGTATTTCTCTGGTCATTTCTTCTAAATACATACACCCGTCCATCTTATTTTTTCTTAATAGTAGATGAGATAAATGCTTGCATGGCTGTCTCTCTTATTTCAGTTTTATTCTTTAATTTGATGATAATGATGATGATGATAGAAGATGGAAATCACTCTCTCTCTCTCTCTCTCTCTCTCTCTCTCTCTCTCTCTCTGCAATCAGAGTAGGATTCCAGACTCTCACTTCATGATGGAAATTATTCTTGCTGTTTAATTTAAATATAAACAAACTATTTTTCATCTCTAAATAAAAATAGAAAAACATCATAATTGGAAGGTGCTGGTTCTATAAATACTGGCATTATAAAAAATTACCAGGTATGAACATGCTTCAGACATGCAATAAATAGGTTCTTGACATTCAAAATTATATATGTTTACACATTAGTGAGTGAGAGTATCACTGCAAAAACTACAATCCCTCTAATATGTTATTAGGCCACCTTTATTTTTTTTAATCAAATATATAATATATATATATATAAATATATTATATATATATTTATTATATATATATATATCTTCTTAGCATTCACCCCTTAAGTAGGCCTGTATGCATTGTCTCACTAGTTTATGGCAAAGCCGTGATATCTGTGCCTTCAGGCCCGACACATCTGTCTATGGCATAGATAAGTTGATTTGCTTAACAATTTTTGCCCAAAGAACTGCCATTTTTGGCCCACTCTTTTTGACTTTAAACTGTCATGGGTTTTTTAATGTGTGCAAGTGCATACAGGACTTTCTATTTTTTGCTGTTTTCTGAGAGAGCTAGATATCAAATCCCACTACCCAGAGACCAGGAGAAGGTAATGCCAGAAAGAAACTATGGATTCAATTTTTGAAAAATTCCTGCCATCTGATGTCAGGATCAAACCCAGGACCTCCTTGTCCAGAGACAGGTGTCTTACCTCTAGACCACCCAGTCCCTACATAATATATAACTGCTTAGATTTTATGGGGGAAAGAAACAGCAACAAATAAACAGAAACTAATCATGAAATTATATTTGCTTGTTTAATAAACTTGACATGTCATAAAATCTTCACTATTTAACAGATGACAAGTTCAGAGTAGGAAGAGACTTGGATATAGCTATGGATGTTAAACCTAGATCCCAAGAAGGTGTCCTGCTCAGTGTTCATGGCAATGGAAGTGACTTTGTTGTATTGCAGTTATCTGATGGAGGGGTCAGTATAATGTAACCATGATAAATAAATTAACTAAGCATACTTTAGTTTTATTTACTTTTTTGAAAAATGTGCATTATAGGAATGGCATAGTCATTCATGATAAGAGAAGAAGTATCTTGGTCTACACCCTATGGGCCGGCTATGGCTCGAAAGGTCAATAGATAGATAGATAGTCATTCATTCATATTATTGGTAGATTTGTTCACAAAATAGGAATTCAGACTATCTTTTCTCTTCTAAATAATTTAGCCACAGTACAATTCTTAGCAGTTGATGCATAGAAGATGTTTATTGGAAATTTTAAATGCTTTCTATATAATCCAAACGGTTAATTATAAAAGTATTATTTTTTAAATCAATAAAATGTATGTAAATACTTCTTTGGAATTTTAAATACTGTTCTTTTATGTTTCTAGTAGTGGCATTATGATATATATTTTATTTGTTTCTTCTAAAACATATTTGCTCCTTTCTTAAAATTCTTGCATTTCCTGCTGAATACTTTGTTACACAGTAATAAAATGAAAGAGTGTAAAATAATGTTATAGTTCATTTGCTTTTGGATGACAGTTTTAATAGCAGAAATGGAAAACAAGATACAGGAAATTGTAGACATAATTGAGAGGGAAAGAAAGCAACAAGAAAGGTCTCAATCTGAAGAGTAAGAAAACAGAAGTAATGATCATATTAAAGAAACAATCATCACCACCATGCAACATAAAAATAAGAAGGATATATTTGGAACAAGCACTGAGCGTCAAATACTTGGGCACACTACCATTCTGTGGTGCATCTAACATCAGATGGAAGATGCACCACAGAAATAAAAAGCAAAATAGTTCAGGCCATTTCAGAAAATGAAAAACATCTTGTGCAACAAGGCTATATCTAGAATAGAAGTTAGAGAGTTCATTTGTGCTAGAAAGAGCCAATTCTGATCCATGGAAGTGAATCCTGGCTGTAGACAATCTAATAAAAAAACAATGAGAAGCCACAAAGATGGGATTTCTCAGAAGGATGTTGAGAGTTCTCTGGGCAGCTAAAAAGACCAAAAGAGGAAATTCTCATAGCCAACACAAAAAAGTGAGCTCTTATAAAACAGAAATAAACAATATTTTTCAGGCATATCACGAGAAGAGAAAAGTTGGAATACTTGGTTACAACTGGCAAAATAGAGGGAAGGAGAGACAAAGAGAGAAGATATTAG
Organism: Megaustenia siamemsis; assembly: GCA_032433765.1. Classification (NCBI taxonomy): domain Eukaryota; kingdom Metazoa; phylum Mollusca; class Gastropoda; order Stylommatophora; family Ariophantidae; genus Megaustenia; species Megaustenia siamemsis. Next base: position 39,955,731 of record JAVIAB010000139.1, read on the forward strand.
ATAGCTTGGTGTTGTGACATGGAAAATAGTCAACAACAGAATTGATACAATGCAATTTTTATAGAAAATTGTGGAAGAAGAACATGATCGCCAATGATATAATGATTTGCTTTTGTGCTGTTTTTATAGTTTCTGATTTATTTTGTTGTGTGTTCAAAATTAGTACCTTCATTTTTAAATGATTATCTTGGGGGCTACATGGCCTAGAAGTAAGATGTCAGTATCTATACAAAAAGGTCCTGGGTTTGATTCCCACCACAAGAAGTGGAAAACGTTCCCCTGGTCACTGGGTAGTGAGATCCAATGTGTAGCCCTCTCGGAAAAAGGTGAAAAACAGGAGGTCGTTTGTGCATTCTGCACAGATTAAAGAACCCTTGGGAGGTGGAAATCGAAAAAAGTAGGCCACTGCCAGGACAAAAATTAAAGTGTAATCTACCCAAAATTTTAAAACTCTCGACGATAAAAATATGAGAGAACCTTTGAAGTCAAAGAATATCTGCCTGTATGGCGGGGGACTCCTGGGCACACGGCAGCCGGTGTGAAAAGTAGAAAAAAAGTTATATTCATGCAAAACTCAGTCCCTCCATCGGGATTTCGCTAGAGATATAAAGCTGGCAAACACAAAAAAACAACAAAACAAATCTTTAGCTTCATTTTTCATATTACTACATTATTATTTACACATTACAGATCATCTTCACTGCAGACAATGGAGCAGGTCCCATTATGATTCAATATGTTCCTCAAACTAAGAATGCCCTTTGTGATGGACGATGGCATAGTATTAGAGGTAGAGCTTCTTTATGAGCCAAAATTATATCATTTTTTTACCCTACATTGAGTATTTTGACATTTTTTTTTTTTTTTTAATTATTGAGTTTACACATAGTTTTAAAAAATTATCACATTTTAAGGAAGTTTTCACACATTTTTATATTATTGTTTTAAAAAATTATCAAACATTCTTGCACCAATTTGGAAAGAATTATTCTTTATTTCTGTTCTGTTTGTCACTTTGTTTTGTGCCTGATTTGAGGAAGGTACAAAGTTCTGTTCTCGCCCTTTTGGTGGCTTCAGTCAATCAATTGATGTTGTTGTTGCCTTTCTTTGAGATTGTTTGTCCTTGTTACTCTGGGTCTACCTCTTGTTCTCTCTTCTCCTCTTCTAATATATGATTTGTTTGGTAAGAATCACACAGAATTTTTTCGAGATGGACAAACGTTTATATGTTGTTTCTGAATGTAGCTTGACATTGGTCAATGGCTACACTTTTTCTCATAATATAATTTATTATTTTGTCTTTTTTGGTCACTCTAAGCACTTTTTTCAGGCATCTCTTTACTGTGGTGACAAGCTTTCTTATATGCATAGCTGTACATGACCATGTATAGCATTTCAATGTTTGGATGAATATACTCTGTATAAGATATTTCTTGGCGTAAATAGGTTTTGCTTTGTGTTGAAGTGTAGGGGATAGCTGTCCCAATATTTGGTTTGTCTTGTTGCACTGGATGTCTGTTTCTTTATCGATTTTACTATCTTCAGAGAATGTTGTTCCCAGATATTTAAAGTTTGTTACTTGTTTTGTAACTTGGTGTTCTGTAGCTATGTTAATGTCTTCTTTTGTCTTCCTATTGATATGACTTCTGTTTTTTCAGTGCTTATTTCCCTGTTACTCATTTTACATTCTTTATTCATGGACAGCAGATGTCAAAGTTCTATTTCTTTGAAGCTATTAGGGCCTGATCATCAGCAAAAATTAGTTGTAAATGATTATTACATGTTTTTAAAACAACATTTTTTACCAAATAATCAGGTTTTCACATCACTGTTTAGCAATAAAGTAAAATAAAAAAAAAGTAAAGTCCCCATTATGCCAAATGGCGTGTAGGGAATATGGTGTTAGTGACCATAATTTTTACAGACCTTCGGCACATGGTTTTTGGGGTAATGTGGCCGGTATTACGCCCGTGCCGCTTTACTTTCCCAGAAAAAATCCAGTACCCATTTAAGGCTGGGTGAACCCGGAAGCTGTTGATCAGGATCAAACTCGACCTCATGTCCTTTGAGGTCCAGATCACTAACCACTGAGCTATCATGGTTCCCTCATTAGTAATAAATTGGGTTTTATTTACACTGTTCTCAATTTGAATTTCATTATGGGTTTTAGATCAAATTAGGCAATCACATTGTTAGTTTCAATGGCATTGTTGCACTTTTGTATGCTTTTTCTTAATTTGTATAACTTTCTTCACATTTTGAGTTTTTGTTAACATTCCTACACATACATCAAATTGATTTTTTCACATGTTGACAGGAGTGGTGAATTCAAAAAATTACGCTCTGACCATTTTTACATCTTTATAAATTACAACTAACTTTAAAATCTTTTATGACTTTTTTTTTTTTGCATATCACGATTTGTGAATATAGTTTATTTCTCATGATAATTTTTGGATTTATGTGTTCCTTTATGTTCTTCATTCAGTTTTGAGAGAACACTTTGTTCATTGTGCCAAAGTTTACAGAAAGACTACGTAAACTGCATGTTTCCAACCAAAATTTTGTATTTTGGCAGACACTTTAATTGACAAGGATGTCAGTCACAACACAATGTTCTAGTTGCTTTTTTCAACATGATAGAGGAGAGAGATGTCTGTCTGTCTGCAGGTCTGTCTGTTGTCCTTTCTGAAGACAGCATGTAAGGGCAGAAATTCTACACTCTCCATGCCCGATGACCTTTACTATTAAGCATCGGATTTTGTATAGGACAATCGTTGTATCTTGCCACAGGTTCCTGTTCTGGATAAGCATCTCAACATCATCAGTAAGCAAGACAGCTGATGCCTATTGTTACTGCTTCTCACCTCAGTGTTTTTTTTAGTGTTTTTCTAGATTACCTTTTTTACTCTCTGGTTAAAGTAATGCAGTTTCAATTTTTTTTTTTTTTAATACAGCACACATGAGAGGAATATGTTCTTGTTTTTTAACTTTTTCACATTTACTAACATTCTCATTGTCTGTCCTTAGAAGAATGTTTAGTTGATGTAGATGTATTGTGGTCTGCTGCAGAACTGTGATATTTGCACCTTTTGGGAAAACAATATATAAAATAGTTTATCTACTTATTTTTACTGTGACAATTTTTTGTCCACAGTCCTAGTAAAAAAATTCATTATATTTGTTCTTATTTGTACATTATTGTTAATATTTGTGAATCAAAACAATTGTTTTTATATGCTTGGCACAGCTATCAAGAACAAGCACATTCTCATATTGACAGTTGATGGAGTTAATATAGGAGAGCAGCATGGAAAATCTGAAATCTCTGCAGCAGACACACATGATCCTCTTTACATTGGTGGCAATACAGGTTTGTCAAAAAGTTGTATTCATTAACAGTTTTTAGCGGTGATTTGTGGTGAAGTGATTAAAACTGTAACTTATATTGGCCTTGATGGTGCTCACAATATTGAGGATAAAATAGAATATTAATAGAATAATAATAAAATAGAATATTAATAGAATAATAATAAAATAGAATAATATAGAGATAATTACTTTTTTTTTTCTTTGGTCTAATGTCTAATCTCCCGTGTGTTACCGGGGCCTCATTATGTGGGAAGTAAAGAATAGTGACACTGTGACCTTCCAAGCATGTCGTAAGAGGCGACTAAGGAGTTTGATCGATGGCTTGACAAGCTGTCATTGTAAAAAGCATTGTTATGGAAACAGAACCATAGATTTTAGAAGCAGTGATCTCTGCAATATGTGCCATTTTGGCACGCAAGGTTTCTGTTTTTGAGATTATAGTTCTGCCCTATGTGTCGTCTTCGGCGCGAAAGGACAATAGATAGATAGATAGAATGTCTAATGTTCGTACACAGTTTGAAATAGATGCTTGTGTTCGTCCAATGACTAAAGGAATACATCTATTCCTCATTCACCTTTAAAAGGACATTAAGTAGCGCGTATACTTTGCATGTTATAATTGTGTCATAATATAAATAAGGTATGCTGATGATACAGTCATAATCACTAAGAGTGAAAATGAGTTACAAGAAATGTTAGACATTATAGTGAAGGAAAGCAAAAATAAAAGTAAAAAAAAAAAAGTAAAGTACCCCCGTCACGCCAAGTGATGTATAGGGAATATGGTGTTAGTGATCATAAATTTTACAGACCTTCGGCACATGATTTTTGGGCTAATGTGGTCGGTATTACGCCCGTAACGCTTCACTTTCACAGAAAAAAATCTGGTACCCATTTAAGGTTGGGTGAACCCGGAAGCTGTCGGTTGGGATCGAACCCTACCCCTTGTCCTTTGTAGTCCAGTTCACTAATCACTGAGCTACCGCGGCTCCCTAAAAATAAAGGATTCAGCCTTAATAGCAAAAAGACAGAAGTAATGGTAGCAACAAAGAAAAAAATATCACTACAATGCACAGTAAAGAGAAGTGGAACAATATTAAAACAGGTAAATGAATTTAAATATCTGGGAACATTTTAACCTCAGATAGTAGATGTACAAGTGAGATACAGAATGGCTCTGGTAAAAGCAGCTTTCCAAAAAATGATTAAGTTATTGTGCAATCCATTTTTGACAATAGAAACAAAAAAAAGAGTTCTTAAATGATATGTAATGTAGAACCAGTCTTAATATATGGATGCGAATCCTGGACAATAGGACAACAGACTAGAAGTTATGTAGAGTAAATCTTTCTTCTTTTTTTTTTTGCGTTCACCAGCTTTTACCTCTGACAAAGTCCCTAGAGACTAGGAACTAAATTTTGCGTGTTAATCCATTTTTCCATGTTAGCCGTGTGCACAGGGGTCTCTCACCGCACAAGCAGATAACTCCGTCTTCAGAGGTACTCTGTTTTTTCTGTCAATGAGTAATGACGTTTCAAGCCGGGCCTCGCTGTTGAGACCAGGTGTGGTTACCGTAGAGAGAAATCATAAATAAAAATTCCAAATGGTCCAGTCGGGATTTGAACTCACAACCTCTCTGATTCAAGGATGGTGTCTTGCCTCAAGACCAACCAGTCCCAAGCCAAACTTAATATATGGATGTGAATCATGGACAATAGGACAACAGACAAGAAAATTATTGGAGGCTGTAGAAATGGTTTTATAGAAGAATGTTGAGAATACCATTGATAGCTAAGAAGAGTAATGAAGACATTCTAAAAGAGAAGAAAGCAAAAAGAGAGCTAATATCCAATATTAGGAAGAAACAATCATAATTTTTGGCCGTGCAATGAGAAGGGAAGAGTTTGAATATATTGTGACAACTGGAAAAGTTGAGGGATGAAGAGATAGAGGGAAGCAAAGAGAAAAGATACAAGACAGCTTAAGAGAATGGCTTGGCAGAAGGTCAACAACAGAAATTATAAATAACTCTCGAGATTGAAAGTTGTGGAGAGACATGATCACCTACACCAGCAGCCATGGTACTTGGTGATGATGATGATATGTTGTGTGGGGTTTGCAGTAAAACTGTGATGTTACATCTTTTAGCCCAGCACATCCGACTTCAGCATGTTATTTTTGAGTACCAGGTTGTCTTCCCTATTTGATCCCTATTTACTTGGCCAGACTAGACAAGTTATTCTGTCTTGGGAGGCACTGTGAGGAGGTGGACCTGGATGGTTCTGGTTCACTGATCCTGGTGCAAGCCATCAACTGTGCGTAGTTGACATTTTTCATCATTCCATAATGAGACAATACAGATCTAATGGAGATCTTTTTCTCAATAGGCAATGATAGGAAACTCTTTTCACAGCTTCATAACAGAAGACAATCAGAAATCAAGATCAACAGAAAAAAGGTCATCCTTTAAGCGTTTCAGGGAGCCGCGATAGCTCAGTGGTTAGTGAACTGGACTACAAAGGACAAGAGGTAGGGTTCGATCCCAACCGACGGCTTCCAGTTCACCCAGCCTTTAATGGGTACCGGATTTTTTTCTGGGAAAGTAAAGCGGCACAGGCGTAATACCGACCACATTACCCCAAAAATCATGTGCCGAAGGTCTGTAAAATTTATGGTCACTAACACCATATTTCCTATACGCCACTTGGCGTGATGGGGGTATTTTACTTTTTTTTAAGCGTTTCAGCCTTTTAGTTTCTTGGGGAGGGGGGCACCTGAGTCTTGACTCCCAGGTGTCATTTAACCTGAAAGTTCACAATATGTTGAGCATATAATAGAAGAGACTCTGGGCTAAACAAAATGTCTGATCAAATCAACTGCCCATACCCAGTGACAAATTTTAGCTGTCTTTACATGTGCACAATGAGCATGTCAAAATGTCTTGGTCAGTTTGTTGTACCTGCTTACAAGGTGTGTTGAAATTAAATCCTGAGTTTCTTAAAAATTGCTACATATTTCTTATAGGCTTTATCTTAGTTAAACTGTACAGGAATATGAAGAAAGTGTGATAATTTTGTTTTATGCTACCATAGAACATATATGTTCCTACCATCACCTCCATGTGATACTCTAGTATAAGAACAGTCACCACCACTGCATTGATGCAAAAATAAAAAGGTGTGCTGGAATATCAAGCATGAAAATAAATAACCATTGCTCATCATCATTTTCAAATACAGTATATGCAAAAATCAGATAACACATTTCATGCATAATATATATATACAGCTTAAGGAGACCACAATAGCTTAGTGGTTATTTAACTGGACTACTAAGGAAAAGAGGTCAGGTTCAGTCTTGATCAACGCTTCAACTGATTTTACAGTTAATGTCCTTTATGCATCTAAGATTCTCACCATACAGATAGTAATAATACAACACTGCGTAACATGTTGTTCTGTCTACTGAAACATTAATATTAAGAATTGTCACTAGGTGAGACAGGGAGGTCTAGAGGTAAGTCACCACCCCTTCAACAAGAAAGTCCTGGGTTCAGATCTTGTCACAAGTGGTGGCAATTTTTCATTTTCAATCAGTGGTTACTTCATTGCTTTATCCTCTCCCAGTCTCTTGAGTAAAGAAGATTCAATGTCTAGCTCTGTTGGATAGCTGCACACACAAAAAAGAGGTCATGTGCACACTTTGCACATGTTAAAACTCTTGGGGGTTAAAAATCTAAAGAAGTTGACCAAAACAGCCAATGTTCAAGCAAAAAAATTGTTCAACAATTAAAAATATCTACCCATGTTAAAGACAGATTGAGCAGGTTGAAAGGCTCAAATATTGTGGCGTGTCATAACCATATATACATATCAACTTAACATGTGAAAACTGAAGTCATTTTTTGATGGTTTGCTTTGTCAAAAGTCTTAGAGTAGTCTATAAATAACAAAACACTAAGTACAAATTTGTATTAAGTACAAATATGCTTTTACTGGAGACATGCGTCAAGTCTAAAAGAATATAAACACAAGAGACAAGAAATGTATATAGTGTACTATGTTAATCAGAAGAATTGTATATAGTGTACTATGTTAATCAGAAGAATGGTATATAGTGCACTATGTTAATCAGAAGAATGGTATATAGTGTACTATGTTAATCAGAAGAATGGTATATAGTGTACTATGTTAATGCCAATACAAAATCACATTTTTTTTAAGGGCCAAAGGGTGTCAGCTCACAGGCTTGTGGATCCATAACAACAGCATTTTTTTTTTAAATTGTCCTCACCACATATATTAAAAATGCCCAACATCTACCCCACCATCATCCCTTTAATGCAAATGACCTGCTATACACATTTTAAATGCACAACAAAAATACTTTGATTTGTATTACTTCATTAATTACTAGCTTTTATGATCCCAGTTTACTTTGTTTTATTAAAAATGCAATAACAATGGCTAAAACTAATCTGTTTTAATCAAACTAGTTGTGAGCCACAAGCCATTGCTACAAGTTATTAAAAATATTTATTTTTAAAATGAAATGTCTATTTCTTCTGTTACTTTCAGACCTCAAAGCCAAGGGTATAGTTGCTAATGGAGACTTTGTTGGATGCATTCGCAATCTGAGACTGAACAATGTTTTGCAGTACATTGCCACTGGAACTCCATCTGGGGATGTGAAGCTGGGAGCTTGTCCAGCCACATAGACTGACCTTTGCCACAAAAATGCATCCTTGAACTCTTTCTATATGCACTGATTTTATTTTTTTTATTTTCAGGACAAATCAATAAGTGAAATCAACAGTACATAGAAATAATTGAGCCCTTTCGGACATTAATATACAGAATAATAAAGTTGGATTTTTTTTTTAATGCAAAAAAACAATCAAATAAAAAAATCTAGAAAAAAGTTATGAATTAAAAATAATTGCTATTTATAATGAAAGAGGCATATTTTAACATAAAAAGAGAAGACAACACTCTGCTAATAACTATAGGCCTACTAGAAAGATTTTTAAAATAACATAGATGAGATGAAAATATTCATAAATAAAACAACAACCTGTCACAATGTGCCATTAATGCAAGAAATAAGACTATTGTAAATCACTTGTTGCCAACCATCTATGCAGTGACAGACAGCACTGCCCTATTAAATATATTTCTTTACCACTGGACTTTATTACAGTTAATGTTCTGTTCGTGAAGCTGTTTGAAATCAGATGTTAAACATTTTATTATCAACGCTTTGGCCTTCTAGTCTATAGAATACTGTATCTTTAGACCAATTTCTTTTTTTTTTGTAGCCTATAATTTTACTTATTGGAATTGAGTTCAAGGATGTATGATACATGATTTATTATACTCTTTTATCAAATGTTTTTAGTTAGGTGTTCTTTGAATGAAGCATAATAATAATTGTATTATTTTTCTATACTACACATCATTTTCAGTTTTTTTTTAAATGTGTATAGATGTTTTAAAAATAGATCTGTAATAAACATGACTCAAAGAACTTTGAAAGATACAGTGCAAAAAATCTAGTGGTTTGTCAACTTTTTATTTTTGTTGAGTGCACTTAGATTGTTTTTCTAGTCAATACTGACAGTTGGTATTTAGTTTTCACATCACTGCTCATTTTATTTTAATAATCTTTATCTGTTAAAAAAAATATTTCAACAGACCAGCATATTTAACTATAAAAATTGTTCTCAATTACATCTACAGCAAACATCTTTCCACTTTTATTGTGCAGTTAGACAAACATTTTCCAACACATCTGATGTAAATCACTATATGACATTATGTTTCAATAAAGACAATTTATTCTTTAAACAGATATTATTAAACTGAAAATAATATATTTTGTTATTTTCTTAAATTGCTGCAGCATATTATTTATGCACTTTTTTTTCACTCTCAAAGTCCTTCAGGCTCCTTTTTGGAACAAGGATAAGATCTTTCCAACCACCCCAATCTTGGACATTTTCTCTACATCCTTCCAGTCAGTGCCAATGTAATCAGTGGGCATATCAGTCCTACAATGTTCTTTGACCACATGACTTTCTGAACTCTGTGTCTGTTTTCAGAATCCCTCCTTTTAGCTTTGTCTACATGGCTTCATGAACTCTTTGTCTATTTTCAGAGTTCCGGGGCTCCCTTTGCAAGATTGGGTTAACTAATTTTCTTGTCTGCATTTTTTTAATCTATTGATTTTTTTTAACAGATTGTTAGCCTGTTACTCCAACCTTCTTAGTCACCTCATACAACATGCATGGAAGGAGGCAGTAGCTCTATTCATTTTCTGCTGACCACAGTTAGGGTAACCATACTCAACATGAATAATGCAAATTATTATAAACTATAAATTTACAAAATATTTGAGCTTTGTTTGCAAAATCTTTAATAAGTAACATTGATTAGTGTATCTATCTATTTTCATTGTGCTTTACATTTGTCCATGAATTTGTCAACATAGATCAACATATAACAATATTTGCAATTAACAAGATCACACACCAGTCAGCAGTTTATTTTTTTTTTAATTAATTTAAAATCACATAAAAATTTATTCTGTGACTAAAACTACAATTTTTCTTTCAAAGATAGGACAATATAGGTGAAAATAAGTTACACTATTCAATATGTCATACTTTACATGAGTTACAGTAACCCATATTGGTGGGGGTTTTTTTAATATATATTTTTGTTATTTTGATATACAGTAGTGTCAATACCACTATACTCTGCATACTGACATCATGATATGGTAAATGTGGGTTTTATCTCAGCCTTGTATTCTCCATTCTACCCAGCTGAAAAAGAGTACTTGTCCCACTGAGCTGGGTAAGGTAGTAACAGTGAGGGAGAGCATGTACACCTTTCTCTCCTAAACCCAGCCTTCAAATGCTGTCGTCTAGTACAGTGAAATTTACTACTTTACTACTTCCTTATAGTATATGCTTTAGGACACTCTTTACTTCCTTTGTTACAAGATTATAATTGTAGATACTTTTTAATTGAAAAGTACAAAATGTCCACAGCACTCTTAATTTCCATACAATATTCATATTTAGATACACACTATATAAATATATACAACTAGAAATACATGTAACTTACAGGCATATGTTTCTTCAAATACATTTGTATATTTTTTATTCTATATTAAGGACAAGCCAAATTCTTTAAATTTAAATTTAAAAAATTAAAAATAAGTGAAACATAGGATTATTACCTATATTTCAACATGGAAATGTAAAAATAGTTAAAATTTGTAAACTTAATTCTTTCCCTTCTTCCATATTATTTTGCTGGTTTGAGTTGAATTATGTGAAAACCAATGTCACCAATGTAAAAATTATGTTGTTTTTTTTAAAAAGTATATCATATAACACATCAAATTAGAGATGGAATATTCCACAGAATGGAAATAATATTTGTTTGACATAAAATCATTTTGGTAAATATTTAAAATTTGAAGAAAGAGGAAAATGATGGTTGAGACTTTGACAGACACCTTGATCACAAAACAACAAAATAATAATGTAAACATTCTATTTCTTACAGAAATTAAGTTTACTTACATTTCACAGATGATGTAGTCTTTGAAATAATCCATGAGGAAGTTGGGGGTTCACCAGTTTTCCATTGGAAGTCATTACAGGATATAAACATACTAAAACATGCACAAACTGTGGCAAAAAGCTAAGTCTATTCCCCCAATATATGGTTACTTATAGGTTTCAGAAGTGGATATATAGAAAGGGAAACCACTCTACTATACAATTAGGTATGGTAAAACTTTGAGAAAGATACAGAATTATTATTTAGTCATTTTGCAGTGGACAGAGAGAGCATATCTTGGAATAATGAGGACACGGAAGTGCATAATATTGAAGGTACTGGGAAGGGAAAGAGTTAAGTCTTCTTTGTTACTCTGCATGGAAAACCAAGTTGTGTTTATCCATATAACATATGAGGCATTGCCACAAGAGCAGGTGTGATTTGCTCTGCTTTTGAAAATAAAATTTAATTATTTGATATATCTTACTTGTTAGTAGTTCATCCAGATGATCACTGATATTTTAATCATCGTCATATGTTATCTAAAAACTTTTATTTAATTTTAATTGCTTTCCTGTGTAACCTATTTTTGCTTTTTTATGTTATTGTTGAGTGATTTCTCTTTTTTTTTTTTTTGTTTTTTTTTTTTTTTTGAGTTTGTTTCCATTTTAACAAGGATCATGAATGAAGACTCCATAGTTTTATTTTAAAATTGTGTTTTAGTTTGTGAATTTTAGCTCTTGTCTTCTTAGATTTGTTTATTTAACTTATCAACTGTTAATACATACAGTTGTTCTTCATTTGTTCATTACTCTTATTCATTACATTATTGTTCATTCTACTGCTGTTAAAGTTACAAGCTGTAATAATATTATTTTCCTTTCCCAATTTGCAAAGTGCATTTCTTTTAAATGAGAGACTAATGGAAAGTTCCCACACTATGTTAGGAATTTACAGGCTTACCTAAATTTGACTGTCATCACCTTTAAAATAGTCCGCTTTGGAATATACACTGCATCTCTTCAATGCCTTAAAAGCACCTTGTAAATCTTTTACCTCAAAACTGTCCGAAGCCACTTACGAAGAGACACTGAGATTGCTGGCTGAGTACATTCTCAGGGGGACTATTTAGAATTTGATAGCTGCCAAATTTAAATAAGGTAAGCTTGTAATTTTTTGCTAGGTATAATTTGAGAACTTTCTGATAGCTCTCACATAATTTAATTATTTTAATTATATTTTGTATTAGAATAGTATTTATTTTGATATTAGTATTAGTCAAAGTCTGGTTTTGTTGCAATGTCCCATATAGCTAGTCTTGGTAATGCAGAAATGAATAAGTAAATTCAATTTTTAAAAGTAAACTTAATCTAAACTGCCAATGTAAGTTACAGTATAGTTTCTGTCTAGATAGGTCTTATCTTCACATTAATTGTTATTATATTTATGTACTCTCAGTTGTTTACTGTTTACAAATTGTATAGAAAACACCAAATTTGTTGTCAGATTGCCAAATAGTATTACTCACATCTGAACGCTTGCTCTTAAAAAGATCAACTACTGTTTTATGCAGTTATGATGTCAAATAGGTCCTGCAAAGTTTGACCAAAATGTTTGTCTAGCCCGCTGCTGCCTGAAAAATTACACAGGGACTATATATTTTAAATTACGATCTGCTTAATTCAAGACCATTTAATCTCTCATATTAACATTTTTCATCTAGATTTTTTTATGCAAAGTTTAATAATTTCTGTAAGTGAAAGTGAAAGTCATAATTTTTTACCGCTTCAATTTTCTTCAACCTGTGTCGAGAAGATCTATGTTTTTGTGCTCAGGGCACCGGTATTCATAAGTGATATTAATAATATCTTATGATCCACTTAATTCACTGTATTTAATCTCTCATATTAACATTTTGAATCTATGTTTGATTTTACAATACAATTTAATCATTTTGGTGAGTAAAAGTGAAAATTTTTATTACTGCTTCAATTTTGTTAAATTTGCATTTGAAGTTAAACATATTTTTGTGCTCATGGCGTCAGTTAAAGTGAAAGTCATAAACATTATGCGGTAATTGTTATTTTAGCAAATTTGTAAGATGAACTGAAACAACGGACATTGCAATGTCAGCAGCGTTATATAAACAATAGTTGTTTTTAATAGCAGCAAGGCAGGGGAAAATTTCTGAATGTAGGTTTGAAACACCAGAACATTTGTCAGAGGAAGGGCCTCATTTGCGTCATATTAAGGGTCTAATTTGCATCAACAAGACTTAGGTCATTTCAGCTAAAAAGTGTGCCCCGAAAAAGCATGTGCTCCATCCAAAACATAATGCAAAATTGTATTAATGTAACTGATAATGTCATGTATATGAAACTACAAATAGCATACTGAATGTATTAATTTGTAAAGTACTTGTAATATTATATTACTGATCGCAGAGAGAGAGAGAGAGAGATATTATATTACATTTGGATATTACCATTTGGTCATTAATCAACTTAATCTTTGCAAAACATCTTTTTGTACATAAATATGGCAGCAATAAATGAACTTTAGCATCATAAATTGTTTTTTTTTTCATTTTTGTTGTACTAGTATACAAACTCCTGTGTGTTACCGTGGCTTATATGCTTGGCACAGCTATCAAGAACAAGCACATTCTCATATTGACAGTTGATGGAGTTAATATAGGAGAGCAGCATGGAAAATCTGAAATCTCTGCAGCAGACACACATGATCCTCTTTACATTGGTGGCAATACAGGTTTGTCAAAAAGTTGTATTCATTAACAGTTTTTAGCGGTGATTTGTGGTGAAGTGATTAAAACTGTAACTTATATTGGCCTTGATGGTGCTCACAATATTGAGGATAAAATAGAATATTAATAGAATAATAATAAAATAGAATATTAATAGAATAATAATAAAATAGAATAATATAGAGATAATTACTTTTTTTTTCTTTGGTCTAATGTCTAATCTCCCGTGTGTTACCGGGCCTCATTATGTGGGAAGTAAAGAATAGTGACACTGTGACCTTCCAAGCATGTCGTAAGAGGCGACTAAGGAGTTTGATCGATGGCTTGACAAGCTGTCATTGTAAAAAGCATTGTTATGGAAACAGAACCATAGATTTTAGAAGCAGTGATCTCTGCAATATGTGCCATTTTGGCACGCAAGGTTTCTGTTTTTGAGATTATAGTTCTGCCCTATGTGTCGTCTTCGGCGCGAAAGGACAATAGATAGATAGATAGAATGTCTAATGTTCGTACACAGTTTGAAATAGATGCTTGTGTTCGTCCAATGACTAAAGGAATACATCTATTCCTCATTCACCTTTAAAAGGACATTAAGTAGCGCGTATACTTTGCATGTTATAATTGTGTCATAATATAAATAAGGTATGCTGATGATACAGTCATAATCACTAAGAGTGAAAATGAGTTACAAGAAATGTTAGACATTATAGTGAAGGAAAGCAAAAATAAAAGTAAAAAAAAAAAAGTAAAGTACCCCCGTCACGCCAAGTGATGTATAGGGAATATGGTGTTAGTGATCATAAATTTTACAGACCTTCGGCACATGATTTTTGGGCTAATGTGGTCGGTATTACGCCCGTAACGCTTCACTTTCACAGAAAAAAATCTGGTACCCATTTAAGGTTGGGTGAACCCGGAAGCTGTCGGTTGGGATCGAACCCTACCCCTTGTCCTTTGTAGTCCAGTTCACTAATCACTGAGCTACCGCGGCTCCCTAAAAATAAAGGATTCAGCCTTAATAGCAAAAAGACAGAAGTAATGGTAGCAACAAAGAAAAAAATATCACTACAATGCACAGTAAAGAGAAGTGGAACAATATTAAAACAGGTAAATGAATTTAAATATCTGGGAACATTTTAACCTCAGATAGTAGATGTACAAGTGAGATACAGAATGGCTCTGGTAAAAGCAGCTTTCCAAAAAATGATTAAGTTATTGTGCAATCCATTTTTGACAATAGAAACAAAAAAAAGAGTTCTTAAATGATATGTAATGTAGAACCAGTCTTAATATATGGATGCGAATCCTGGACAATAGGACAACAGACTAGAAGTTATGTAGAGTAAATCTTTCTTCTTTTTTTTTTTGCGTTCACCAGCTTTTACCTCTGACAAAGTCCCTAGAGACTAGGAACTAAATTTTGCGTGTTAATCCATTTTTCCATGTTAGCCGTGTGCACAGGGGTCTCTCACCGCACAAGCAGATAACTCCGTCTTCAGAGGTACTCTGTTTTTTCTGTCAATGAGTAATGACGTTTCAAGCCGGGCCTCGCTGTTGAGACCAGGTGTGGTTACCGTAGAGAGAAATCATAAATAAAAATTCCAAATGGTCCAGTCGGGATTTGAACTCACAACCTCTCTGATTCAAGGATGGTGTCTTGCCTCAAGACCAACCAGTCCCAAGCCAAACTTAATATATGGATGTGAATCATGGACAATAGGACAACAGACAAGAAAATTATTGGAGGCTGTAGAAATGGTTTTATAGAAGAATGTTGAGAATACCATTGATAGCTAAGAAGAGTAATGAAGACATTCTAAAAGAGAAGAAAGCAAAAAGAGAGCTAATATCCAATATTAGGAAGAAACAATCATAATTTTTGGCCGTGCAATGAGAAGGGAAGAGTTTGAATATATTGTGACAACTGGAAAAGTTGAGGGATGAAGAGATAGAGGGAAGCAAAGAGAAAAGATACAAGACAGCTTAAGAGAATGGCTTGGCAGAAGGTCAACAACAGAAATTATAAATAACTCTCGAGATTGAAAGTTGTGGAGAGACATGATCACCTACACCAGCAGCCATGGTACTTGGTGATGATGATGATATGTTGTGTGGGGTTTGCAGTAAAACTGTGATGTTACATCTTTTAGCCCAGCACATCCGACTTCAGCATGTTATTTTTGAGTACCAGGTTGTCTTCCCTATTTGATCCCTATTTACTTGGCCAGACTAGACAAGTTATTCTGTCTTGGGAGGCACTGTGAGGAGGTGGACCTGGATGGTTCTGGTTCACTGATCCTGGTGCAAGCCATCAACTGTGCGTAGTTGACATTTTTCATCATTCCATAATGAGACAATACAGATCTAATGGAGATCTTTTTCTCAATAGGCAATGATAGGAAACTCTTTTCACAGCTTCATAACAGAAGACAATCAGAAATCAAGATCAACAGAAAAAAGGTCATCCTTTAAGCGTTTCAGGGAGCCGCGATAGCTCAGTGGTTAGTGAACTGGACTACAAAGGACAAGAGGTAGGGTTCGATCCCAACCGACGGCTTCCAGTTCACCCAGCCTTTAATGGGTACCGGATTTTTTTCTGGGAAAGTAAAGCGGCACAGGCGTAATACCGACCACATTACCCCAAAAATCATGTGCCGAAGGTCTGTAAAATTTATGGTCACTAACACCATATTTCCTATACGCCACTTGGCGTGATGGGGGTATTTTACTTTTTTTTAAGCGTTTCAGCCTTTTAGTTTCTTGGGGAGGGGGGCACCTGAGTCTTGACTCCCAGGTGTCATTTAACCTGAAAGTTCACAATATGTTGAGCATATAATAGAAGAGACTCTGGGCTAAACAAAATGTCTGATCAAATCAACTGCCCATACCCAGTGACAAATTTTAGCTGTCTTTACATGTGCACAATGAGCATGTCAAAATGTCTTGGTCAGTTTGTTGTACCTGCTTACAAGGTGTGTTGAAATTAAATCCTGAGTTTCTTAAAAATTGCTACATATTTCTTATAGGCTTTATCTTAGTTAAACTGTACAGGAATATGAAGAAAGTGTGATAATTTTGTTTTATGCTACCATAGAACATATATGTTCCTACCATCACCTCCATGTGATACTCTAGTATAAGAACAGTCACCACCACTGCATTGATGCAAAAATAAAAAGGTGTGCTGGAATATCAAGCATGAAAATAAATAACCATTGCTCATCATCATTTTCAAATACAGTATATGCAAAAATCAGATAACACATTTCATGCATAATATATATATACAGCTTAAGGAGACCACAATAGCTTAGTGGTTATTTAACTGGACTACTAAGGAAAAGAGGTCAGGTTCAGTCTTGATCAACGCTTCAACTGATTTTACAGTTAATGTCCTTTATGCATCTAAGATTCTCACCATACAGATAGTAATAATACAACACTGCGTAACATGTTGTTCTGTCTACTGAAACATTAATATTAAGAATTGTCACTAGGTGAGACAGGGAGGTCTAGAGGTAAGTCACCACCCCTTCAACAAGAAAGTCCTGGGTTCAGATCTTGTCACAAGTGGTGGCAATTTTTCATTTTCAATCAGTGGTTACTTCATTGCTTTATCCTCTCCCAGTCTCTTGAGTAAAGAAGATTCAATGTCTAGCTCTGTTGGATAGCTGCACACACAAAAAAGAGGTCATGTGCACACTTTGCACATGTTAAAACTCTTGGGGGTTAAAAATCTAAAGAAGTTGACCAAAACAGCCAATGTTCAAGCAAAAAAATTGTTCAACAATTAAAAATATCTACCCATGTTAAAGACAGATTGAGCAGGTTGAAAGGCTCAAATATTGTGGCGTGTCATAACCATATATACATATCAACTTAACATGTGAAAACTGAAGTCATTTTTTGATGGTTTGCTTTGTCAAAAGTCTTAGAGTAGTCTATAAATAACAAAACACTAAGTACAAATTTGTATTAAGTACAAATATGCTTTTACTGGAGACATGCGTCAAGTCTAAAAGAATATAAACACAAGAGACAAGAAATGTATATAGTGTACTATGTTAATCAGAAGAATTGTATATAGTGTACTATGTTAATCAGAAGAATGGTATATAGTGCACTATGTTAATCAGAAGAATGGTATATAGTGTACTATGTTAATCAGAAGAATGGTATATAGTGTACTATGTTAATGCCAATACAAAATCACATTTTTTTTTAAGGGCCAAAGGGTGTCAGCTCACAGGCTTGTGGATCCATAACAACAGCATTTTTTTTTAAATTGTCCTCACCACATATATTAAAAATGCCCAACATCTACCCCACCATCATCCCTTTAATGCAAATGACCTGCTATACACATTTTAAATGCACAACAAAAATACTTTGATTTGTATTACTTCATTAATTACTAGCTTTTATGATCCCAGTTTACTTTGTTTTATTAAAAATGCAATAACAATGGCTAAAACTAATCTGTTTTAATCAAACTAGTTGTGAGCCACAAGCCATTGCTACAAGTTATTAAAAATATTTATTTTTAAAATGAAATGTCTATTTCTTCTGTTACTTTCAGACCTCAAAGCCAAGGGTATAGTTGCTAATGGAGACTTTGTTGGATGCATTCGCAATCTGAGACTGAACAATGTTTTGCAGTACATTGCCACTGGAACTCCATCTGGGGATGTGAAGCTGGGAGCTTGTCCAGCCACATAGACTGACCTTTGCCACAAAAATGCATCCTTGAACTCTTTCTATATGCACTGATTTTATTTTTTTTATTTTCAGGACAAATCAATAAGTGAAATCAACAGTACATAGAAATAATTGAGCCCTTTCGGACATTAATATACAGAATAATAAAGTTGGATTTTTTTTTTAATGCAAAAAAACAATCAAATAAAAAAATCTAGAAAAAAGTTATGAATTAAAAATAATTGCTATTTATAATGAAAGAGGCATATTTTAACATAAAAAGAGAAGACAACACTCTGCTAATAACTATAGGCCTACTAGAAAGATTTTTAAAATAACATAGATGAGATGAAAATATTCATAAATAAAACAACAACCTGTCACAATGTGCCATTAATGCAAGAAATAAGACTATTGTAAATCACTTGTTGCCAACCATCTATGCAGTGACAGACAGCACTGCCCTATTAAATATATTTCTTTACCACTGGACTTTATTACAGTTAATGTTCTGTTCGTGAAGCTGTTTGAAATCAGATGTTAAACATTTTATTATCAACGCTTTGGCCTTCTAGTCTATAGAATACTGTATCTTTAGACCAATTTCTTTTTTTTTTGTAGCCTATAATTTTACTTATTGGAATTGAGTTCAAGGATGTATGATACATGATTTATTATACTCTTTTATCAAATGTTTTTAGTTAGGTGTTCTTTGAATGAAGCATAATAATAATTGTATTATTTTTCTATACTACACATCATTTTCAGTTTTTTTTTAAATGTGTATAGATGTTTTAAAAATAGATCTGTAATAAACATGACTCAAAGAACTTTGAAAGATACAGTGCAAAAAATCTAGTGGTTTGTCAACTTTTTATTTTTGTTGAGTGCACTTAGATTGTTTTTCTAGTCAATACTGACAGTTGGTATTTAGTTTTCACATCACTGCTCATTTTATTTTAATAATCTTTATCTGTTAAAAAAAATATTTCAACAGACCAGCATATTTAACTATAAAAATTGTTCTCAATTACATCTACAGCAAACATCTTTCCACTTTTATTGTGCAGTTAGACAAACATTTTCCAACACATCTGATGTAAATCACTATATGACATTATGTTTCAATAAAGACAATTTATTCTTTAAACAGATATTATTAAACTGAAAATAATATATTTTGTTATTTTCTTAAATTGCTGCAGCATATTATTTATGCACTTTTTTTTCACTCTCAAAGTCCTTCAGGCTCCTTTTTTGGAACAAGGATAAGATCTTTCCAACCACCCCAATCTTGGACATTTTCTCTACATCCTTCCAGTCAGTGCCAATGTAATCAGTGGGCATATCAGTCCTACAATGTTCTTTGACCACATGACTTTCTGAACTCTGTGTCTGTTTTCAGAATCCCTCCTTTTAGCTTTGTCTACATGGCTTCATGAACTCTTTGTCTATTTTCAGAGTTCCGGGGCTCCCTTTGCAAGATTGGGTTAACTAATTTTCTTGTCTGCATTTTTTTAATCTATTGATTTTTTTTAACAGATTGTTAGCCTGTTACTCCAACCTTCTTAGTCACCTCATACAACATGCATGGAAGGAGGCAGTAGCTCTATTCATTTTCTGCTGACCACAGTTAGGGTAACCATACTCAACATGAATAATGCAAATTATTATAAACTATAAATTTACAAAATATTTGAGCTTTGTTTGCAAAATCTTTAATAAGTAACATTGATTAGTGTATCTATCTATTTTCATTGTGCTTTACATTTGTCCAT
The DNA here is from genome assembly GCA_032433765.1 of Megaustenia siamemsis. Taxonomy (NCBI): domain Eukaryota; kingdom Metazoa; phylum Mollusca; class Gastropoda; order Stylommatophora; family Ariophantidae; genus Megaustenia; species Megaustenia siamemsis. The sequence continues at coordinate 39,975,920 of JAVIAB010000139.1, forward strand.
GAATTTGTCAACATAGATCAACATATAACAATATTTGCAATTAACAAGATCACACACCAGTCAGCAGTTTATTTTTTTTTTAATTAATTTAAAATCACATAAAAATTTATTCTGTGACTAAAACTACAATTTTTCTTTCAAAGATAGGACAATATAGGTGAAAATAAGTTACACTATTCAATATGTCATACTTTACATGAGTTACAGTAACCCATATTGGTGGGGGTTTTTTTAATATATATTTTTTGTTATTTTGATATACAGTAGTGTCAATACCACTATACTCTGCATACTGACATCATGATATGGTAAATGTGGGTTTTATCTCAGCCTTGTATTCTCCATTCTACCCAGCTGAAAAAGAGTACTTGTCCCACTGAGCTGGGTAAGGTAGTAACAGTGAGGGAGAGCATGTACACCTTTCTCTCCTAAACCCAGCCTTCAAATGCTGTCGTCTAGTACAGTGAAATTTACTACTTTACTACTTCCTTATAGTATATGCTTTAGGACACTCTTTACTTCCTTTGTTACAAGATTATAATTGTAGATACTTTTTAATTGAAAAGTACAAAATGTCCACAGCACTCTTAATTTCCATACAATATTCATATTTAGATACACACTATATAAATATATACAACTAGAAATACATGTAACTTACAGGCATATGTTTCTTCAAATACATTTGTATATTTTTTATTCTATATTAAGGACAAGCCAAATTCTTTAAATTTAAATTTAAAAAATTAAAAATAAGTGAAACATAGGATTATTACCTATATTTCAACATGGAAATGTAAAAATAGTTAAAATTTGTAAACTTAATTCTTTCCCTTCTTCCATATTATTTTGCTGGTTTGAGTTGAATTATGTGAAAACCAATGTCACCAATGTAAAAATTATGTTGTTTTTTTTAAAAAGTATATCATATAACACATCAAATTAGAGATGGAATATTCCACAGAATGGAAATAATATTTGTTTGACATAAAATCATTTTGGTAAATATTTAAAATTTGAAGAAAGAGGAAAATGATGGTTGAGACTTTGACAGACACCTTGATCACAAAACAACGAAATAATAATGTAAACATTCTATTTCTTACAGAAATTAAGTTTACTTACATTTCACAGATGATGTAGTCTTTGAAATAATCCATGAGGAAGTTGGGGGTTCACCAGTTTTCCATTGGAAGTCATTACAGGATATAAACATACTAAAACATGCACAAACTGTGGCAAAAAGCTAAGTCTATTCCCCCAATATATGGTTACTTATAGGTTTCAGAAGTGGATATATAGAAAGGGAAACCACTCTACTATACAATTAGGTATGGTAAAACTTTGAGAAAGATACAGAATTATTATTTAGTCATTTTGCAGTGGACAGAGAGAGCATATCTTGGAATAATGAGGACACGGAAGTGCATAATATTGAAGGTACTGGGAAGGGAAAGAGTTAAGTCTTCTTTGTTACTCTGCATGGAAAACCAAGTTGTGTTTATCCATATAACATATGAGGCATTGCCACAAGAGCAGGTGTGATTTGCTCTGCTTTTGAAAATAAAATTTAATTATTTGATATATCTTACTTGTTAGTAGTTCATCCAGATGATCACTGATATTTTAATCATCGTCATATGTTATCTAAAAACTTTTATTTAATTTTAATTGCTTTCCTGTGTAACCTATTTTTGCTTTTTTATGTTATTGTTGAGTGATTTCTCTTTTTTTTTTTTTTTGTTTTTTTTTTTTTTTGAGTTTGTTTCCATTTTAACAAGGATCATGAATGAAGACTCCATAGTTTTATTTTAAAATTGTGTTTTAGTTTGTGAATTTTAGCTCTTGTCTTCTTAGATTTGTTTATTTAACTTATCAACTGTTAATACATACAGTTGTTCTTCATTTGTTCATTACTCTTATTCATTACATTATTGTTCATTCTACTGCTGTTAAAGTTACAAGCTGTAATAATATTATTTTCCTTTCCCAATTTGCAAAGTGCATTTCTTTTAAATGAGAGACTAATGGAAAGTTCCCACACTATGTTAGGAATTTACAGGCTTACCTAAATTTGACTGTCATCACCTTTAAAATAGTCCGCTTTGGAATATACACTGCATCTCTTCAATGCCTTAAAAGCACCTTGTAAATCTTTTACCTCAAAACTGTCCGAAGCCACTTACGAAGAGACACTGAGATTGCTGGCTGAGTACATTCTCAGGGGGACTATTTAGAATTTGATAGCTGCCAAATTTAAATAAGGTAAGCTTGTAATTTTTTGCTAGGTATAATTTGAGAACTTTCTGATAGCTCTCACATAATTTAATTATTTTAATTATATTTTGTATTAGAATAGTATTTATTTTGATATTAGTATTAGTCAAAGTCTGGTTTTGTTGCAATGTCCCATATAGCTAGTCTTGGTAATGCAGAAATGAATAAGTAAATTCAATTTTTAAAAGTAAACTTAATCTAAACTGCCAATGTAAGTTACAGTATAGTTTCTGTCTAGATAGGTCTTATCTTCACATTAATTGTTATTATATTTATGTACTCTCAGTTGTTTACTGTTTACAAATTGTATAGAAAACACCAAATTTGTTGTCAGATTGCCAAATAGTATTACTCACATCTGAACGCTTGCTCTTAAAAAGATCAACTACTGTTTTATGCAGTTATGATGTCAAATAGGTCCTGCAAAGTTTGACCAAAATGTTTGTCTAGCCCGCTGCTGCCTGAAAAATTACACAGGGACTATATATTTTAAATTACGATCTGCTTAATTCAAGACCATTTAATCTCTCATATTAACATTTTTCATCTAGATTTTTTTATGCAAAGTTTAATAATTTCTGTAAGTGAAAGTGAAAGTCATAATTTTTTACCGCTTCAATTTTCTTCAACCTGTGTCGAGAAGATCTATGTTTTTGTGCTCAGGGCACCGGTATTCATAAGTGATATTAATAATATCTTATGATCCACTTAATTCACTGTATTTAATCTCTCATATTAACATTTTGAATCTATGTTTGATTTTACAATACAATTTAATCATTTTGGTGAGTAAAAGTGAAAATTTTTATTACTGCTTCAATTTTGTTAAATTTGCATTTGAAGTTAAACATATTTTTGTGCTCATGGCGTCAGTTAAAGTGAAAGTCATAAACATTATGCGGTAATTGTTATTTTAGCAAATTTGTAAGATGAACTGAAACAACGGACATTGCAATGTCAGCAGCGTTATATAAACAATAGTTGTTTTTAATAGCAGCAAGGCAGGGGAAAATTTCTGAATGTAGGTTTGAAACACCAGAACATTTGTCAGAGGAAGGGCCTCATTTGCGTCATATTAAGGGTCTAATTTGCATCAACAAGACTTAGGTCATTTCAGCTAAAAAGTGTGCCCCGAAAAAGCATGTGCTCCATCCAAAACATAATGCAAAATTGTATTAATGTAACTGATAATGTCATGTATATGAAACTACAAATAGCATACTGAATGTATTAATTTGTAAAGTACTTGTAATATTATATTACTGATCGCAGAGAGAGAGAGAGAGAGATATTATATTACATTTGGATATTACCATTTGGTCATTAATCAACTTAATCTTTGCAAAACATCTTTTTGTACATAAATATGGCAGCAATAAATGAACTTTAGCATCATAAATTGTTTTTTTTTTCATTTTTGTTGTACTAGTATACAAACTCCTGTGTGTTACCGTGGCCTCATTAAGTGGGAGGCAAAGAATAGTGACACTGTGACCTTCCAGGCATGTCGTAAGAGGCGACTAAGGAGATTGATCGATGGCTTGACAAGCTGTCATTGTAAAAAGCATTGTTATGGAAACAGAACCATAGATTTTAGAAGCAGTGATATCTGCAATATGTGCCATTTTGGCACGCAAGGTTTCTGTTTTTGAGATTGTAGTTCTGCCCTATGTGCCGTCTTCGGCTCGAAAGGACAATAGATAGATAGATAGATAGATAGATAGATAGATAGATAGATAGATAGATAGATAGAGTATACAAAAGGAATGTTGTTCATACAATTTTATTTATTGTAGCATGTTGCAAGTTCTAATTAAAGTACTGTCCTAGAATGCCAGAAAAATCTGGAGACTATGCATTCATGCCTATGTGCTTAAATACAATAATGTCCACTGAAGATCCTCAGCAGCTTGTACATTTGAATGAGGATCCAGTCCACATACTACTTGTACAAACATGTAGGCTGATATTGACTATTTCACTACATAGCATTCAGAGCTCTTCTGCACAATTATTATGGCACTTTGAAAATTCACATCATTGTCAAATATTAACCATAGATTACGAGGCTATCATAAAAATTACAACCTCAAAATACAAATTATTTAAATTTTACAGTTTTCCATAGGCAAACATTCCTAATTACTACTTCTAGTAACCCTTGAGAGTTGGATTTGTTTCCTTTGATGTTGGATCAGACATAAACATCATCATCATGTACCAAACCAGTTGGCGTAGGCGATCATGTCCTTCCACAATCTTCTCTCTACAGTGCATCGCATCAGTTCTGTTGTTGACTGCTTTCCATGCCATGACACCAAGCTATCCAGTATTTTCTGCCTTTGTTGTCCGCGATCTCTCTTTCCTTTTATTTTGCCAGTTGTAACTAAGTATTCCAACTTTCCTCTTCTCATGATGTGCCCGAAAAATGTTGATTGTTTCTTTCTGATGTTTTTAGGAGCTGCCTTTTTGTGTTGGCCTCTTTGAGAACTTCCTCATTGGTCTTTTTAGCTGTCCAGGGAACTTTCAACACTCTTCTGAGAAATCCCATCTCTGTGGCCTCTCATCGTCTTTTCATTTGTTTGTCTACTGTCCATGATTCGCTTCCATAGGTCAGAATTGGTTCTATATAGCACCGATGAACTCTCTTTCTCATTTTTATTGACATAGATTTGTTGCATAAGATATTTTTCATTTCCTGAAATGCTATTTTGGCCTGAGCCATTCTGCTTTTTATTTCCGTGGTGCATCTCCCATCTTATATTATTATTGTGCCCAAGTATTTGAAATGTTGCACTTGTTTCAAATTTGTCCTGTTTATTTTTATGCTGCATGATGGTGATGATTGTTTCTTCGATATGACCATTACTTCTGTTTTCTTACTATCCAGACTGAGACCTTTCTTGATGCTTTCTTTTACTACTATATCTATCATTTCTTGTAGTTCATTCTCTGTCTCAGCTATTAAGACTGTGTCATCCGCATATTGCAAATTATTTATGTTGTGACCGTTGACTTCAATTATTTTTTTGTCTACTATTGATCTCATATGTTCGCTGTAAAGTGAAAACAAATCCGGCGACAGAACAAAGCCTTGTCTGACTCCTTGTTTTATAAGTTGAAATTGTCCTGTTTGGTTGTTAATTCAGATTGCTGCTGTTTGTTGCCAGTGCATGTTTTTTATGATTCGCAGATCCTTGCCATCAATGTTTAATTTCTCCAGCATATTGATTATTTCCACATGCTTTACTTTGTCAAATGCTTTTGTGTAGTCTATAAAGCACATATATAGATCTTTCTTTACCTCTACAGATCTTTCTATCAATGTTCTTAAGATGTCTATTGCATTATTGGTGCCCTTTCCTTCCACAAATCCACATTGTTCCTCACTTATTTCTGGTTTTATTTTGTTTCTTACACATCTCATGATGATTCTTAGTAATATTTTCGTCATATGGCTCATGAGACTAATAGTGCGATGGTCTTCACAATCAGTGGTGCCTGACTTCTTCAGTATGGCTACAAAGATAGATTTTAGTAGATCTTCGGGTATGTGTCCATTGTTATAACTCCCAGCTCTCCTAATGCATTTATCTCCTCGATTGTTATATTGTCAGGACCTGGAGCTTTGCCTCTTTTCATGTGTTGAATTGTGTCCTCCACTTCAGTCTGCATAATTGGTGGTCCTGTGTCTTGACATAAACATGCATGTAGTAAAAAAGTACTACAGTCTCATACAAAAGGGGCTGTTTTTTAAATTTCACTAATTTTCAAGAAATTCATGAATGACACTAAGAGGGAGCTGAACATTATGGCTAGACTGATGGCTGCCGTGTCAACAGACAACACAACACCTCCAGTAGTTACAGCACGATGGGGTAGAATTTCATACTATAAATCTAACCTAGGCCAGGAAATTATTAAACCACCTGATCCACATGTCTCTGCTTGGGTAAACACACACTTTTGTGTAGCAAAACTTCAAATAAAATCTTATTTTCCTAACTCCAAAAGTAACAATTAAGTGGTAGTAATTTATACTACATTCTTGTAAAAATGTGACTCACAGATGGGTCTTGTAATCTAGAGTTAAACTACTGGTCCTGCCAAAAAAAGTAATAATGGAAGTATATTCCAATATTAAAAGTAATATTGAAAGGCAAAATACAAGGTAAAAGAGGCAGAGGCAGACCAAGACTAACATGGACAAGTCACATCAAAAGATGGACTAGTCAGCCTATGACAATCTGCACCATCAAAGTAAGAGACAGAGTGAAATGGCGCTCCATGGTAGCCAACCTTCGATGCGGAGACGGTATTCAATGATGATGATGACTGGTCCTGCTTAGTTTTTGACCAAATTTATACAGCAAAAACTTAATGATGGATACAATTCTATTATTTAAACTCTTTTATCACAATCCAATGAAGCTGGAGGTTCCTTTACAAGGTATTGCTCTTTAGAGAAGTGGTTCACCATGGACACTGAGTGGGCATGGATACGGTCATGTTTGTGTTGTGGCTTGTAGCAAAGCTGTAATATCAGCACCTTTTGGCCTAATCTATCTATCTATCTATTGACCTTTCAAGCCGTAGCTGGCCCATAGGGCCCAATATTATTATGGAGGGAAATTTCTGAGAGACAATAGATCAGCGAATCATTTCAGATGAAGAGGTATATTTACAGCACTTGGAAAAAAATCACAAATAAACAACAACAGAACAAAAACAAATAAGAATAGATGGTCTGAATTAGGATTGAACCCATACTCCTGGGTACAGCATCTTGCCACGAGAAACCAAATGCTAGAGCACATGGCCAACTCAGCCAAATCTGAATATCTAAAATGTAAATAAAAATGTAATAAAACAGCTATCTATAGATGACAGAGTTCATTAAAAGTCCATTAAAAGATAAAGTCCATTTATTTGTATTTTTATTAAAAAGGGAATTGCTCACAAAGTATTTGTGTCTTTGAATCAAACAGTGAATTCTGCTCTCTACATCAAGGTTTTTGAGACATCCAAAGCAGGTTGTAGAAGAAAGAAGCAAGCAGACAAATGGCTGAACAAAACATAGCTTCTCCACCACAACAATGCACCAGCCAATGCTGCCTTCAAACTCAATAATTTTTAGTCAGTAACAACTTGACTGAGGTGCCTCATTCTTCCTAATCACCAGATGTTGTACCATGTGACTTTTCTTGCTTCCAAAACAAAAAATGAATCTAAAGGGAGACAAATTTCAGATGGTGGAAGAAATTCAAGCAGTAACGTCATTCTCACCAGGCTGGAAGAAAATGACTTCCTGGGACGCTTTAAAAAATTGCACCACCATCTGGATCACTGTCAACAAGATTACTATGGGAGTGACAGCAGCCACTAATGTGTAAGGTACACAATTCTTTTTTTTTTTTCAGCTCCAGTAATTGTTTGATAACCATCATTTTCTTTAGACAAACCAAATAGATAGATCAGTTGACAACAATATATAATACTAGTAAAATTAGCAGTTTCTGAAATGATTATATTTTTCTGTAAACAAACCAAGTAGATAAATCAGTAGACAACATTATATAATACTAACAAAATCAGCTTTTTCTGAAATAATGAAGAACTGTGTTCCTATTTGTATTGTTAAATATGCCTATTATTATCATCCAAAAAGTAATTTCACATTTAATCTATCTCTGAAATATATAATTGATTCTGAAATAAACTGAATGTGATAGTTCATCATTTTTTTAATAAAAACATAAAACACATTTCTATTATTTTGCTAAAAATGTATATTTTATAAAGTATTCTAAAAAAAGAAATGAGGTGTGTAACACAAGGAAGAAAAAAAAATGTTCAGCATGCAAAGTAATATGCCTGTACAATTAATTCTGTTGCTAACCTTATCAGCAATAGACACACAATTCTAGTTGATCCAAATGAATAAGATACATTTTATATTTTATACATCACTACATTGTTTAGATTCATTGCATCGGGATTCTCTCAGGAATTGTTTCAGTTTTAGGAAAAACCTGAGCTTTATAATGAGAATTTGCATAGATCCCAGACTCGTCTTGCCAAGTGTTCCATCCATTACGTCTGTAGTCAGCTGTGTCTGTAAATTGCGACTTCATCTTTTTGTATGCAGCTGACTTGTCTTCTAGGCCTTTCGAGTTCTAAAAAAAAATAGAGAGAAATTATATTGCTTTATATGGCTAGCAGACGACAAAATATACATGGAAAACAAACCAGTAGAAGAGATCGATCACTTTATCTTTCTTGGAAGTCACATTGATCGAGAAGGGGATACAAACAAAGAAATTAGAATCAGAATAGCTAAAGCAGCAATGTCTTTCAGAAGCCTTGAAAAGTTCAAAACTCAAAACTCATCAGCACAAAAACAAAACTTAGACTAAAAAATCAAATGTACTATCAACCCTTACGTATGATTGTGAAAGCTGGAAAAAAACAAGAGATATCGAAACAAAGTTGAACGCATTTGAAAATAAATGTCTAAGGAAAATACTTGGTATAGCATGGAACGAATTCAAAACAAACGAGAAAATTAGAGAAATCGCCAATCAACCACTAATATCTTCAGTAATAAAGAAAAGACAATGGTCATATGTTGGACATGTGATGAGAAGAGATAATAACTGAATAGCAAAGCAAGCCCTCATATGGGAAACAACAGGTAAGAGAAAAAGAGGAAGACCCAGAGAGAGACACTGAGAAGAACATTGATGAGAGAGGTAAAAGCAGCAGGATTCGGCTCCCTCAATGAGATAGAGCTGCTTGCACAGAACAGAGACAAATGGCGAGATTTGATAAAATATCTTTAAAAGAATTGAAAACTGCTAGAACAAAAATTCAGATAAGAGAAGGAGTATCTTGGTCTACGCCCTATGGGCCAGCTATGGCTCAAAAGGGCAATAGATAGATAGATATGGCTAGCAATAAAAACATGCACTGAGTACCTAACTAAACATACTGAAAACTAACACAATATCCATGGACAAAATAAAAAGCCAACCCAAATCACCATTGAAGAACTTCAAATTTTAACAAACTATGAATATCATGGATCTGTAGTAACTAACAATGGAGACTGCCAGAAAGAGATCAAAAGAAGATTAGAAATAGCAACATAACAAAGTTCTGGTGCTCACCATTTTGACGGGTCAAAATTGTCAATTGATGTTGCAGAGTTTTTTTTGCAGTACTGTATTTATTTTCTTTCACAATTATCTGTCTATAAAGTATTTCAGTGCTTTGGATTCTCTTTGTTTTCCCAACAACACTTTATGCAGGTGCGCCACAACAAGATACTGCAGCAAAAATATTGTTCAACAATCTAGCCCTGTCATGAATTATCTCCTGATTATACCACATCTGAGGATAACAGGCTTTTTACCAAAAGTTCAAGGGAAAGAGATTATCACTCCATGAGCAACTGTGACATAACTATAGTGCATTCACAAATGTTTGCTGTTGTTTGAAAATGTATATCCCAGCATTTGTGAAGTAAAAGTTGTTGAAAATAAATAATTATATTTATATCGTCATCAACCTTCAACACGTGCCATGCCAGTTGGCGTAAGCGATCATCTCTCTCCACATCACGTGGTCCTTCATATACATCATAATTTTATTCGGTTATCTTATGTTATACCCTTAGGATAAGCTGTTCAATATTTTTTCTCTTGGTTTTTATCTGCTCTTCTTTCCATTCATTCTGCCTGTTGTTATAGTATTCTCAATGTCTTCTTTTCACATGATATGTCCACATGACATGTCCAATAAACATAGATTGTCTCTTGCTTATGATTTTGATATTTCTGGTTTCTCCAGCTCGTTTTAAATATTCTTCACTTGTAATTTTTGCTATCCACGAAATGCATAGCATTCTTCTGACAAACAACACTTCAGCTGCCTCTAACATTCTTTGTGTTGTCTTACTTATTGTCTATGATTCGCTTCCATATAGTAGAAGAGGTTCGATCAAGTACTTAAGGACACATTTTCTAATGTTAATTTACAATAATTTGTTACATAGGATATTTTTCATTTTGTGGAATTTTGTCTTTGCTTGTCCTATTCTGCTTCTATTTTCTGCAGTGCGTCTGCTATCTGATGTTATCATTGATTCCAGGTATTTGAATCTACTCACTTGTTTCAGGATTGTTCCATTTAGTTTTATTCTACATTCTTGTGTATTTGTTTTATTGGTCTATCGGACACAGATTTGTGTGCATAGATTACTTGTAAGGTATAAATAAAAAATACAAACTTACTTTACAAGAGATGTATTTCATTTTTCATTATTGTTATGTAAAATATAAAAAAAAAAAAAGTAAAGTACTCCCGTCACGCCAAGTGGCATATAGGGAATATGGTGTTAGTGACCATACATTTTACAGACCTTCGGCACATGATTTTTGGGGTAATGTGATCGGTATTGCACCCATCCCACTTTACTTTCCCAGAAAAAAATCCAGTACCCATTAAAGGCTGAGTGAACCTGGAAGCTGTCGATAGGGATCGAACCCTACCTCTTGTCATTTGTAGTCCAGTTCACTAACCACTGAGCTATCACGGCTCCCTTATGTAAAATATGTTTGCTTCTTATTCTATTTTGATCTTAACTTTCACCATCTTTTATCCTCCTATTTATCTCTGAACATTCCTTTGCTGACTGTCAGACTATATAATCAGTCAGATTACATTCTTCAGTAGCATGTCTTATTATCTCTCTTTATGCCTTCTCATAAGTGTATTCTTCTTTCCGCTTATATTGTATCATAGCTCATTTCTTTGTCAAACTCTGTTCTGTGGCCTGTGCATATTAATATTTATCATATAGTGGCATCAAACAACCCATATGTTTATAAATCATAAACTATCACAGATTAACTAACACTTGTGAACATAAAATACATTTAATCTTACTTGTCCCAGTAAACAGTATGTAACAAAAATAATGTGGGTTAAATGAGTGTACAACCAGCCACTGTATCCTAGTATAGCCGGGATATAGTTCAAGTAATTTAAGCCGTTACTAATAAATAGGCTTCAATGTCTATGGTGGTCAAAACTACTACAACTGCACTATAAACTAATTGCTTAACTATTTCATATGACATCATTTCTCTAGGTCTTATTTCTTATCTATACTAATCTTTTTCATAACATCTCCAACTAGTTCTTGTCTTCTGGGCCTGATGTTAACAATGCTTTTTACAATGAAAGCTGCCATCGATCAACCTCCTTACAACATGCCCAAACAAAAATAGATAAATAAAAATAGTATGTTAGATGCAACCAGCTCATCCTATGTCATGATGTTGTTCTTACCCGTTCATCATGAAAGAGGACAAAGAATCAAGTTCATATGATCACAAGATTTGAATGCTGAAGAAGAAGAAGTATGTTACAGCTTTATGGTTATATGATTGAAATAAACAAACCTATACTTTCACCCAGTGAATCTTCATTAAGACACAAACTCAAAAAGAGCAGATTACAAATCCTCAGTGTTTTAGTAATTATGATTTAATAATCAGTTTTGTTTGTGTCTGTCCCCATGTGAGGGGGCCGCAGTAGTCTAGTTAGGAAAACCACCCAACTGGGCTACCGACGTTCTGACAACCTGTGTTGATTCCCACTGGAAACAGTGTGAATTGTACTCGTGGTTGGGAAAAAAAATACCCCTGCGGTTGACCCAGCCATTGGCAGAAATGGGTACCAGGATAGTACTCTGGGAAGGTGAGGAATACCACCTCACATCATTAATTTCAATGCTTGAAGCAACACTATCAAGAAGTCTCAGAATAATTCTGGATAGATGGCCGAGCACATATGGGTGTAAACTTGCATGTTAAGATGCCGATTCAAGTCTCATACTTTACCTTTACCCGAAGTGAAGAACTTTAGGATCAAAGCAATAGTTTCTCCAGCACTGCCATATACTACAAAATACACAATTTCTATTTTCATTCCCTATATAAATGCCAACTTTGTCACGGCTCCACTTGATCATATGTGTTTTCCATGCCTATTCCCCCAGCCAGTGCCACTGTAACCTGGATAACATGACAACTAAATATGTTCTTCAGGATTGCCCCCAGTATACAGGCCTGAGAAGGACACTGTGGCCCACACCCACCTCCCTGGAAGAGAAACTATACGGGGCAACCGAATCACTTAAACAAACAGCTGCCTTCATAAGAGAGTCTGGAATCCTAGTCTGAATGAGCCATGATCACAGAAGAAGAAGATCTTCTAGTAAAACAAATGTTATTACTGATGGCACTGTTATGTCACTTATGCAACAAAAACTACTACATCTGCTGCTAGCATTAATACATTTATTATTTTTTTTTTTGCGTTTGCCACCTTTTACCTCTGACAAAGTCCCTAGAGATTAGGAACTAAATTTTGCGTGTTAATCCATTTTTCACTGGCAGCCGTGTGCACAGGGGTCCCTTGCCGTACAGGCAGATAACTCCGTCTTCGGAGGTACTCATATTTTGTCCATCTATGAGTGATTGACATTTCAAGCCGGGCCTCGCTGCTGAGACCAGGGGTTGTTGCCGCAAAGAGAAATCATAAATAAAAATCCCAACCGGTGTAGCCGGGATTTGAATCTACAGCCTCTCTGTCTCAAGGTCGGCGTCTTACCTTGAGACCAACTGGTCCCCCGGACACCTTCTGTCTCTATCTATTTATGTCCTTTAGAGTCGAAGACATAAAGCAGAAATTTCAGACTCTATGTTCCACGATCTTTGTTATCAAGTGTCAGATCTTGCACAGGACCTGCATTGTATCTCACCATACATTCCTGTTCTAGACAGCCACTCAATCTCAGCAAGGGAGCTGATGCCAGCTGTGTTACCTCTTGCCTCTGTGTTTTTAAATAACATATTACAATAAAAATAACAGAGACACTACGTTTTTGCATAGCTAACAAAAAAATATATACAATAAAGATTTTTAATGTGCTAAATTGTAAATGTAAAGAATTTATAAGTTTATATGTGGTTTACCTCATACATTGCTTTTTCATCTCTACGTATAAATGGGTAGGGTGGAACATAGTCCACGTTGTAGGTTGTGTCCAGATGAAACTTATTGTGTTCAGCATTGTGAAATGGCAACACAGAACCAAAAGTACATTTGGGGTCGCCGGTATATCTGTCATGATAATTGTTACAAGACAACTGGTTGAAAATAAATACATTTTAAAGAAATCTCTAGCTGAATTACCTTCATCTCAATTAACTTAATTATGATGTGTTTGGTTAGCAGAACCATAGTGGTTGGATAGCGGAATTAAAGTGATTGTTTAGCAGTACAAAGTGAGTGAATGGTTAGCAGAACAAAGATGAGTGTGAGTGAGTGAACGGTTAGCAGAACAAAGATGAGTGTGAGTGAGTGAACGGTTAGCAGAACAAAGATGAGTGTGAGTGAGTGAACAGTTTGCAGAACAAAGATGAGTGTGAGTGAATGAGTGAGTGAACAGTTAGCAGAACAAAGAAGAGTGTGAGCGAGTGAACAGTTTGCAGAACAAAGATGAGTGTGAGTGAATGAGTGAGTGAACGGTTAGCAGAACAAAGATGAGTGTGAGTGAGTGAACGGTTAGCAGAACAAAGATGAGTGTGAGTGAGTGAACAGTTTGCAGAACAAAGATGAGTGTGAGTGAATGAGTGAGTGAACAGTTAGCAGAACAAAGATGAGTGTGAGTGAGTGAAGAATGGTTAGCAGAACAAAGATGAGTGAGAGTGAGTGAACGGTTAGCAGAACAAAGATGAGTGTGAGTGAGTGAAGAACGGTTAGCAGAACAAAGAAGAGTGTGAGTGAGTGAACGGTTAGCAGAACAAAGATGAGTGTGAGTGAGTGAACGGTTAGCAGAACAAAGATGAGTGTGAGTGAGTGAATGGTTTGCAGAACAAAGGGGAGTGAGTGAACGGTTAGTAGAACAAAGATGAGTGTGAGTGAGTGAATGTTAGCAGAACAAAGATGAGTGTGAATGAGTGACTGGTTAGCAGAACAAAGAAGAGTGTGAATGAGTGAACAGTTAGCAGAACAAAGATGAGTGTGAGTGAGTGAATGGTTTGCAGAACAAAGGGGAGTGAGTGAACGGTTAGTAGAACAAAGATGAGTGTGAGTGAGTGAATGTTAGCAGAACAAAGATGAGTGTGAATGAGTGACTGGTTAGCAGAACAAAGAAGAGTGTGAATGAGTGAACAGTTAGCAGAACAAAGATGAGTGTGAGTGAGTGAATGGTTTGCAGAACAAAGGTGAGTGAGTGAGCGGTTAGTAGAACAAAGATGAGTGTGAGTGAGTGAATGCTAGCAGAACAAAGATGAGTGGAGGTGGATTTTTTTATTTATCTTTCTAGCTTTCACCTGATGACTACTAAAGGAATAATTAGTCCTCTTTGTTATCTGCCTGTAAAAGGATGTTAGGACAACTATCGTGTTAGGACAAACTATCATATTAGACAAACTATCATGTTAGGATAAACTGTCATGTTAGGACAAACTAACATGTTAAGATAAACTATCATGTTAGGACAAACTATCATGTTAGGACAAACTATCGTGTTAGAACAAACTATCATATTAAACAAACTATCATGTTAGGATAAACTATCATGTTAGGACAAACTAACATATTAAGATAAACTATCATGTTAGGATAATCTATCATGTTAGGACAAACTATCATGTTAGGACAAACTATCATGTTAGGACAAACTATCATGTTAGGACAAACTATCATGTTAAGACAAACTATCATGTTAGGACAAACTATCATGTTAAGACAAACTATCATTGTGCTGTGGTTTGCAGAGAGGCTGTAATATTTGTACTTTTATTCCCTGAGACTTCTGTCTGCTATGAACAGCTGGTTCCCACAAGACTAGAAAGGGAGGATATCCTTTTATACTTCTTTCAGTTATGCCTGAACCATATAATTTGAACAATACTGTGTATGGTTAGAGTCATTACAAGTGGACTAAATAATCTTTGTCCAAGAAATTCACTAAATGAATACAGCTATCTTCTTTCTTCTTCTGGTTTGTTGAATATTTTTTAATGTCTACACCAGAGTCTAGTTATTCGGAAATATGTTGCTGTATTTAAAAGTTACTATTCAAATCAAATGTACATATCAACCCTTATATATGCATGTGGGAGCTGGAAAACAACAAGAAACTAGAAACAAAGTTGAACGCATTCGAAAATAAATGTCTAAGGAAAATACTTGATATAGTGTGGAACGAATTCAAAACAAATGAGGAAATTAGAGAAATCGCCAATCAACTGCTAAATTCTTCAGTAATCAAGAAAGGACAATGGTCATGTGTTGTACATGTGATGAGGAGAGATAATAACTGAATAACAAAGCAAGCCCTCATGTGAGAAACAACAGGTAAGAGGAAAAGAGGCCGATCCAGAGAGACACTGAGAAGAACATTAATCAGAGAGGCAAGAGCAGCAGGAATCGGCTCCCTCAATAAGATAGAGTTGCTTGCACAGAACAGAGACAAATGGCGAGATTTGATAAAAGATCTTTACAAGGATTGAAAATTGCTAGAATAAAAATTTAGATAAGAGAAAGACTATGCCCTATGGGCCGGCTACGGCTCGAAAGGTCAATAAAAGTTCTTTGGAGCACCCAAAGAACTCATTGTGGACTTTTATGGTTACTACTAGAGTCTCACTTTCATTCTCAATCTAGCAGATATTGTCCTATACATTATACTCTTTGGTGATGATCCTCAACTGAAAAGGGAATGAGGACGGATAGAAAAAGTGATGATTATCCCCATTAATGTAGTCAAAAATTACAGACCTCTTTCTTTACCCTTTCCACATAGACTCATCAGTATTGCAAAGATTAAATTTTTGACTAAGTATAGGTTTTTTCATTTTGTGTTTATTCATTTGCTTGCTTGTGTTCGCCTGAAGACTAAAGGAGTAGACCTCTTTGTCATGAGCCCCTAAAAGGACGTTACGTGGACGTGTCTGCATTGTGTTGTGGTTTGCAATACAACTGTGATATTTGCACCTTTCGGCCCAACACATCCGACTTCAGCACAACATTTTTGAGTACCGGGTTGTCTTCACTCTTCAATCCCTACTCATTTGGCCAGACTAGACAGGTTTGTCTGTTAACAGAGGCACCACGTAGAGGTGGAGCAGGGGCTGGATGGTTCTGGTTCACTGATCCTGGTGCAAACCATCAGGTGTGGGTTGCTGACAACTTCAAGCTCTGCTACTGTGAGGGGCGCCTTCACCTCCATTTATTCATTTGAAGTTAAAAACGGTTCATTCATTTTTTTGGAAAAACATTACCAAGTTTTTATATGTGCTGAATGATGATAATTATTTAAAGTGACAAGATAGCTGTTTTTTTGGGGTTTTTTTTTTTTGTTCGCCAGCTTTCACCTCTGACGAAGCCCCTAGAGACTAGGAACTCAATTTGGTGTGTTAATCCATTTTTCCCTGGCAGCCATGTTCAAAGGGGTCCCTCGCCGCACAGGCAGATTTCGGAGGTACTCATATTTTTTCCATCGATGAGTAATTGACGTTTCAAGCTGGGCCTCGCTGCTGAGACCAGGGGTGATTGCCGCAGAGAGAAATCATAAATAAAAATCCCAAAGATAGCTGTTTAAAAAGGAATGTAACAAGTAAACAATAACTAATAAAACTGCCATCTTTTAAATGTGGAAGGCCTTACAACATTTTTTTTAAAATAAAATACAATATGATACATCTGACAGCTGTTTTAAAAATCAAAACTAACCAGGTATTCACTTCACTTATTGTATAATTTATATCATTCCTCAAATACACATCAAAATATTATTAAATCTCCATTAACATTCCTTTCAAAACAAAATAAGCGTTATTTTGTGGATCAAAGATTTGAAGATGAACAAAATCTACACTCAACAGAACAAAAACATTTATAAAAAAAGGGGGGTTTTATGAATGTTTTTGTTTTGCTGACTGTAGATTTTGTTCATATAAGTTTATACAGCAAAGAGGAGCTGAAATAATATAAAGGCCACTAATAAAGAACTCATGACAGTAACAAAACAAACATCAATTTGTGAGAAACAGAAGAAATGACAATGATGTTAGACAGTGCACACATTGTTGTTTTAACTCAAGACTAAAATTCCTGACAACTGAATTATGAAAGTATTATATTTAAAATATGACTATGCCCATAAACAGTATTTTCATGTTGTGCAACTTTCTCTAATTTAATATACACATTGACAATTTTTAATTAGACACAAAGCTCATACTAACATTTTGACTTTATATTATAATGTAGTTCACAAATTGAAGTTAAATCATTGTAACTTAAGCAACAAAATAATTCCAGAGTTAAAGAGTTAATATACCCAGCTCAAAGCACCACAAGCTAAGCGTTAATCTGGAATCTTCATGAAAATAGCAACAGTGGAAAAACAAGAAACTCATGAAGAAAAGAGCTGGAAGCAAATATTTGTTAAAAATTAAAAAGAGCAGACATGAATTAAAACTCAAAATTCTGCTCAAATAGAAAGAAAAGGATACTTTTAGCTGAAGACCAGTGCTCATTTGCAAGCTGAAACATCAAAAAGGTCTTTCACTAATGATCCAAGAGGCGAAGGCGTGCCTCCCAGCACCAGAGCTGGAAGTTGTCAGCGACCCACAGCTGATGGCCTGCACCAGGATCGGTGAACCAGAACCATCCAGACCCTGCTCCACCTCTCCGTGGTGCATCTAGTAACAGACTAACCTGTCTAGTCTGGCCAAGCGAGTAGGGATCGAAGAGGGAAGACAACCCAGTACTCAGAAATGTCATGCTGAAGTCGGATGTGTTGGGCCGAAAGGCGCAAATATCAGTTATAATGTAAACCACAACACAATGCAGACACGCCTACTTAACGTCCTTTTAAGGGCGGATGATGACGAGGTACACTCCTTATGTCAACGGGCAAACGCAAGCAAGCAACTAATGATCCATCTAGAAACCAAGGCAAATTGGTGGTTATCATGGTCAATGGAGCCGCAATAGCTCAGTAGTTAGTGAACTGGACTACAAAGGGCAAGGGTTAGATCCCAACCGATGGTTTCCAGGTTCACCCAGCCTTAAATGGGTACCAGATTTTTTCTGAGAAAGTAAAGTGGCATGGGCGTAATACCGACCGACCACATTACCCCAAAAATCAGTTGCGGAAGGTCTGTCGAATTGATGGTCACTAACACCATATTCCCTATACGCCACTTGGTGTGACGGGGGCTCTTTACTTTTTTTTATGGCCAATACTGACCAAAAGAGCCCAGGTTCATTTCCTAAATATACGTGGCAAATTTTCTGTCAAACCAACACAGCTTCAGGTTCACCCAGACTCTGAAAATGGGTACCTGATATTTTTTCCTCAGAAAGTAGGCAGCCTGGCATGATACAGAACACATAAACTATAACTTACACCTTTGGTCATTGAAAAATGTGGGCAACACCACAATGTTTATCACTTACCTTAAAGTAAGGGTAATCCCTTACTAACTTACTAGTAAGTACATCTCATGATGACTCATCTATTTGTACACTCTGTCTATTAATGAATCTTGCTAATTATGCTACATAAGAGCAAAGGTGAAAAACTACTCACCAATCAGTAAAGCATAACTCATTCTTATATATTTACAATCATTAAACTATATCTTACCTATCAATACCTGCATTAGCACTACCAACAGTTTCTGGTTGCACCAACCCCTTGTGCTTGTCCTTATACTCAAACAGTGGTTTGAGAAAAATTTGATTTGACTGTTCCTGGTATGTGGTCTCTGGAAGTGTCTGTTTTAAAACAGATTTGCACATCTCATTATTGTTAAAATGTAATATCATTAAGACAAAAAGGTTAAGATTAGCACTGTATGCAAACTACAACTGCTTATTTTAATCTCAAATTGTAATTATAATCCCTTTCTGCATTTATATGTGATAATGCCCTGAACTATTATTCTGTTCATCCTTAAATTGTGAAAATGATTCCAATTTGTATCACCACACAAAATATGAATTTTTTTTTATTACTGTTTATGTTAGTAATGTTTTCTCTTTCTACTTTTCAACTCCTGTGGAGCATAGGTATTCAATAAACACTCTCCAAGCCATTCTGTTTCTTGCTATTCTTTTAAGATCATTCCATGTCTTCCCCATCATCTTCTGTTTCCACCTGTCTTCTCCAAGAATATTTTTGTCTTCCTCTTTGTCTTTTTCTTGGGGATTCCAACAAAAAGGTCATGTAATACTCTCAGTTGGCTTCTACAGTGTGTGTCCTATCCAGCACCATCGTTTTTGTTGTATGTCTTTATCCACTAGTATTTGACTGGTACTTTTCTATAATTCTACATTAGTGATTTTGTCCTGACTTTTCCATCCTTTTACTCTGCACAAGCATCATTAATGAAGGTCTGTGTCTTCGTGATTGTCATTTTTTTCTCCATGTTTCACGGCCATATAATAGAAGTGATTTAACATTGGAGTAGAACATTTTTATTTTTTGGTAATGTTTTAGTACATTATTATTGCTTATGAGATTAAATAATTGAAAGATCAACAAATTTGCAATAAAAGTTGAAACAAAAACAAACATATTTTAATTCTAAATGTATTATTAATTATTAGATACACCTTACTTATAATGATAATTCTCTCTCTCTGCGATCAAGACTCAGAGTAGGATTCCAGACTCTCGTCTGTTTAAGCGAATCGATTGCCCCATATAGTTTTTCTTCCAGGGAGGTGGGCGTGGACCACATTGCTCTTCTCAGATCTGTGTACTGGGGGATAATTCTATTCCTCTTCTTCTAGCTCATACCCTTACTTTGAGATATACAGACATTATGAAATCTTATTTCAATTAACCACTTCAATTTTTTTTTTACTTGTCACTTCCACTTATAGCTTTTGAGTGTCAAAGGAGATACAAAGTTTTAGTTGTAGCTCTTCTAGCAGCCTTAGCCATTGTCTTTTAACTTTTATTACTATGTGATCTAGAGCAGTATGGTTCAACACATGCCTCAAGCATCCAGTAAGACTTATTAGATATTTCTAGTTTTCCTTTAAAAAAAAATATATAGCTTACTAATAAAATTGGAGGTATTTGGCAGAAAATTCAATCTTTTCTGCAGGTTCTATAGTTCCTGTTAGATAGTAGTACAAAAGTGTATGTTTTCATGTAACATTGTAGCCCCTGGTTCAAGAAATGTAACAAATAATTGTACTTTTAACCAGAGATTCAAAAGGAGATTCAAAATTTGATTGCAGTCTGTGTTTTCGGGACCATGTCGACCATGTGATAACAAAATCCCACAAGAATTAGCTGCCTTGAAGGTCATGGCAGCTACCAACATTGAGCAGAAGCTACTTACCCTTCTGTTGTCAGGGACTAGTCCTCGCACCAATCGAGTATGCTCTGGCAATTCTTACTGTCAGTACGATGAAAATTGACAGGCTGAGGAAAATACAGAATGAAGCGATGTGCATTATCTTGGGGTATACGAGGGATCCTGTGTAGCAATGAGGTATCTTCTTGACTTTCCAACCATGGATGATGGAATCAAGATCTGGAGGGCATGAGCATACCTGAAGATTAGTACAGATACAGAGCATCCATTGCACCACGAGCTCAACACAGGGAAAGGTATCAGGCTAAAATGAGGCAAATCATGGGTGGGCCGAGCAGAAGATGTCATCAAACAGGTCTGTGGTCATACCAATATCAACGCTTGCGAGAAGTGGATACTACTGGTGCTTATGTCATTCAGAGGGACATTCTCGTATATTGTCACACTCTACAGGAAATGTAGGAAACAGAACTCAGTGGTTGTCAATGTAGAGGTCAACAGTCTCATCTGGGATAACACCGGTGAGAAAAATCCTCATCTATACAGACGGATCTGTAATATGACACCAAAGGAGTGCATGGGCATTTACAGCATGCTTGGCAGGCAGAATAGTCAAGGAAGACAGTGGTGCATTTGTTATAACCATGAGTAGCATGACGATGGAGGTGATGGCAGTGACCAGGCCATTCAACTGGTTAGAGTCATAAGACTAAACCCACGCCTACATACTGAGTGATTCAATGAGTATGATAAAAAATAGTGGAGGTGGCTCTGTACATATGCAATGATTAGAGTCATTGCAGAAATCAAGAATATGAAAGACTCACTTTTGTCTACGTCCCAGGTCATGTGAGAGTATGGGGAAATGAATGAGCGGACAGGTTGGCTAACTGCGCTATCTTTTAGGACGGTCAACCAATGGATCGGGCGGACATCATCAGTGCCCTCTGAGATGTGGGAAGAGCACAGGACTTCGACAACCATGGGTCCACGTCACTCCTTCAGATGAAAGATATGGGAGTTAAGATGGGCACAGCCAGAAACGAGAAACTTAGTAGGCGTGTAAGTTTATCAACCAACACAGAACTGGAGCTGCCAGTTGCTGGACACTGTAGGACTTGCTGAGGAGGGGATCTGAGCACCTATGGACATGTTCGAAGTGCATTGATGATGACCTGCAAATAATTCGATAACTCAATTCAAAGGCTTTTGCAAAGACTTCTTCAGAAAAACAATTCTTTTGATCTGTCCAGCAAACGCTATTTGAATGGGGATGTGGATATGGATTACAGCCAATGACCACAGATTATATGGCAATAGCTGCAAAGCAATGTCCTGATGACTGAAGATTCTTGGGCAGTAGATACAAATGACCATTAATGTGATGGTAGTGGGATCTAGAAAATCTGGACTTCATAGGTAACTTAGAAATGTTTGATTGACTACTTTTGACAGGTTGTCAGAAGTTGGACAGAGGTAAAGAAACACTGGAAGGTGCCTCACATAAGGTGTACTGAAAACTTAACTAATAGACGACTGACCACTGTTAATATTACTAAAGGTGGTGCCAAAAAAAGATAAACTTGCAAATTTCAGATGAGTTATTGGACGGACAGTCTTTAAAATAGTAATCAAGCACGCAGTTGTGAGATAAAATTTACACTGTTTTTACAGTTTTAGTTTTGAAATTCACAGACAGCTTTTAAATTCCAGAAAAAATTTCTTCTTCTTCTTCTACCTTTCAGCTCCCTGTGGAGCATAGGTCTTCAACAAATGCTTTCCAAGTCATTTTGTTTCTTGCCATTCTTTTAAGATCATTCCATGTCTTCCCCATCATCTTTATCTCTGCTTCTGTCTGTCTTTTCCAAGAATTTCTTGGTCTTCCTCTTTGTTTGTCTTTTCCCCTGGGGATTCAAAAAAGGCTATTGTGTAATACTCTCAGATGGCTTCCGCATTGTGTATCCTATCCAGCGCCGTTGTCTTCGCTGTATCTCTTTATCCACTGGTATTTGACTGGTACATTTCCATAATTCTATGTTAGTGATTTTGTCCTGCCACTTCCATCCTTTTATTCTGTGTAAGCATCCATTAATGAAAGTATGTATTTTCATTATTGTCAATTTTGTTTTTCTCAATAAGAAAATTGGGAACTCTCTTTTGTCAACCTTCACAGTGAGTTTTTAATTTTTTTTTAAATTAGATTTCAGGTATTAGTATCACACTGAGCTTAGTTCTTTATTAAAGTTAAGTCAAATAAAAATTGTATGGCCACATGAGTGGTGAACTGAGTCTTTCCTATTATATGCCCTACTTTTGGAGTGCTGCTGTTGATGTTGTCATAATCATCATCATTGAAGAATTGAGATAAATCTTATATGAGGATTGCCCTTAATTTTCTTGTGGAGCACTAAGTGAGTTCTTTGAATTTCTCATATCTCAATAAATTACATGTCTGCTTGTAAACTCTTGTTTAGATACCTATTTGTTTGTCTGTATATTTATTTATATATACATATATAAGTGATGACCCATGCTCCCTTACAGTATGTTTTTTTAGCCCTCAGGAAACAAAAGGTTGGATCACACTAATCTAGAGTTTCTCACTAATCTTCTCACATTCTGTAGCAACAATTTGTGAGTTATAAGTAGAATTTAAACAGGTTGGGGGGAGGGGGGTTTACTAGAAAGAAATTGTAGAGTATTTTAAATAAGTTACTACACAGGCTTTTAAACAGTGCTAATAATCATCCTTCTTCTTCGCATTCACCCTGGACGTTAATGTACTGTGTCACTAGTTTACAACAAGCCATGATATCTGTGCCTTTTGGCCCAACACATCTGTCTTCATCATGGGTAGATTTGCTTTTCTTAACAATTTTTGCCTGCATAGCAGATATATTTAGCCTAATATTTTCAACTTTAAACTATTGAGGGTTCTTTAGTGTGCATGACAAGAACCTCCTGTTTTCTTTGTTGTTTTCCAAGATGGCTACATATCAGGCCTCACCACCCAGAGACCAGGAGAAGGCCACAAGGAAACCATGGGTTCGATTTTGTTAAAAATTTCCACCACCTGTAGACTGTAGTGATAATTTAAACCAGGATCTTCCTGTCCTGAGAATTGACATCTTGCCTCTGAACCACCCAGTCCATGCTAACAGTCATTGATTAGCATTAATTTAATTAATATCATTTTTAAAAATTATCTTCACCCCATCTGTGACATTTCCAATGCGATTGTATGTAGACATCGTCATCGTGCGAATTGGATGTTTGTTCAGATCATAGTCTTTAGGCTCAGATTGTCGTGCTTTGTGCCTATTTATAAGAAAACAAATTTCATTTTCCTGTATTAATTTAATTTAAAGCAAACAGTTAAACTTAAAATCTACAATGTTTTTAATTTGCATTCACCAAGCAAACATTGAAACTACTGAAATAGATTCATTCAATGTTACAGTCAATTTAAAGTAAGTATGTTTTGTTGTTTTTTTCCCACCAGGTAACACAAAGACAAAATCAGTCAGAGTTCTATGTTCTTTTGTAACTCATCATCATGTGCCATACTGGTTGGCGTAGGCGATCATGTCCTTCCACAATCTTCTATCTACAGTGCATCGTATCAGTTCTGTTGTTGACTGCTTCCATGCCATGACACCAAGCTATCCAGTATTTTCTCTCTTTGTTGTCCGCGGTCTCTCTTTCCTTTTATTTTGCCAGTTGTAACCAAGTATTCCAACTTTCCTCTTCTCATGATGTGCCCGAAAAATGTTGATTGTTGCTTTCTGATGTTTTTTAGGAGCTGCCTTTTTATGTTGGCCTCTTTGAGAACTTCCTCAATGGTCTTTTTAGCTGTCCAGGGAACTTTCAACATTCTTCTGAGAAATCCTATCTCTGTGGCCTCTAATCGTCTTTTCATTTGTTTGTCTACTGTCCATGATTTGCTTCCATAGGTCAGAATTGGTTCTATATAGCACCGATGATCACTCTTTCTCATTTCTATTGACATAGATTTGTTGCATAAGATATTTTTCATTTTCTGAAATGCTATTTTAGCCTGAGCTATTCTACCTTTTATTTCTGTGGTGCATCTTCTATCGGATATTATTATTGTGCCCAAATATTTGACGCGTTGCACTTGTTTCAAATTTGTCCTGTTTATTTTTATGCTACATGCTGGTGATGATTGTTTCTTCGATATGACCATTACTTCTGTTTTCTTACTATTCAGGCTGAGACCTTTCTTGTTGCTTTCTTTTACTATTATGTCTATCATTTCTTGTAGTTCATTCTCTGTCTCTGCTATTAAGATTGTGTCATTCACATATCGCAAATTATTTATGTTGTGACCGTTGACTTCAATTCCTTTTTTGTCTACTATTGATCTTATAATATGTTCGCTGTAAAGTGAAAACAAATCCGGCGACAGAACACAGCCTTGTCTGACTTCTTGTTTTATAAGTTGAAATTGTCCTGTTTGGTTGCTAATTCGTATAGCTGCTGTATGTTGCCAGTACACAATTTTATGATTCACAGATCCTTGCCATCAATGTTTAATTTCTCCAGCATATTTATTATTTCCACATGCTTTACTTTGTCAAATGCTTGTGTGGAGTCTATTAAGCACATATATAGATCTTTCTATCAATGTTCTTAAGATGTATATTGCATTAATGGTGCCCTTTCCTTCCACAAATCCACATTGTTCCTCACTTATTTCTGGTTTTAGTTTGTTCCTTACACGTTTCATGATTATTCTTAGTAATATTTTAGTCATATGGCTCATGAGACTAATAGTGCGATGGTCTTCACAATCAGTGGCGCCTGACTTCTTCGTATGGCTACAAAGATATATTTTAGTAGACCTTCAGGTATGTGTCCAGTGTTATATATGTCATTGAGTAGTTTTGTTATGACTTGTACTTCCAGCTCTCCTAATGAATGCATTTCATTTATCTCTTCGATTGTTATATTGTCGGGACCTGGAGCTTTGCCTCTTTTCATGTGTTGAATTATGTCCTCCACTTCACTCTGCATTATTGGTGGTCCTGTGTCTTTGTTTCAATTGTTTAACTCTGGTCTTTCATCATCATGTATATAATATTTAGAGTTGTCTCTTGACTAATATATCTTTTACTTACTTTTGTAACTACTAACTCAACTGCTAACTTAATATTTCTTTTAATTGTGTATTTTTTTTAAAAAGTGAGTAACACTGTATACTGTATATTTAAATATACACATAATTATAGACTTTACCAATTAGAGTATTTACGTTACTACTACTAATACTTAGTTTAACTAAATTAACTACCAATAATAAATTAATTTATAAAACTTACCATTCTGAGTTCAGAACTGCTCGTGAGTAGTTCGTTTTAGTAGACCGTAAAGTAAGCGATCCTTTTCGATTGTCATTTAACGAATTGCCAATAAAACTATACATGATTCTGGTATATAAAACAATTGATGATAAGTAAAATACTCCACTGCAAGATGTTATGTTATTTTATCGATCAACCAACAGTTGTTACAACAAACTAAGAGGACTTGAATGGACTGAAGAGATCACTTTTTTCTGTTGCCATTGCTTACATTGACAGCGGAAGTACTAACTTCAACTTTACTAGTTTAAAGAAATAGAATAAGTTAGTTTTCTTTTGGAGTAAATTGTTTTAAATATAAAATTTCCCATGAAATAAATTATGTTTTAATGCTAATAAATAATAAAAGGCAACATAATGAAATAATTCATTGACATTCATTTGTAATGTTTGATGTTTTATAACATTTATAGACATCATTAAAATCAATAGGCTCGTTGGTCTAGGGTATGATTCTCGCTTTGGGTGCGAGAGGTCCCGGGTTCAAATCCCGGACGAGCCCAATAATTTTTATTGTTATTTTGAAGGGATTTCTTCTTTTCTTTTTTTTTTTTTTAATTATTCTGATTTGAATGCAGTAATTTTAGAACAATAAGCCTAATGAGCCAGGTAACAAAAATATTACTAAAAGTTATACAGGGAAGGATTCAGAATAAAATCATACTAAATTAGATGAGCAACAATTTGGATTCAGGAAAAACATTGGCACAAAAGAAGCCTTATTTAGCATGAGAACATTGATTGAAAAGTATATAGAAGTAGATAAACCAATATATGTCTGCTTCATAGACTACACCAAAGCTTTCGATAGAATACACTATAATCAACTTATAGACTGCCAAAAGGATATAAATCTAGACGACACAGACATAACGACTAATATGTAGAGGATGCGAAGACGCGCCTCCCAGCACCAGAGCTGGAAGTTGTCAGCGACCCACAGCTGATGGCTTGCGCCAGGATCGGTGAACAAAAACCATCCAGACCCTGTTCCACCTCTCTGTGGTGCCTCTAGTAACAGATTAACCTATCTAGTCTGGCCAAATGTGCAGGGATCGAAGAGGGAAGACAACCCGGCACTCAAAAATGTCGTGCTGAAGTCGGATGTGTTGGGCTGAAAGGCGTAAATATAACAGTTATACTGCAAACCACAATAGAACGCAGACACGTCCACTACGTCCTTGTAAGGGCGGATGATGAAGAGGAATATTCTAGTCTACTACGATACTCTAGAATACTTTATTCAAGGGGACTTTCTCGTGTATTGTCACGCTCGACTGGAGAAGTAGGGAACAGAACCCGGTCGTGGTTAATGCTGAGGTCAACGGTCCTCATCTGCGATAACACCGATGAGAAGATGAAGTCATCTATACAGACGGATCTGTAATACGACACCAAAGAAGTGCATGGGCTTTTACAGCACGCTCGGCAGGCAGAATAGTCAAGGAGGACAGTGGTGCATAAGTCATGGCCACGAGTAGCATGACAATGGAGGTGATGGCAGTGACCAAGGCATTCAAATGGTTAGAGTCACAAGACTACACCCACGCATGTATACTGAGCGATGCGATGAGCATGATTTAAAAGTGGAGGCAGGCTCAGTACGCATGCAATGGGTTGAGTCGTTGCAGAAATCCAAAATACGTAAGGTCACCTTTGTCTATGTCCCTGGACATGCGGGAGTACGAGGAAATGAGAGAGCGGACAGGTTGGCTAGCTGCGCTGTCGTTGAGGACGGGCAACCAATGGATCGGGCGGACATCATCAATGCCCTCCGAGATGTGGGAAGAGCACAGGACTTCGACAAACACAGATCCACGTCACTTCTTCGGATGATGGAAATGGGAGTTAAGTTGGGCACAGCCAGAAATGAGAAACTTAGTGGGCGTGTAAGAAGACCTATCAACCAACATAGAACTGGAGTCGTCAGTCGCTGGACACTGAGGGAATTGCTGAGGAGGGGATCTGAGCACCTATGGACATTTCGGAGTGCAATGCAATGATGACCCGCAAATAACTCAATAACTCAATAACTTTAGTCATCGGGCGAACGCAACCAACCAACCAGCATGTAATTTGTACTGGGAGCAAACAGCTTTAATAAAATATAACAAGGAGAACTCTACACCCATAGATATAAAAAGGAGTAAGGCAAGGATGCATCCTATCACCAAGCTTGTTCAATCTATACACTGAACAAATCTTTAAAAACATCTCAGAGATGCCAAGCCTAAACATTAATGGAAAGATAATCAATAACCTAAGATATGCTGATGATACTGAACTACTAGCAGAAAATCCTAAAGACCTACAACAATTGTTTAATGTGATAAACATAACAAGCAAAAAATATTGACTAGATATGAATATAAAAATACTAAAACTATGATCATAAACAAAGAAAATTCTCAAGACCTACAAGTAAATATCACAGTTGAAGGAATACATCTGGAGACAGTTCAAAGCTACAACTACCTTGGACATACTATAACGAACGATGGAAAATGTAAAATTGAATAAACAAAAGAATAGGTATGACAAAAAGTAATTTTAATGCCATGAAAAGTATACTAACAACAAAACAATAACAGTAGGAAAAAAAGCAAAGTAGCTGAAGCTTGAATAAAATGTTACATCTTCTCAAATTCCTGTATGGTACAGAAACATGGACATTAGACAAGAAAACAGAACTGAAAATTGAAGCCTTTGAAACGTTTATTTATAAAAAGAATAGGTAGAATTGGATGGAAATAAAAGAAAACAAACGATGAAGTTTTAAAACAACTAAAAATAAAAAGAGAACTACTAAATACAATTAAGACAAGACAAATGACATTTTTGGGACACGTTAAAAGAAACAACAGCCTACTAAAAGTAATATTGGAAGGGAAAATACAAGGCAAAAGAGCAGAGGCAGACCAAGACTAAAATAGACGAGTAACATCAAAAGATGGGCAAGTCAATCTATGACAACCTGCACCATCAAAGCAAGAAACAGAGTGGAATGGCGATCCATGGTAGCCAACCTTCTTGCGGAGACGGCACTCGATGATGATGAATCTGATTTGTCATTACTCTACAGTACAACTACGTAAATAATTCAGTATATGAGGTTTTCGAAAAAATAGAGCTCCTAAGAAACATCAGAAAGAAATAATCAACATTGTGCAGGCATATCACGAGAAGAAGAAAGTTGGAATACTTGCTCGCAACTGACAAAATACAGGGAGAGATTGCGGATTAGAAAAAGAGAAGATACTGGATAGCTTGGTGTCATGGCACGGAAAACAGTCCACAACTGATTTGATAGAATGTACTGTGGAAGGACATGAACGCCTACGCTACTTCGCTAAGCGGTATGGATATGGTGGAAGGTGCTGATAGCAATTACATTCTTCATTTTTTGTTATTTTTTCTAGAAAATAATGCATTCTGAATCAATTACAAAACTAATGAAATTAACGTATTATGACAATTCCTGTGTGTTACCGGGGCCTCATTATGAGGGAAGTAAAGAATAGTGACACTGTGACCTTCCAGGCATGTCGTAAGAGGCGACTAAGGAGGTTGATCGATGGCTTGACAAGCTGTCATTGTAAAAAAATATTGTTATGGAAACAGCGCCATATATTTTAGAGCAGTGATCTCTGCAATATGTGCCATTTTGGCACGCAAGGTTTCTGGTTTAGAGATTGTGGTTCTGCTCTATGAGCTGTCTTCGGCTCGAAAGGACAATAGATAGATAGATCATGACAATAAACTGAAAGGAAATAGCATTTATATGTTGCTCCTCTACCAGTGCAAAAGAGCAATTCCCTTCACTCTTTCATTTGCCTTCATGTCACACATTGTCAATTATAACCATGCTGTCCATCACTTGAAGTTATGCCTTTCTCTCATTTAATCTTTTACGTTCCTTTTCAGGGTGGTTTTCCGTAAATTATTGTGGCTGTTCATATGCACGAAAGGAAATTACATTTGTTCTGTTTGAATTGTATGAAATAGTTTTTTTTTTTTTTTTTCACTTTCAGCTGTTTCTTCTGCCGAAGATGGGGATGTGTCGGACCGAAGTGCGCAAAATTGGTGTCTCAAGTAATGTTACTGACCGTTGCGCTGTCAGTGTGATAGCACTGGAATACCGAGTATAACTGGACAATATCACTACAGCTGTACCATAACTTCCAAAGAGCTGTGGTACAGTAGACACCATCCTAATGCATTATGCTAGGAAATGAATATGCGCACACACAGACCAGCTAAAGAAGGAAAGAAACAACCACAAAAAGAGGAACTTATCTGCTATGAAGAAGCCAAGTTCATCATTAAAAGGGCAATCATCATCATCATAATCATCAAGTACCATGCCTGCTGGCGTAAGTGAGTATGTCTCTCCAGAACTTTTGATATCGACAGGTATTTATAATTTCTGTTGTTGACCTTCTGCCAAGCCTTCTATTAAGATGAATGGTATAATTTTCTCTTTGCTTCGCTCTGTCTCTTCGTTCCTCGATTTTCCCAGTTGCTACAATATATTCCAGTATTCCAGCTATCCCATGCTCATTACATAACCAAAAAAATTATGATTGTGTCTTCCTAATATTGGAAATTAGCCCGCTCTTTGCTTTGGCCTCTTTCAAAATGTTTTCTTTACTCTTCCTAGCTGTCCATCGTATTCTCAACATTCTTTACAACAGTGCAAAGTGGAACAAGACAAGCCAAAACGCTATTACCAACTGTCCGGGAAAGACCTAGTTTTCTATATATACCTATACTTTCATATTTCCCCATTTTTTCTGTCTGCAATATGTTTTTAGAAGCAGTGATCTTTGCAATATATGCCATTTTGGCACGCAAGGTTTTTGTTTTTGAGATTGGTTCTGTCCTATGTGCCGTCTTCGGCTCGAAAGGACAGTAGATAGTGTATAGATATGCAGCACATATCTCTCTCATTTCACCATTTCATCTCTTAAACCTTGTCCACTTCTCCTTAACTCACCTGTCCAAATCATCCTAGATGTAGTAGTATTTATGTGTGTTTCATCGTTTGTTGTCGTTGTTCTAGTTTTCTGAAAAAGGCCGCATGTTGGCCGAAACGGCAGTATTTTGTTGTGTTTTGTTGTCACCATACATTGTAGCAGTGTACGTTACACCCCTCTACTAGCTCCCTGTATTCATATTAGCTTATATCTCCCCAAGCACTCATAGAAAGGAGAACATATGTTTGCTAAACATTTTTTTTTCTTTTCGATTGCTGTTTCAAATTAGTCCGGGATTTGTTTGTTTGTTTGTTTAATTATGTCCCCTTGTTTGACAGTAAAAGTAATTACCAAACACAACGCAAAACTGTTAAGACTAATGTATTCCTGCTCGCCACTCGCCAGTTTTCAGTGGACGCCGAGTTCGCCAGCGAGAGAGGGTGGACATTTAAAAAAAATTATTTATTTTAATTTTTTTTTGGGCGGGAGGCGGAAAGGAAAGAGGGAGTGAGGCGACGTGTAAGAAGGACGCATTTTAACGGATGTCGCAGCTGCTGCGCGATTGAAGGCGATTTCTTTCAAAATGCGTGTTGTTTTGTGTTCTCTGTGGACACGTCCGTCGGTCTTATCTTCCAAAGTTGGATTATCTTTAGTAAGAATAAGATACCCTAATATATTTTACTTTGTTATTATTTGTATTATATGTCATTATACATTATACCTAATTATTATTCTCTTTTTTAATGTCTGTAAATCCAGTATAAAAGTTTCGTAATTAGTCAGTCATCATCATCATCATGTACCCTGCTGGTTGGCGTAGGCGATCATGTCCCTCCACAATCTTCTATCTACAGTGGCATCGTATCAGTTCTGTTGTTGACTGTTTTCCATGCCATGACACCAAGCTATCCAGTATTTAATTAGTCAGTAGCATTATGTAATAAGAGTAGTAAGATGCATGCGATTTTATTGAAACAGTCTTGCACTTCGCTTATATTTACTATATATATAGTAGTTGTAGTAGAATTTACTCATCTGTGTTGTTAAACTAATCGTATCTAAAATATTGTCCGTTCGATTCGAAGATTAGATATAATAAGCTGATACAATCACACAATGTAGTAGGGGAAAAAATAGTGTTTTCTAACACATGCAGGATAAATCATTATTGAATGCTATTGATAGAGTTCGGTGAACAAAGTGATTTGATGTACGCAATCAGAAATGTAAGTAAGGTTTTCTTGACGATGTTGTTCATCAATAAAAATGTATCTGTTTCATTATTCAAACATTTTAAAATAAATTAGCTAATTTGCTGGCGATTAATTAAAATTATTGGCTATTATTTTAATTTTTTTTTTAACTGCTAGTGTAGTTTTCATTATTTATATTATGTTAAGTGATGGTCTTTCAATTGATAATGATCGCACCTGTTTTGAAATTGAATCATTTATGATATCAAAGCTCGGTGTTGTAGTAACGGTATGTAAAAATGATGACCAGAAGCTTCTATTATGTTACTTGAGTAGTGATGGGGGGGACAGGGTGATATACAATCTAGATGCAAGATTTGTGTAATTCTCGATTGCAGTGAAGAGAATAGAATAGTCTAATATAATTGAGTGCCGATACTTTTTACTTCATCATCTTTTCTACTGATCTATTTTGCCTTTTTTTTTACATTGATCGATACATGATGTAGCTATGTAAACCGTTGCTCCCGATATCTCTGGGCCTGCCCGCTGAAGGAGGATCGCCCAAAAGATTGTGACGTTTTCAGCATTACGAGCAGGGGCGGTTGTGGATAAAAAGACGTCACAAGCATTGGGTGTTACGGGGCAACCCCCTCAGCGGGCACGCTCAGAGATATCGAGGATGACGTGTGAGCACACACAAAATGATGGCTGTCATACTCTTTTAACACTAATGAACAATGCCACCTATATTTCGCAAGCCTGCCCACTGAAAGGGTTTCCTGGAAAACAACGGCTGACGTCATTTTACCCACAAAGACCCTGCTCACCATGACGAAAACGTCACGAGCTTTGGGTGGTCTCAGGCTTGAGAGATATAGTTAGAACGAGCGGTGTCATATAGTTCATGTAGGGTGAAGAATGAGAGAAGATATAACAAGAGAGCTGGAGCGTAGTGGAAAAGAGATCACAGCGCGTATGAAAATATCAATGTCATATAAATTATTTATACATACTGCTTTGGCTCCCCACCTCTCCCCTAATCCTCCCTGATAAAAGTAATAGCAATAGTGTAATCTATACACATATGTATATGTTGTAACTATAGGAAGGCTCGTTTGACGTGTGGAACCTACCTTTGTAACGCTCGGAGACAAATCATGATAAATGTAGATTATTATACAGGGAAACTTCCGAGGCGATAATCAGTTCAGAGGAAGGGAATGTTTACAGCACTAGGAAAAATGGCAGTTAATCAACAGAAAAAGAAAAAAAAACAATATATGATCCTAAGCAGGATCGAACTTGCCACGAAAAGCCAAACGCTAGGTAACACTGCCAACTCGGCTATATTTATGTGTGTGTGTGTGTGTATATTATATATATATATATATATATATATATATATATAGAGAGAGAGAGAGAGAGAGAAGATATCTTTGTCAATAATAATAATGTTGTTTTATATATGAAGCTAGAATTTTTTTTTTATTCTTATTTCGTTTTCAAAATCAATACATTGCATTATACAACATTAATTACATTTATACGATTCGATGATGAAGGATGCTACATATGTTTTCGATGTAATTAAGAGTTGAATAATACATTACACCACACGACCAAAGGGACAGGAGCGCCAGAGGCGACAATAAAGTACGAGCACCCCGACGTCTGTGTTTTTGGGAGGTGTCACGTGAACGTCTCATCAGGCGTCTGTAAAGATAACTGCTTTATGACTGGCGTCTTTCGCCTGTCGCCACCAAATGTAGCAAACAAGGGAACGAAAAGACTTGAAAGATGTGTCTTTCTATTTGAATATTTTTAAAAGAATTCATTCATTCACATTCGTTCATTCATTCTCACAAATTAAATTGTATTGTTTAAAATGGACACTGATTTTTTATTGTAAATCTGTAAAAACAGGTTGCCAGTAAAAGTTTTAAATTGGTAAATGGCAGCATTTCTGCAGGTCCACACTAATTTCTGTATTCCGATAGCAGAATTAGGGATTAGTGTAGGATTGTTGAGTTGTTGTTTTTGGCAGTGTGTTTAGCGTGATAGATCTGTATATGTCTACCTCTGTGTAGTGTGTTTCTCTAGTGTGTGTTGTAACTCCGTTTTTGCTGGTATGATTGTGCTGCATTCGTAGAATATGTGTTCTTCTGGTTCTTGTATGTTTCGGTCTGCAAAGTTGGCATTTGGCTGCCTGTCCTGTGGGTGTCATGCTGTATATGATCTGTATGTGACTTTTCCTTGCTTTGGGAGCGATGTGTGGGATGTGGAGGTTTGAGAAAGTGCTGGTGTAATCTAGAAAGTATTTCTGACCTCTCTTGATTCTGAGCTGTAATGAAGGTGCTTGCTGTTTTAATGAGGTGTTTGTTTTTTTATGTAATAGGTTGTCGTGTCCTTGGATGGCTTGAATGCAAGTTTTGTAGAATGTGGGTGTGGTACCGAAGTGGTGAGGTATTGAGTTGTTAGGTTTTCTGAATTTAAGTAATCTCAGTTCCATGTAGTAGTGTGCAAAATTGTGATTGTCTGGTTGTTGGATGATGCGGCTCACGTGGCTTATCCTGAGAGTTTTAATTTTGTGTGTATGTCCTGTAGTGAAATCCCTCCTTGTTTTTGTGCTGTATTAGTGTTGTGTGTTGTATGCTGTTTATAGTGTGTCCAAAAACAAAATGTCGTATTAGTTTTCTTATTTCTGTGATTGTTGGTTGAGGTGGGTTAAAGACTGTAGCTATGTATGTTAGTTTTGGGATGATGTAAGTGTTTACAATGATGCTCCTACAAAAAAATTGTGGATGTTTTGTTTTTTGTATCTCTGCAGCATGTCTGTTATCTGTGTGACTAGGTTCTGCATGTTGGTTTGTGTGTTCTGTTTGGGTTGCAAGGATATGTAATTCCATACAACTTGATTTAGGGACAGGTGTTAGAGCAGAGGGAAAGTCCACTTTGTTCTTCCACCTGCCTATGCCCATGATGAATGATTTATGTGTGTTTATCTGTGCCCCGCTACCTTTCCCAAATTCTGTGAAAGTATTGAGGATGTGTCTATTGATGTGATGTTTGATGGAAAGAAGACAGTATCGTCAGCGTAGGCTAACAATTTCTGCTCTCCTTTCCCTGGTGTGAATTTACCTTTAATGGAGATGTCTTGTCTGATGCTCTCTAAGAGCGGTTCTATGGTCAAAGCATAAAGTAAAGGAGAGAGAGAACATCCCTGTCGGACTGATCTGGTTAGTCCGAAGGCATCTGTGAACGAATAGTTTCACTAGGACTTTACTTTCAGGTCTAGAATACAGAATGTGTATCCACTGTCTGAAGCTTCTTCCTATGTTGCAGTTCAGTAGTGTCTTGTGGAGAAAAGAATGAGATACTCTGTCGAAGGCTTTTTCTTGGTCGAGAGATAGAATGGAAGACTGACTGTCTTTGTCATGAGTGTACGTTATGATGTCTCGTATAAAATGTGTGTGCTGGTGGATGTTTCTGCCCTGTTGATCTTTGTGAATGAGTGTTGCCATGAAGGGTTTTAGTTTGTTTGTTAGTATCTTGTAGTCTGTGTTAAGTAGTGAAATGGGTCTGTAGTTTTTAAGAAGTGATTTGTCTGTGTTGTCTTTGCGGAGTAATGTTATGTAAGACATATTAAGCTTGGAGGAAGTTGTTTCTTTGTGAATCAGTCTGTGTACATTTTGAGAAGAAGAGGCCTAGGAGAGGAAAGAAATGTTGGAAGAATTCTATTGTGAGGACCGTCAGGTCCGGAGATTTGTTCTTTTGCATTGATTGTATTGCGTTTGTTAT